>JARLTB010000034.1:10327500-10680000 GCA_030141615.1 Unio pictorum | reverse complement strand
GGACGTTATTGTATTTTTTTTATTGAAATAAAGTACGATAAGCTCAGACCAGTAAGTAATACATCATTGCGGAAAGATATTTTAACGGAACAAGGACAATAACACAATTGATAAGATAATCAGACTTAAAATGAAACGAAAAGTAAAACGAATATCAGATAAATAAAAAAATATAGTTGTATCATTGTAGTGAACAGAACGCGGATTCTGCGTTTAGATACAAATTAATTTCCCTCCATCTAGATAAATAACCATTTTACTTCATGATATCAAAAAGTAATAAACTTATCAGAAATGTTTGAAAAATAACTCCAGTCTGGATTATATATATATATATATATATATATATATATATATATATATATATATATATATATATATATATATATATATATATATATATATATATATATATATATAATGTCAGTAAAATTAGCGTAATGTCATGTGACTTATCAAAGGTAGAATTTTTAAGTTTTTGCCAAAAAAGATGCAAACTTCATATGTGATGGTTAATTGTACACACAAATATGAAATCATAATGCGGTAATTATATTGCAATTTATATTGCTCTTTTCTTGTATTTTTTTGTGTGCCTAGAATTTCATTACGGCGATATAGATGAAGAAACGCGTCATTCTCCGCAAATCCTCACAAGATAATTGTCACTCAATTATTATACAAGATGAATTTTGTAAGTATGACATAATACATATAACACAAGATCTAAAGATCTGAATGTTTATGAGTAATAATTACCATAGTTCATATCATGGTCGGCGTTTATAGATGCATGGACAAGGAGTTAAGATCAGTAAATGTTTGTTCCAATCCAAGAATAGCCACAGCTTAAAATGCCGGTAGAGGTGAGACATTTGAACACAAAAAATGTAAGAAATGTTAGTCACCTATTTTACTTACTTGGTATACCTTTATCACAAGCAGATAATTATTTAAATGGTACAAAGCATCTATTGAAATGAAACACATTGCGCATCGAGAAATTAGCTTCTGACATTTTGCGAAATTGAAAAAGACACTGTCTTGGTTTTCAAACAATATACATAAACATTGCCGTAGAATTTCTTATCCAGTCCCATTTTGTCTTGGTTTTCAAACAATATACATAAACATTGCCGTACAATTTCTTATCCAGTCCCATTTTAACTTTCTGCTGAACAAAATTAGTTAATATGCATGACACGCTTCGGTGACTTATATAAATTTATATAGTTACACCGAATTTAAAGACACGCTTCGGTGACTTATATAAATTTATATAGTTACACCGAATTTAAAGACGAAAAATATTTATTAAAATTCGCTTTAATATATTCCAGTCGTTATTTCATTAATGTTTAGTATGTTTAAGACATATAAGGATATACTTTTAAATCTTTACCAACCCTAAATGAAGAGCTCTTTCTAGAGTACCAATTCTTTTAACCGTACTTCTTCAATAGTGTGTTGCATGAGTATGGCGTAGATAAAAGTTATATGTCGAATGCAGTCAAATTACCATACCCTTCAGTCGGAATAATAAATCCTCAGTTAAAGTGACAGTTACCATATCTTTCAGTTAAATTACCACATCTTTAGTTAAAGTTACATAGATCAGAATCCAAAGAAGTTTAAAGAATTCAATTAGCAACACCCTAATGTCTACATTAATTGATTTTTTTTTACGAACTCGGTATTACATGGGCAACATTAATCTCACCTGGCAGGTACAAACGTAAATATTATAGCCGTAAATCTGAGATGTATTTCTCATCAAGTGGTTTAGGAAAATTAGGTTAATCAGGGGACACAACCACTTCAAAATCTAGCACAAGAATGTCCGCATTGCCGCCTCTTTCAGTTAATTTACTACATTTAAAATATCCATCACAGTTATTGGTCTGGAAAACAATAAAACATCGTATCAAGAAAGCGCTAATGGGAAGGAAAAATCAATTCAGCTTTTGGACAGCAGTGATCTCACTGATATATCTTCCAAAGGTCTGGGCAGATTTTAAGTAAAGTCACCACTAGCAACCAGCTGAACCAGTACCTAAAAGTAAAAAAAGAACTATATATATATATATATATATATATATATATATATATATATATATATATATATATATATATATATATATATATATATATATATATATATATATATATACATATATATATCTATATATATCTATATCTATATATATATATAAAAGCAAATACACAGAACAAAGATTTCTAAAAAAAGAGATTATAACTACGTTACCTTCGCTGCTTCATAGTTATCATTTATTTTGAAATCACTCTTAAAGGAAAATACCCGAGGCAGAATGCACACACATAAACACAAACAAATAGAGATGCAAAGAAAGACACTTCATTTGTGATATCAGCATGTGTTATGTAGAAATCTTTAAAACGGTAAATAAGCCTTATAACATCTATCTATCTATATATCCCTTAGTCTTGCTGACCGTTGGGTCACCACTGATGACCTGACAACCAGCTTCCTCCATTCCAATCTGTTCTCTGATACTCTCACTGTGTCACTCAACTTCAGTCCTGTCCACTCTGAGATGTTATCCTCCCATCTTTTCCTCTGTCTTCCTCTCCTTCGCCCTCCCTGCACAGTATTTTGCATGATTATCTTAGCAAGCCCTGTTGATCGTGTGACATGTCCATACCATTTCATTTTGCGCTTCTTTACAATGGTCAATAGCTCTTCATAGGGCCCAGTGGCTTGCTTAATTCTGTTTCCCACTTCCTCATTCGTGACGTGATCTCTGTATGTAATGCCAAGCAACCTTCGAAAGCATCTCATTTCAACAGCTTGTATCCTCCTTTCGAGATCCGCTCTGAGGGTCCATGATTCACAGGCATATAGGAATACAGATGCAACCAAGGAGCGCATCAGTCTGATTTTAGAGCTGATTGGGGCGTTTCTGTCTTTCCAAACTGTCTTCAGCCTTGCCATTGCTGTTATTGTCAGCGCAATCCTATGTTATGTTATTGTCCTTATAACATAAAATATATCAAATCAAATTTATCACGTGGTAGTGCCGAATTCAGTTTTGAAACTTGTATAGAATCAGATGTAAAACAGTAAAACAAACGAAAACCTAAGATTGATACGACATTTCATCTTACATTTACTTTGATAGAAGTTTCACGAACCTAAATTGCAAGCATTTGATAGAAATAAGAGATTAGTTCATTGCATTAAATATATTCTTAATATTGTTAAATCGAAGCGAGTGTATGTGTACGTGTGTGTGTGTGTGTGTGTGTGTGTGTGAATATTAACGTAGGTTTTACAATTGGTTTCAGTCGTATCGCTACGATGTCTGCAGTGTGGCAGGGTTTAGTGACGTCCAACACTGCGGAATCATGCCGCAAGACATTTAGCATGATGTTCCACCCATTCACATTATCCTGACACCATGCCTACCAGTCCTAACACTAATTACTTAATGCTCATCGCCTAGCGAGTAGCGAGGCAGCTGTATGTGACATTTGTTAAAAGTCTATGTTATGACTTGGCCGGGGTTGAAACCCGCGACCTCCTGCATCCGAGGCGGACGTTCTAAACACTTGGCCACCGGATTGGTGACGAAACGATGTTTATGTTTGCCTAGCTTGTCTGCATCCTCAGCAGAACGTTATCAAAATTATATTATCTCCGAAAAGTTCGATATATAGTTAAGCATAATTTGTGTATTAGGATATAACAATACTATTATAAGTATAGGTAGGCATCATATAATATTACAATCATCTTTCTGCCAAAAACATAGCGATGGATTCTGTTTTCTTGAAGACGATACATGACCTAAATGATGTGTAAATGAGATGTGTTAGATTACATTCTTAAGATATTACGGTCATGTAATGTTAAGCGTAGTGACATTGGTAATGTGTTTCAGAGAATTAAATAACCTAATTAAATAACCTAATTAAATAACCTAATTAAATAACTTCGTGTGATTAATATGTTTGAGGTTTAAATAAGATGTCATTTCAGGGGTCACAAATGTGGCTAAACCAAGTTAAGGTAGGCTTAAGTCACGATCAACATTAGTACCATATGATGTTCAATACTAAGGTCAACCACGACATATAGTTCTGATGTTTTTATTGTCAAGAAATACACAGCGTTGTGACGACTACATTTGGCCTTACTGGACTATAAAACCGGCGATAATATCTTTTTCAACATGTGTCAATAAAAAACTAGACTATATTGTTTTACTGGCCGCTAGGATTAATGAACGCGATTACTCCATCCTTGTTGTTGTGTAAGTTTCTTGTGTGTTTCCCATTATGCTCTCTCTCTACACTTTGCCACAGTGAATGGTCCCCCATATTTGTTTTAAAGATGTACTTCAATGAGACATACAGAACCAGTCTAATTAGAACGATACAGCACTATGGCCGCCAAAAAAAGATGGGAATTTTCGCCATCGCTCATGCCGGCAAGTGGAAACCTTTTCAATATTTATTAACGGTTTCTTGCTCATCAGTTATAACCAGAAGTATGCTCAGGTACGTCCATTAGTGATCTCTCTTTCACAATAGACAGAAATGTAATGCAATAACAAACATACTGTCGAGCCTTAACATTAATTGGAACACTTCTAAATTACATTAGGTATTGTTATGAACGAAAACACGTTTGTAAGATTTCATAAATTGATTCATCTTTGATGTTTATCTGATCGTAAGTAGGGGTGAATTCCAGATTTTACTTGTAAGGTGATATGCATAGAAAAGATCGTTTATTTTATAAGGCAGCATAAAGATATAATGTACACCATCTTTGTAGTGATTCTTAATTAAATGTTTGATCAAACAGTGTATTAATCATTATCAGTCTGGTTACCTAATTTCTGGTACAGCTTAAAATGATTGAGGTTTGAAACGTTAACACAGGAAAGGAAGCCAGCTATATATCGAATTCCCACGAAAACCTATATTTTCATGGTATTGAATGACCTCTCTGTATGGCTGTGAAGTTAAACAGTCTGTCTGTAAGAATGTGAAAGAGTTTAAAATTTCCTCCTGTAACAATGATGCAGACTAGATTTATTTGCTTTAGGACGAGCCGACTAATACAAATCTGTTTTGTCTAATTAAAGGACTGAGGTATGTTTCAACACATTTGATTAACACTGCAAAAAGAAAACGAAATACCATAAAATAGTGTGTGGTGATTGTGATTTAAACGGCACTAACGTCTCGGGTGTACAGATAACAAAATTGTAATTTGAAAGACACAAACGATGACTAATAAAACAAATTTATCTAATATATCAAGTCATAACGACTGAGTTAACAACGGACTAAAGTGCATATGTGTCTGCAGGGGTAGGGGATGGTCTGAAACACTTTGATTATTATGAACGAATTGTTTGCATTCGTAATGATACACTCATGATATCCTCAATGTTGACCCATTTTTTCACAAAAAGGAGGTAGACTTGAACAATCTCAATTTCTTCAACATTTTGCCCGTTTTTGTACAAGAAGTTGGATTGAAAGGTGTGAATATGTCCACGTTAAAAAACAACGTGTACCTGTTTATCATATCATATCAATCTATCATATCAAGCAAACATTTATATAACAAGACAAAAATAAATTTAATGTTTTGGTGACCTAATATTTAAAGCAAATATATGATGTTATATGGCAGTGGTCAGAAATCAGGGCCAGTATCGTTATATCGTTATATATGTTTATGTACCTAACTGATGGCTGATAATGACTGTAACAAATTGACGGAGGTATTTAAATGAAGACTAATCGAGACCAACAAATTTATTTCGCAGATAGAGAGAGAGAGAGAGAGAGAGAGAGAGAGAGAGAGAGAGATGAGTCGTTGCATGCGAAATTCCAAAGTGTGTTCTCTATAAATTTGAAATCGGATTGTTTAACCTGTTTTGCTTGTTTTTGTGTCCGGGTGGGGTAAGATTATTAATACCACGACATAACCGGATACACTACCTCCTAATACGAGTCCAACTATAAACTGCATAGAGTCAGACCTGCCGTCACATAATGCTCCGGGAAGTCAGGGTTTGTGCATTTAAACAGTAGGACAAACAACACAGACCCTGGCCTGCAGGCGTATTATGCTATCTGAATATTTTATGTTTGCAGTTTGATTCGATTTGTAAGCGCGTACATACAGCATATTAAGTGATATATTGTATTGAAAAAGGTTTTGAAAGGATGTTGTGCGGATTTATAGCTGTCTTATAAAATATACCATTCACTACCAGTTGAAAATACATCAGTGTTCAAAAAATAGATCAGTCTTTTGCAGACTTAATATCGCGGTTTTTATAAATGATAACGGAATACGAGTACTAGGCAACAGACTCGTATTTTCCCTATATATGTATGCTTTAAAACGTTAGTCTCAGAGAAGGGCAGTCCATAGGTTCCGTTGCCACCAAAATGGAGCTGAAAGTGAACCTCCATTATGTAACCCTGTTGTTTTACTACGAAACTTGTTTTTAGAAAGGATTTGCACATTTAAGTAAAATTCTAAAAGTATATCATGCGTAAGAAAAAATTCGAGCACGAGTTAAATTAATTATGACTGAGGAAACAACTATATAGGGAAACAATGCCATATCTGTCTGAATATGTTTAGAATATGGAGTAAGAAGTAAATATGCAATAGATGTGAAATAGTTGTTAAAGCAGGTTTTGCACTGTGTAGGCTGTGCTTCAAACGCTTTGTGAGTTTGCATAGTAACAGGTATATCCGTGTTCAATAACGTGTTTTACAAATCCGATTTGGAGGTTATACTCGTTAAACACGGAAGCTATCGATAACAGCATTAACGAATAACTGAGATTATGTCACTCTAACAGAAGCATTATGCTGCTTTGATGTTTATGTCCTCACCCTTTCATCTGCAGCTTGCCCGCAGGGGGCTGAAGCTAATGCTGAATCAAGGGCGAGCATGAAGTTGATGATTTTTCTACATCAATAATTAATGACTACCATCAATTGGATTCCGGCAACTTTAACCTCTTTCTTGGTTTTTGCTCTAAATGACAGGCGAATGCCTTATTCTCTCAAATGATGAAAGAATGCGAGGATGGATTTGTAAAAATGCTCCAAATTTTGTTTATCCACTAGAATGCTGCTGAGTGTGCAGCACGGTAAACCATTATCAATGTGACGACAGTGGTAAGCGGTACCTATGTTGTAGCTACTTTACAAAACTGCAACTGTAGTGTATATTCACTATAATATCCGATACGTTAACCCAATGAACCGTCCCTAATGTGGGTTTGTCTCCCTACATGTGTTGTCAGTAACCCTTTTAACACCAACAGGGCGCTCTAATCAGACAATATTTAACTCAAACGATTTCTGAATGATACCATAACCCAGTTTTCATGAAGCCTTGCTAAAAGCTGAAACAAAAGTGTTTTTCTTTAAAGAAACATCTAACGTAGATATTTACAATTGTAGCAGGTATCAAATCAGTCGAGAAAGAATTCGTGAAGAATACCCCACAACAATTGCACCAGTTCCAATGAATTATCGATCATATGACATTTTTTTTGATACATGAAATGTATCTGAAAAAAACATTCAGTGAGCCATATATGGTAATAAAATACCTGTTTTCAAGCCGGGGAACCAACATTTAACCAGCAACAGTCTGTATTTCGTAATGGTCATACATACTTGGAAATAAATATGACAATGTAATGAAATTGGCCTCTGTTAATTTAACTATTTTGTTGATGTAATGAGATGCATGCGAATGCAATGTTGGATACAGAAGGGATCTCCTGGAAGCCATCCCTAGACTGGAATATCTATGGCGTTAACATGCACAATATGGACACGTTTTGACATACTTTGACATCAGTCAACTCCTCTACCGGGTTAACATGCACAACATGGACTCGTTTTGACATACTTTGACAACTGTCAACTCCTCTACGGGGTTAACATGAACACGTTTTGAGGTATTATCACAACTGTCAACTCCGGCAACCGAACAAGCCAGTTAATATACCCGCCTACATCCACCTCATCTTTCATATGTTTCTAATACGCTATCAACAGTCTTGAAATCTTGATAGAGAAAAACATTCGTCCAATGAGGCATGGATGCTGTTGATATTTGTATTACCTTCAAGGTAAACCGTAACTGCCTAAATACAAAGCTACACGCCAGGAGATCAGTTTTATGTCCCAGAAGACCATGTTGCCAACAGGCAAAGCCATAATTCTGGAGAGTGACAGATGATATAACTTAGGGCACTGAGAGTAGAGGATCCGCTCGCGGTACACAAAGACAGCTGCCTGAAATGCGGTATCTGTACGCAAAAATACAACGGAAACGGAAGGCTACAAAAGGGGATCCCCGCCCTAAACGTACCACTGCTTTCGTCTCTAAATGGCTATAATATTGAACGCTCAGGCAAATACCCCAAAACTGTTCCCACACACAAATGTCTTAAACGAAATTTGTATGTGCTACACAATGTTTTAAGAACACTTATTGTAGCTTGATCCGTTGCCATTGTCCAACAACTGGCAGTATGTTGCGATGGTCATCATAAATGGCTTTAGGTTCAAACTCGAAACTGTAACGTCTTTCTATACTAATGCTTACGTCATCCTTTTTCGGCTTGGCGATATGTACCTCAGCCAGTCTCATTGTGTTGTTGTGTAATCAAACAAAACATCTATATATTACGGCTCATCAAGATGTAAACGAAACAAATTGTATACTTTCTACACACAAAGCCAAATCAAACTGTGCCTTATCGTCACTGATGTAAGCATATATATACGCAAGAACTGTCAATGGAATTCTTAGAAATGACTGGATTGGGGATGAAAATGTATAGTAGAGAATTATCGCCTGTCTTAGCTGCGTTGAGGATGCAATTGTCAAGAGTGGACCCAGAATGTCGAGGGTGATCTGACACTATACCCTTGTCAATCGCGGAATGTCCCCCTCAACGGTTTATTGCCTAAAAGTATCAAAAAACGTTACTGTATAATTCTTTGAGCTGTTTAGTGTTAATTGGCATGATGGAAACAGTCAAAGATATGTAAATGGCAACGTGAACTGATTTGTCTTGAATGCGTCTCATAACAAAATCGTTACTGCTGTCTAAGGGGGAAATATTGTGTCTGAAAGCTCTTAGGAAAACTGCGAGCATGGACCTTGCTCGTGTTCTGGCGTTGGAACAGACCAAATAGTATAATACTACCTCCGCAGAATATACAATTACCAGCTTGTAAGTTATCAGTGGCCAATTAAGTTCAACTACACGACGTTATAAGTCTTAGATTGCCCCAGTTTAGGCGGCCAGACACTGACAATAAAAGGAAACGTTTCTCCCCTGCCATATGTTGTTTTATTGTAATGAAAGGAATTACTGCCAGCGACAATCTCCAGGCATGTGCCTTTAACAGCAAGGATGTTGCTGAAACAGGAGCAACTATTAAGTTAATGCTCATATTACGACGCAGAAACGTTTTGAATGATCGATGTAATCTTGCTAATATATGAGAACAGTATGCAATGTCATAGACACAGATACCATGATAGGGAAAAAAGGATACATACTCGGACATGGAAATCCTGGTTATTTGCACGCCGACGTATATCAGATCCACTTATGATGACTCGGTGACAAGTGACAACGTGATATTTGTTCGATAAAGAAGCCATCAATATTTTAATCAGCTGCAATGAAAAGGACGAGCTATCCCTCACACATGTCAATTATGGCAAGTAAACGTTTGGCCGGGATTATCTGTTGATGTTTCCAAACACTTATACCATGCTGATGTCGATTAAAAGCCAATTGCATTTTTTCTGTGCACTCAAACGCGCTAACGTGAATGAATTCAGAATGTTGCTAAATGTTCAAAACGTTCCACTATCTATGGGCAGATGCTAATAACGAGATGGATGCCTCATGGATTCACAAAGATATGAAATACGACTGAAACTGATTCCAATGAGGCCATATATCCATTTATTGTTTGGATACACCAGTTACTGCATAGGAAAGAGGCGGCCCATACGAACTGTGTTTTGGAATATTTACAAGACTATGCGAAGTTATACAGACCCTTGGTATAGACAACCTAACTAAAATCACTGAACCCGACTGACATGTGCAAGAAACAGTAGAGATGGAAGAAGGATAGAATACTCAACAGTAGGCAGAGGAAATTGACAAAGACCACACACAGTTTGTTCCTAGCGGCTTCAATACAAGTCGGGCGACTCTTTGAGGACACATTACCAGTATCCGCAAAAGCACGAAACACAGCTGAAAGATGAAGAGCAGCATGACATCTGTGAACATTGATCATTATTACGTTTTTGTACATGCAATTATTGGTGGTTCCAGATGCACACCATCCAAACGTCGCAGACAAATAGAGGCGTTGTTAAGGAATGAGTACAAAGCAATTAAAATCACTTACTAGTGGCCAGTGATTGTGATTGCTTGTAGAAAAGACCTCCGTGTTTCCAGGTATCTTTGTGGATATCTTCTCTTTTTTCTTCAACTTCTATGGTAAAGTATTTAGTTGGATAGGAAACAAACCTCTCTCTATTTGTTATAGTTGTCTGCAGGCTTCTGGTGTTCTGTATGTGCTATTGGATTGCGTGATGAAGATACACGTATAACGGCAAAGGCACAATGCGCTCGTCACCTTGTAGCTTCATCCATCCCTTTTCTTGCACTGTAGGATTGAATGTGGAGTTGAAAATGCATTAAAAACAATTACGTTGGGTATGCGCACCCAACTTGCAAACCGTTTCTTCTGCGAGGCAAGCGTCAATTTAATGTAATGTCCGAGCGCCGAGATCTGATCAGCGATAGCTAACACGATCTCTTTGTTTCAATATTGGATAGCGATAATAAGGAACTGTATGTTAATTGAGAACATGCACAATACTATCCCACATACGTAATCAAGTCCAGAAGAGACGTTTAATGGTGCTGGATAGGACTACAAGTCTAACTCTGTCATCTTATAAGATTGCCATAAATTCCTTATGAGCGTTAAATGTATTGTCAAGGCTGGGGGATGTTGATTATGGTCTACTATTGTGCAACCAGGATTGCCCACAGTTTGGCATGAAACGAGTCGATAAACAGATAAACACCTTTCTTTTGCCACGGAATGGTCCAGAACGAATATAGACTATGCGATGTAGGGCTCGGTAGATTTAACAAAAAGATGTACGTCTAGGTTACTGACGATTAAACTTAAATACATATGCAAAGGTCAAACTTGCTTAAGAACTCCGTAATGGCTGGAGACTTTTCCGATACGCACATTCTTGCTAATTGGTAAGCCAAACTCATTGTAGATTTGCTAATACGCTTACTGATGTATCAATTGTTAACCACGTTCCGAAATTCTCAAGCGAAGAAAGACACTTAAATTACACGAAATTGTTACTTGTTGGTACAAGGTATGGCAGTGACATAAAGAGCATAATTACAGGGCGCGTAATTCAACTGCTGGTGTCAGAATAAAAATAAACAGTTATCTGTACTTGCCAGACATGTTACAAAAGCTATGAGAATAAATGGTTTGGCTGTCATGCTCTTATCAAATTTAGTGGACTGATTAATATACCTGCCGACAGGGACTTCTTAAATAGCTTTTGGCTGGGTAGAGGGTATTCTTTTTAAGGTGAAGGTATATTGTAAGGTAAAGGCATATAGTGCCATCCTTAGTTTTAGTAACCATGTTATTACACTAATGAAAGTCGAGGTAGCCATTGCGGTGTATTGAGAAGAACGCCACGCATCTAGTGCTTTGCCTTGCATGAAGAGTAGATACCGGGACTGATATCCACCGATAGGTTCTTCGAATGTCCAAAGGTTAGAGGGACAATGACGTTGTTGCCCTCCGTCCATTATCAGGTACAACTGAGCCCTAGTTTGTAAACCCTCGAGTGACTAGGTGTTCATGAAGTGAAGCAGTGGCAGCAGTTAGAGCGCAAACAACCAGCTGAGTGTACCGTCTAAGCGGTCTTCTGAATAAAGTTGGATATGCCGTCCCAGACAGACAATGTTCACGTGGTCGTACCGTTACCAACGTTTAGGAATCGTTCTATCACTCCGCCATGAGCTTATAATATCCTCGCCGTGACTGTAAGTGGCTGAATCGAAGAAATACATTTCGAGAGGACTGCATATCGTCTGGACTATATATGGTGGAATGGGACACCTTCAGAATATTTGTATTATTTTACTCCTTCCCAACACTACCTGGCAAGTATACTTCATGAAATATGTATACTAACTTTGGTAATATTGAATGCTTTTATTACGTCTTTTATTTAATGCTTGGACACACGGAATGACTTTTATGCTTTTCACAATAACACCAAATATTCTGAGAATTATTAATCGAACATCTTGGCAAAACATATATTGCATAGATTAATTTGAAATTGTTCGCGTTGAAAGCTACCTCCCTTTGTACTTACATGGTAGTTTGATTGTAGGCTGGTTCCAGAAATGCTTGTTCCCACCATTCCTTTTACTGTGCTGATGTTCACACGCTTTGACACAGTTTCTGTATTCTGTAACCATAGCAATTATTCCGTCACGCAAAGGATTCAGTCGATGATACTTTTGAGATGCGATATACAGATACTTTATAAATGAGCGGAATGATACATCTGAAAAATATAAATATAAAATTATTAAAGATGTATATTTATTATAGTAAGTTCAATTGTGTTTTGCAAACAATATTGTCTTTTTCTAATGCTGCATTTCAACATTGTATCTGGGAGTATTTAATGACAAAACAAGGCGTGGGATTAGAAGCAAAAAAAAAAAAAAAAAAAAAAAAAAAAAATAACGTTTAAAGGTAATCATATGACTATGACATAAGTACTTTACTACCCAAACAACACTTTGGAGAAATATTAGAAGCTACATTGAACATATTTATCGTATATCGTAATCTTATGTCAAATATTTCTCATTAATTGTTAATGAATGCATTGCATTTGCGTACTAGTGGGACTTGTATCGGTGGACAGAATATATATATATATATATATATATATATATATATATATATATATATATATATATATATATATATATATATATATATATATATATATATAGTTTAATCTGTATTTTTTTAAAAACACTATTGCTTTTTGACGTCGATAATACTTTACACGTGTATTAGGTAGACTTTAAATGTGATCTGTGAGGATCTGTAGGATGACATCTTGGAGAAAAAATACAACTCGCGAAGTAATTGTATAAACAAATGTCGAAAAAAATCCAAAGAGGAAACTGAAACAAGGAGTTCGAACATCTGAAATCATTGAAGCTGAATTCAATAAATCACGTGATGACTTCCTCTATTGTCCAAAAATTGTCCAATAGACCATGCATTCCAGTTGATGCAACATAAACCGCGTATGGTGTATATCGGTGCATTATTAGGTATTAGTTACGCTTAAATTGAATCTATTGTTACAGTTCTCTATAATCTAATATAAACGCCATTTTTCTTGCCCATAATGAATTTTAAATGCATTCCTGTATATTTGTAATAATATATTTTTGTGAGCTACATTTTTAGTATTGTATTCTGTGAGCTTTTATTGTTTCTATTCTTTTGTATATCATTGATTACATGTGTACGTTGTGACCATTCAACAAAATTCATTGCAATAAAAAGCAAACAAACGATGAATGCAGAGATGTTACTCCATTGTGTACTTATGTCATCAAAACAAGTAAATAATTTGCTTTCTTTTTTGTACTCTTATGTTTTCGGTTAAATATAGTTTACATTGACTGGATTTTTGTCCTACAAAACGAAGAGAAAGAGCGCGAAACGAACAACACGTTATCTTTAAATATGGAACAATAAATATGCATTTAAATATTATATTATTATGGAACAAACAATAATATTTAAATAATGTGGATGATTACCTTTATATGCTGTAGTGATATTGTAACAACATTCAACTCTACTTGTTTTCAACTGCATATCCATCTATCAATCAGTATAATTAAAATTGTTATACTCCTCAATTGTTTGAAACCAGTTTGAAAACGGGCATCATAAAAATCATGCCAAGGAAATGTACCAATACTTCCCATTCAAAACCAATAATGATTAATAAAAACTGTATTTCAACTGATGTTTTCATAGGCAGGCATGTAAGAGAATTAGCATGGAGTCTGTACTAACACGTTGGGTAACACGATATATAAAGTTGTACTTCGTCAATACCATTCTTCTGTATCTACAAAAATCAAATGTGCCATATATCCTGTATGTTCCGCTATGTACACGTTCGTTGTAAAATAACACACACACACACACACACACACACACACACACACATATATATATATATATATATATATATATATATATATATATATATATATATATATATATAATAATAATAATAATAATAATAATAATAATAATAATAATAATCATACGACAAGTGTAGGCATCACTGAGTTGATACAACATCAAAATAAGTTTGATGAAAATGATGTATACAGAACGTCGGTAACTTGATACTAATGTCAGTTTTGGATTTAATCCCAGAGCATAGATATGCAATCATAACCAATTTTAATTCAAATGTAACGGGAAAACAAAATAACATTTTCATATGTAATAGAACCAAAAACACTCAGTCAAGAGGTAGTCTACGCGTAGTATTGTGTTTCAAATATTATCACGCTGTTTACCTTTTGTGTTTGCTTCCATCAATGACGACATTAATGTTGGCACTCCCTGGAGTATGCTATAAAATACATTAGTTCTATTTATCGAATCAGAAGGCAATCCTGTTCTAACATTTATAATGTCCAAAAAGGAAGTCAGTCAGAAAAGCGTGACGTAGAACATTGAACACCGCAGACATAAACATTAAATACCGAGGTCATTGAAGCTATATGTCGTTTCTGCTGTCCTCAATAAGTTGATTGCTCTGTAATATCCATTATTGTTTTGTTTGTTGACATAAGACATCAACGTTAAACGTCGTTATCTTTACTATAATCATAAAACAGCTTACTTCCTAATGTTACATCACATTTTTAAAATATTTTTACGGTAAAGTAATGTCGATACGCATACAGGACGATGATTTTCACATTGCAACATATTGACCACCGTATCGATAGAAAGGTCTCTATAAGGTTCCATATCTGATCGTGTACGGTCATCTGTCTGTCTGTGTGCTTTAATTGTTCCTTCTCAAATCAACAAGAGTCGCTTCATGATAAGGCACAAAACAGACATAATAGTTATAAAACATGATGCGTATTAAGTTTAAAGATTAAGCGGGAGTCTGGTGTGTAGAATAACTATCCATGCGTATTAAGGTTAAAAATTAAGCGGGAGTCTGGTGTGCAGAATACCTGTCCATGCGTATTAAGGTTAAAGAGTAAGAGGAAGTCTGGTATGTAGAATAACTGTCCATGCGTATTAAGATTAAAGATTAAGCGGGAGTCTGGTGTGTAGAATACCTGTCCATGCGTATTAAGATTAAAGATTAAGCGGGAGTCTGGTGTGTAGAATACCTGTCCATGCGTATTAAGATTAAAGATTAAGCGCGAGTCTGGTGTGTAGAATAACTGTCCATGCGTATTAAGATTAAAGATTAAGCGGGAGTCTGGTGTGTAGAATAACTGTCCATGCGTATTAAGGTTAAAGAGTAAGAGGAAGTCTGGTGTGTAGAATAACTGTCCATGCGTATTAAGGTTAAAGAGTAAGAGGAAGTCTGGTGTGTAGAATAACTGTCCATGCGTATTAAGGTTAAAGAGTAAGAGGAAGTTTGGTGTGTAGAATAACTGTCCATGCGTATTAAGGTTAAAGATTAAGCGGACGTCTGGTGAGAAGATTAACTGTCCATGCGTATTAAGGTTAAAGAGTAAGAGGAAGTCTGGTGTGTAGAATAACTGTCCATGCGTATTAAGGTTAAAGAGTAAGAGGAAGTCTGGTGTGTAGAATAACTGTCCATGCGTATTAAGATTAAAGATTAAGCGGGAGTCTGGTGTGTAGAATAACTGTCCATGCGTATTAAGGTTAAAGAGTAAGAGGAAGTCTGGTGTGTAGAATAACTGTCCATGCGTATTAAGGTTAAATATTAAGGGGACGTCTGGTGTGTAGAATAACTGTCCATGCGTATTAAGGTTAAAGAGTAAGAGGAAGTCTGGTGTGTAGAATAACTGTCCATGCGTATTAAAGTTAAAGATTAAGAGGAAGTCTGGTGTGTAGAATAACTGTCCATGCGTATTAAGGTTAAAGAGTAAGAGGAAGTCTGGTGTGTAGAATAACTGTCCATGCGTATTAAGATTAAAGATTAAGCGGGAGTCTGGTGTGTAGAATAACTGTCCATGCGTATTAAGGTTAAAGAGTAAGAGGAAGTCTGGTGTGTAGAATAACTGTCCATGCGTATTAAGGTTAAAGAGTAAGAGGAAGTCTGGTGTGTAGAATAACTGTCCATGCGTATTAAGGTTAAAGAGTAAGAGGAAGTTTGGTGTGTAGAATAACTGTCCATGCGTATTAAGGTTAAAGATTAAGCGGACGTCTGGTGAGAAGATTAACTGTCCATGCGTATTAAGGTTAAAGAGTAAGAGGAAGTCTGGTGTGTAGAATAACTGTCCATGCGTATTAAGGTTAAAGAGTAAGAGGAAGTCTGGTGTGTAGAATAACTGTCCATGCGTATTAAGGTTAAAGAGTAAGAGGGAGTCTGGTGTGTAGAATAACTGTCCATGCGTATTAAAGTTAAAGATTAAGCGGAAGTCTGGTGTGTAGAATAACTGTCCATGCGTATTAAGGTTAAAGAGTAAGAGGAAGTCTGGTGTGTAGAATAACTGTCCATGCGTATTAAGGTTAAAGAGTAAGAGGAAGTCTGGTGAGAAGAATAACTGTCCATGCGTATTAAGGTTAAAGAGTAAGAGGAAGTCTGGTGTGTAGAATAACTGTCCATGCGTATTAAGGTTAAAGAGTAAGAGGAAGTCTGGTGTGTAGAATAACTGTCCATGCGTATTAAGGTTAAAGATTAAGCGGACGTCTGGTGAGAAGAATAACTGTCCATGCGTATTAAGGTTAAAGAGTAAGAGGAAGTCTGGTGTGTAGAATAACTGTCCATGCGTATTAAAGTTAAAGATTAAGCGGACGTCTGGTGTGTAGAATAACTGTCCATGCGTATTAAGGTTAAAGAGTAAGAGGAAGTCTGGTGTGTAGAATAACTGTCCATGCGTATTAAGGTTAAAGAGTAAGAGGAAGTCTGGTGAGAAGAATAACTGTCCATGCGTATTAAGGTTAAATATTAAGCGGACGTCTGGTGAGAAGAATAACTGTCCATGCGTATTAAGGTTAAATATTAAGCGGACGTCTGGTGAGAAGAATAACTGTCCATGCGTATTAAGGTTAAATATTAAGCGGACGTCTGGTGAGAAGAATAACTGTCCATGCGTATTAAGGTTAAATATTAAGCGGACGTCTGGTGAGAAGAATAACTGTCCATGCGTATTAAGGTTAAATATTAAGCGGACGTCTGGTGAGAAGAATAACTGTCCATGCGTATTAAGGTTAAATATTAAGCGGAAGTCTGGTGTGTAGAATAACTGTCCATGCGTATTAAGGTTAAATATTAAGCGGACGTCTGGTGAGAAGAATAACTGTCCATGCGTATTAAGGTTAAATATTAAGCGGAAGTCTGGTGTGTAGAATAACTGTCCATGCGTATTAAGGTTAAATATTAAGCGGACGTCTGGTGAGAAGAATAACTGTCCATGCGTATTAAGGTTAAAGAGTAAGAGGGAGTCTGGTGTGTAGAATAACTGTCCATGCGTATTAAGGTTAAAGAGTAAGCGGAAGTCTGGTGTGTAGAATAACTGTCCATGCGTATTAAGGTTAAAGAGTAAGCGGAAGTCTGGTGTGTAGAATAACTGTCCATGCGTATTAAGGTTAAAGAGTAAGAGGAAGTCTGGTGTGTAGAATAACTGTCCATGCGTATTAAGGTTAAAGATTAAGCGGAAGTCTGGTGTGTAGAATAACTGTCCATGCGTATTACGATGTTTATTATAATATGGCTCCCACTAAAAAGGTACCGCTCCGGTGGCCTAGTGGTTAGAGCGTCCGCCTCTGATGCTGGAGGTCGTGTGTTTGATCCACGGCCGAGTCATACAAAAGACTTACAAAAATGGTACTAACAGTTGCCTAGCTTGGCGCTCAGCACTAAGAGGTTAAGGTTAGGACTGGTCGACCTAGTGTCAGCATAATGTGACTGGTTGGGACAACATGCTTCATGTCTGCGGCACGATGCCACATTGCTAGACATCACTATAAACTGTCACGTTGCAGACATTGTAGCAATATGACTGAACAATTTTTAAAACTAGGTTAAAAATCTAAATCACAGATAAATCACACCCACTAAAACCTGCGTAGTGAAGTTGCAAAATTTGATTTAATGGTAGACCAATTCGTATCCTGCCAACAGGCATTGAAAGTAACATGATTAATATACCAAATTTAAACCGCCCACCCACATATATATATATATATATATATATATATATATATATATATATATATATATATATATATATATATATAGATATATATATATATATATATATATATATATATATATATATATATATATATATATATATATATATATATACACACACACTATGAGGTTTTGTACTAGAATTCCCAATTTCGGCTAAGTCTTGGATTCGTTTAGGATCTAATCGCACATCTCACGTTTATATATCAGTGTCTTCGTCATCCTCTCTCTATCTCTCTCATGGCTCGTATCAATTATTAGTTTCCTCTCTTTATCTCTTATTCATTTTGTAGTTTGGATTAACGTGTCTCTTTCTTTAGCAAAGCTGAAAATGGACGTAGAACGTCCTTGGTGATCACGAAAAATAATTTTTGTCTGCCGTGGTAATTGACAATCTCCAATAATGTCTTTAAAACTTTATACTCTCGAGCATTGGCGTTTTGCTACATGTTGTATCGCGATAATTCATTCGCTCTTCACGGGAAGACGTCGCGATATATTGGAACAAACTAGAAGTGCTCCGTACGATAGCTATCTTGTGAACTATATATGGTATTGTTTATGATGAAATATTAAACGTGATGTCTCTCCATGGTGATCGCGCAATTTTTAGTCGGAGGATATTTGACGTAGTAACATTGATACCGAAAACAAATATAAAATATGCGGTTTTGGAAAATGTATGACAAGTTATGGGTATTTATACATTTCTTTGCCCGTATCACTGCAGACATCCAATGCGACATTGAAAGAATTCTGGCAGAGAATACATTGTTGTTAGTAATCAATTTGCATCCACATCGTTGACATTGTGCACAACAGTGTTTTCCATACATAAAGATATATTGACGTTTCCAAAACAGGATCCTTGATCTAGATGAGCAATGGACTGAAGCAAGCATACTCCGAGATGAAATAAATTATATTTGGTCATCGTGTCTGGTAGGCATTTTGCCGAGGAGGCAGAGCGCTAAAGCATCCACAGTTGTAAACGTTGCGAAAACCACATTCTTTCTGATTGTAACAGAGGAGTAGAAGACGTCCAGTTGTTGATTGTAAATTGTGTAAATTTAATCATAGCAACGCAAAATAAAGGCCGTTTCTAAATCGGCTTAACGTTTTGAGAGCTTAGCATGCAAAATTGTTGCATCGAACGACACGCCGATGCGGTTATTTAATGCGTAACTTCCATGATACACATTTGGAGATATATCATTGCCATTTCTTTGACCTTTTCCACATCTCATTCCAAGAGGGCTAATCCAATAATGTCGACTCTGAAAGAATGATCAGTTTAAACGTCCCTAATTAAGGCAATGAGAATCGTGACAAAGAGTAAGAAAACGTACTCAAACCACACTCGCAAATATGAAGAGTAGCACATGTTAGCATTGATTCCATAGACACATGGGTATGGTAAACATCATAACATTTAAATGCAACATTTAATGCTTATTTGTTTGAGATGGTCTCTGCTGCATAGCAAATATCGGCGAAGTTAGTGAAGAATTGTCTCTCAAGGATTGAACATGGGCAATTGTAACAAAGAGAAGGGAAAGTGTCATAATCCCTGCAGTCGTGTAGATAATTGTATCACCAACAAGATAAACATCATTACACCTAATTAATGTAGCGGATATTGACTCACCCATTGTGGCCTACTCGATGCCAATAACAAAATATCTCCCTTGTGAGACTGAACATTAAGGGCATGAGAGCGGATATGGAAGTCATGGCGTAGTAGTTTTGTGTAAAGATTATTTTGGGAACATTTATCGACCCCTTCTATATAGTTTCCATTGGAAAATGTTCCTTCTCTGATAAGATCTTTGTTATTAATACAGTTATGTATGATTTATTTGAGACTAATCCGTGGTATCCTTCTAGAAATTGTTAAACTTCTCGAAGCGTCCAGGTATGTTTCCGTGAGCAAACTTCGAGAAGTTAAGTTAAAGTATAGTGATGCGGTCGTACAATTACATAGTGGAATATTTAGGTCTTGCATTATTGGAAGAGTTCTCCGTTTTTTGGAACAGGAACATGTTTGTGTGTGATTTGTATTTTGAAGACAACTTTAACAATGTTTAAGTCATATCGCTACGATCGCTGCGGTGTGGCACCTTATAGTGATGTCTAGCACTGGGGCATCGTGCCGCAGACATGGAGAACAATATCTCACCCAATCGCATTATCCTGATATCAGGTATACTAGTCATAACACTGACTTCTTAATGCTGAGAGCCTCGCTAGACAGATGTAATTACCATAATACCATGTTTAGAAGTCTTTTGGTACGACTCGGCTTGGGATCGAAACCGCGATCTCCCGCACCCTAACTGATGCTCTAACTCACTGGTCATCGTGAGGCTCAGCAACATTAACATCTCTCTGACTACCGTTGCAAGCGTTTGTTTAATTTTTCACAATTAACATTGTAACATTCACATTGAACATTCATGATAACTATCAACTTTAGGCAATTGAATAAATCCTTATCGTTAGGAGCATGCACATAATCTACCTCATCCGGACATAGTTCATTTTGTCATCAAAAGTGATACTGAAAACTTTCGCGTCGAGGACGTACATAACCAACAACGGTATTATTAAGTAAAACTTGTCATCGAGATCACAACGCTATATTAAAACGAAAGACATTCATCACATACTTTGCATCCTAAATGCTGGTAGCAACAGGGTTGGGTTTGGGTGAATGGAGGAACAAGCCGATATCGGAAAAAGAACTCCCTGACGAAACAGCAAGAATCCGTCTCAGAATCAAGAGTCAATAGCTTTATTTTATCAGTTCAACTCGAACATCGTTAAAATAATAATAATAATAATAATAATAATAATAATAATAATAATAATAATAATAATAAAAGGAATGAGGACTTTGTGTTGCGCCTAATTTTAGCTCTAAGCGCTTTACAGCATCTATAATGATATGAATTCATAAAAACAAAAATGAACACCAAACAGACACCATGAAAATGTAAACAAAATATGCTTAACTATTTGATGTAGGCAACAATTTTTAAGTCTTTAAGTTTGTTCCTGAAGTCGAAAGAGGTGAGCACTCTTGAAAGGGATCACTGTGTCGTTGTGTCTAATTTAAATGGGCAATTAATTCCACGTTGCTGGACCCTGGTATGCAACAGAAAGTTGTCCCTCTGACTTCGTTTGCATAGTGGGAATATTGAGTATATGATTATCAGAAGAGGAGCGTACTTATCTTGCTGGTGTACACATATGGGTAAAAACTGAAAGTTATGAAGGACTGGAGTCTGTCAGTGAAACGTAGCATAGAGAACAAATTTTGTGTTTCATTCTAGATCGAATCGATATCCAGTGTAGAGTACAGAGCAGCGGGGAGGTGTGCTCTGATCATTGTACTTTAAAGATGATACGAGCAACTGTGGTTTGAACGTTTTAATTTTCTAAAGTAGATATTCAGACATAATTGAGTTATAATAGTCCAGGTGTGAATGTACCAATGAACACACAAGTGTTTTAGTGGCATCAACTGAACGATATGTGTGAATGGATCTGATGCGTCTCAGTTCATGATATGCAGCCTTGCATATGTTCATGACATGTTGGTGAAATGCGAGAGTACTGTCTGAAGTAACACCTAGGTTTTGTACTGACTGCATGAATTGAATGTTGGTGTTGCTGATATTTATTGTTTGGGATAAGGGATGTGAATGAAAAATTCTTTGTGTTGTGATCATAATGGCCTTATGTTTGTCATCATTCATCTGCAGGGTGTTACATTTCATCCATGATTTCACATCAGAAATGCACCTCCTTTCTTCTTGGATGGTACACAGTTGGGTGGCTGGACTTGTATATTTGGGTGTCATCAACGTACAATAGGTGAGACACTGGGTGATGATCTAAGACACTTGAGAGCGGCTGAGTGTATAGAATGAAGAGAACAGGTCCAAGAACAGATCCCTATTGAACACCACAACATACGTCAACTGGGCTGGAATGTATTCTATTTGCAGATATAATTTGTGTCCTGTTGACTAAGTAGGACTTGAACCACTATTAGATTGTATTGTGAATGCCAAATACATGCTGGAGACGGTGAAGTAATATATCATGGTGTATTGTACTCCATATAAATCAAGGAGGGTGAGGAGTCTTATCCTTCCGATATCAAAAGCAGAGCGTATGTCATTAAATACTTTCAGAAGAGTAGTTTCAGTTGAGTGGCAAGGGAGATATGCAGACTGTACATTGCTAAAAAGACTGATTGAATTTAAATGGAATACAAGTTGGATAGTACAACGTTTTATAGGAATGTTTTTTTTATATGAACGGGTCATTAGAAACTGGGCGGTAGTTCTCTAAATGTTTGTACTGTGTCACGGACGAAATTTGCAAATAGGTCAGGAAGGACAACTGGAGGAAAGGTAGTTGGAAGTGGTGTACTTTTGTTCCTTGACATTAGTTTGTTAGTTATCTTGAATAGCTCTTTGCAGCTGGAACTCTGCGTGATCTTAGTACCGTAGTGGGATAATTTAGCTATGTTTGTGACGTTCTTCTTGGCGGCTTCATAGATTTATTTATGAATAGTGAGTCTAGTGGAAAGCCAAAGTGTCTCTGCTTTACGGCGGTGTCTTTTGGCAGTAAGAAGTTTGTCCCTAACACTGCTAAAACACTGAGAACACTTTTTAATTGATACTCTGCACTTGGTGGCCTCGGCAGTTATCGACTTGTTCTGCTGTAGGAGGTAAAAACGTTGTTAGTTTTCTTGGATGTCATGCATTAGTTTGGTTCTATTTATCATACGGTGGTTTGTCTTAGTAGCAAATAAAGGTGGAGGGTTAGGGACTCATACATCGAGATGGCATATAAAGCAGAGGTCATCTGATGCAAGTTCGTGGGATGCAAGGGTGGATCGCAGAATAGCATCATCATCAGGTATAAGATGAGTCAAGTAGTCCTATCCAGCACCATTAAACATCTCTTCTGGACTTGATTACGTATATGGGATAGTATTGTGCATGTTCTCGATTAGCATACAGTTCCTTATTATCGCTATCCAATATTGAAACAAAGAGATCGTGGTAGCTATCGCTGAGCAGACCTCGGCGCTCGGACATTACATTAAATTGATGGGTTGGTTGGTTAACTGACTGTTTAAGGTTGAAAACATGAAAGGAATCTAGGCGGTTCGACGTGTGTGGGTTTCCAGGAAAGTCAACATGAAAGTTGAAATCTCCGAAAATAATTAGGTTGCCAGATATCCAGTTGTCATACTGCAGAAAATTTGGAACCTTCTCCAAAAAGAATGATTCAGTCAGCTTATTTTTTCTACTAGGAAGAGACATAAAAGACTGACTGACCTTTGTGTGAGTGCTGTTTGGACTAGCGTTTTTCGGTTTCGATCCGTAAGAAAAACAGAGGAAAGACAAATACATTTTCCAGAGAGAAAACGATGAACGACGAATATAATTTGAGACAGGAAAACAACATATGCTACTGCAAATACCACTGCGTAAAGAAGGAAGACGGAAATTCCCAATGAAATTAAAATTATTAGAGCTAGCAAAGAATAAATTCTCCACTACTTTTGATGTTTAAGAAATGCCAAGCTAATACCCAATTTACAGGGTAAAAAGTAGGAAACCGTTATCTTCGTTTTGAAAGCATTGCTGAAATGTTGAAGTGGCCAAGAGAGTACTGAAATGTATTACTACAATGTGTACTTACTGGTAAAGGTCGTAATATTTACATTTAAATGTCACTAGAGCATATTGCTGACTGTGATGCGGTTAAGGACTATATCTTACAGGGTTATGAGTTAGTCCCTGAAGCTTATCAACAAAGGTGTACAAATTCTAGAAAATCAACTGACCAAAACTGTTTTGAATGTGCATACGGAAAAATTACGACGATTTGATACTCTTCCATAAATGATAATAATGATTGCGAAGGTCTCAGACAAGATGTATTATTTAAACAGTTCAAAAACTGTGTCCATAGTGACATTACGACAAATAATGATTAACATAAGATCGAAACTGTGGAAAAGTCACTCGTGCTGCTGATGAGTATTACATTGATCAAACATTCGCTTCTGTACGCAACTCGTCCACACAGCAGCTTTCTGGTAGAAAAGTATTTCAGCATAACACAAGCCCTTCTAAATTGCAATCTGACAGAACTTTTAGAAATCAAGGTTCTGATAAGCTTGATTAAAATCCTTGTTTTCTTGCTACGTGTACCTATTTTAAGAAGAAAGACAATATTGTTTTTTGATTTTAACAAATCAGAATCAACACAGACCTCTTCCAAAAGTTCTTAGTTCTACGAGGGCCAAGTCACGGTTCTGTATTGAAAGAAATACATTTGTTGGGCTTATTACACTCCAGACTGATTTAAATATTTTAACTTATGAATCATTCATGTCGAAGCGTTTGATATCACTCTTGGATGATTCTGCCAATCCCATTCTTATTACAATTACACATGAACGTCTCATAATCTTTACGTTGCCTTTTACTGGGATGTCTTTTGCTAATGAGAATGTTCTCATACAGATAGTAGAGTGTGGCTTTGTTAATGTTCCGCTTCAATGTGTAAATTTGTCATTTGTTACTGGGATGTCTTTTGCTAATGAGAATGTTCTCATACAGATAGTAGAGTGTGGCTTTGTTAATGTTCCGCTTCAATGTGTAAATTTGTCATTTGTTACTGGGATGTCTTTTGCTAATGAGAATGTTCTCATACAGATAGTAGAGTGTGGCTTTGTTAATGTTCCGCTTCAATGTGTAAATTTGTCATTTGTTACTGGGATGTCTTTTGCTAATGAGAATGTTCTCATACAGATAGTAGAGTGTGGCTTTGTTAATGTTCCGCTTCAATGTGTAAATTTGTCATTTGTTACTGGGATGTCTTTTGCTAATGAGAATGTTCTCATACAGATAGTAGAGTGTGGCTTTGTTAATGTTCCGCTTCAATGTGTAAATTTGTCATTTGTTACTGGGATGTCTTTTGCTAATGAGAATGTTCTCATACAGATAGTAGAGTGTGGCTTTGTTAATGTTCCGCTTCAATGTGTAAATTTGTCATTTGTTACTGGGATGTCTTTTGCTAATGAGAATGTTCTCATACAGATAGTAGAGTGTGGCTTTGTTAATGTTCCGCTTCAATGTGTAAATTTGTCATTTGTTACTGGGATGTCTTTTGCTAATGAGAATGTTCTCATACAGATAGTAGAGTGTGGCTTTGTTAATGTTCCGCTTCAATGTGTAAATTTGTCATTTCTTACTGGGATGTCTTTTGCTAATGAGAATGTTCTCATACAGATAGTAGAGTGTGGCTTTGTTAATGTTCCGTTTCAATGTGTAAATTTGTCATTTGTTACTGGGATGTCTTTTGCTAATGAGAATGTTCTCATACAGATAGAGTGTGGCTTTGTTAATGTTCCGCTTCAATGTGTAAATTTGTCATTTGTTACTGGGATGTCTTTTGCTAATGAGAATGTTCTCATACAGATAGTAGAGTGTGGCTTTGTTAATGTTCCGCTTCAATGTGTAAATGTGTCATTTGTTACTGGGATGTCTTTTGCTAATGAGAATGTTCTCATACAGATAGTAGAGTGTGGCTTTGTTAATGTTCCGCTTCAATGTGTAAATTTGTCATTTGTTACTGGGATGTCTTTTGCTAATGAGAATGTTCTCATACAGATAGTAGAGTGTGGCTTTGTTAATGTTCCGCTTCAATGTGTAAATTTGTCATTTGTTACTGGGATGTCTTTTGCTAATGAGAATGTTCTCATACAGATAGTAGAGTGTGGCTTTGTTAATGTTCCGCTTCAATGTGTAAATTTGTCATTTGTTACTGGGATGTCTTTTGCTAATGAGAATGTTCTCATACAGATAGTAGAGTGTGGCTTTGTTAATGTTCCGCTTCAATGTGTAAATTTGTCATTTGTTACTGGGATGTCTTTTGCTAATGAGAATGTTCTCATACAGATAGTAGAGTGTGGCTTTGTTAATGTTCCGCTTCAATGTGTAAATTTGTCATTTGTTACTGGGATGTCTTTTGCTAATGAGAATGTTCTCATACAGATAGTAGAGTGTGGCTTTGTTAATGTTCCGCTTCAATGTGTAAATTTGTCATTTGTTACTGGGATGTCTTTTGCTAATGAGAATGTTCTCATACAGATAGTAGAGTGTGGCTTTGTTAATGTTCCGCTTCAATGTGTAAATTTGTCATAAAAAATTTAGTCTCAGGACCCGTGCCGATTGGAACAGTATATTCTTTACCCGTTGAGTACATTCATTTATTATTAGGTAACGACCTGACTGAGGATAAGGTTTTCGTTAATCCACTTGAAACTGACAAGGCCAGAAAGGCAGTGAAAGCCAGAAAATACATCACACATAAAGCCCTTGTGTCATTGCTGAAATGGGTTATTCGTTAGTCGTACTCTGTTATCTCTAAAGATTAGAGGCACAGTATTACAATATTTTACAATATCTTATGTTTGTCGAGAATATTTTACCAATCACAGTACTTTAAACCATCCCGACCTCCCCGCCATGCGAGCATCTTCGTTAATATCTTGGTTAGCTAAAACTAGCGTGATCGTGTTGTGCCAAGTGGAGGTAATGGATAAGAGTTACTGCCCATGGTATGTTAGAATCACACATTTTTGGTAGATATTCGTACTTTAGCAAAAATATTGCTTATTCTCCCTCTTTTTGTAAGATGTCTTTTAAAGTAGAGTGTTACAAATATTTGTTGTTTGGTAGATTGTTATTCATTATATGCTTTATGAATATTTACAAATTTGATTTGAGTCCAAAATCAAGTTCATTTTCTACATGATCCGAGTCATTGATTTGGGATCAGAAAACATATATCAATCGGATTCCAGAATATTGGAAATTTGTAAGGCAGGTTCTACCTTCAGTTTACCACATTTTACTTTATATTTTGCAACGTGACAATCTAATGATATTTTGTATTTCAAAGGTGGAAATTTCCAGAACAACAATGTCCATTGGTTTTTATTTAGAAAATGATTATACCGACCTGTGGTTAAACAGATCTCATTCTTTATTGTTGTAAGATCTAAACCGAATCAGTAAATAATACTATTTCTGTGTTTTAAGTATTTCATTTAGGTCAGAGTTATTTATTCCATTTATTCTATTCAAATTGCTTGACTCTGGAAATACAATGTGCCTACACACAGTATTCTTGGAAATAGAGACCTAGAATTATAGAAAAATTTAAAAATTAATATGTTCTTGAATTGTATTATTTTGAGTCCAAAAAAAAAATACCGAGGGATCTCGCTTCGACACAACCACTATGAGCACATCAACACTTCCAGCTTTGGATTTATTATCTAATATCACTAATGATTTCCCTCGCAATGCCGAATTTTCTTTTTATATTTTAAATACGTCGTAAATTTCCGAAAACTTGGTGAGACTCAATCTGTAAGAAAATATAGTTATTGTTTTGAAACATGCAATTTGATATACAAAATACTTTAGGTATGTCAAATTATAATCCGATAATGTCGAATTAATAAACATATATAATATATGCCATTTAACATTAAGTTATATTTTAACCGTAGGCTATTGCTTCTATTTTCTCTAATTCATAAGCATTTCCACTGATTTTTCAAATATCAATAACAATATAAATATTTTAAGTTTTCTATATGAGTTAAACGTAGTGCACTATTGCATCGAAATCCCCCCTCTCTCTCTCTCTCTCTCTCTCTCTCTCTCTCTCTCTCTCTCTCTCTCTCTCTCTCTCTCTCTTCCGTATCGGAGAAAGATACCATCAAAACCTCCAAGAAAAACGACTACCGTTACGGATATTCGTCTGTGTCATGATATTTTACGACTTCTGATTGATGACAAAATGAACTAACACCAACCATTGGAAAGTGAAAAAGATAGAATTGAAAAATAAGAGCAATTGTATTATCGCTATTTATGTTAATTAAATAAAAAAAATAAAAATAAAATAATAATAATAATAATAATAATAATAATACTGAGGACTTTGTATCGCGCCTAATCTTTAGAAGCTCTAAGCGCTTTACAACATCTATAATGATATGACTGGATAAACCAAAACATCAAGAAATTAGAAAACAAAAAATGCTGAAACTATTTAAGGCAGGAATTATTTTTAGGTCTTTAAGTTTGTTCTCGAAGTCGCAAAAGGTGTGTTTTAAGAGCACTCTTGAACGATACCACTCTGTCCTTGTGTCTAATTTCAATGGGCAATCGATACCATGTTGCTGGCTCATACGATGCATTAGAGCCTTGTCCATGTTGATTCTGGATCGAATGGATAGCTAGCGTAGGGTACAGAGCAGCGGATAGCCGTGCTCTGATCGTGGTACTCATATGGTTGATATGAGCAGCTGTGTTTTGAACTTTTTTGAAGTTTATGGAGTAGATAATGAAACGAACCAGACAGAATTGAGTTACAATAGTCCAGTCTTAAAAGTACTATTGAACAAACAAGTATTTTAGTGACATCAGCTGAAAAGTTTTTGCGAATTCAGCTGCTGCATCGCAGCTCAAGATGTGCAGAGGGGCCTCGAGTGGCCAAGTGGTCTCTCCTCTATCTGCGTGTGTTCGAGTATAAGATTCGGCAAATGTAGTTATGTGAGAAAGCTTGCCAGTAGCTTCTCGTGGGTCGGTGGTTCTTTCCGGGGGTTGTCCAGGTTCTTCCTCCATCATTAATACTGGCCGCCATGTCTAGCCTATATTGTGATGAAAACGGCGTTAAACCATAAAAAACAAACAAACAAACAAGATATGCAGCCTTTTATATCTTCATGACATGTTGGTGCAATGTGAGAGTACCGTCCAGAGTAACACCTAGATTTCGTACTGACTGATTGAATTTAATATTGGTGTTGCTGATATCTATTGTGTGAGGTAAAGATGTGAACGAGAAGGTCTTTGTGTTGTGATCATAATGACCTCAGTTTTATCATCATTAATTGGCAGATTGTTACATGTTATCCGATATTTCACATCTGAAATGCATCTTTATACTCCTTGGATGGTAGCATTAAATTCAGTTGGGTCGTTAGATTTGGGTGTCATCAGCGTATAATCGGTGAGACACTGGTTAATTATTTATGTCACTTGAGAGTGACATAGTGCATATAATGAAGATAAAGGTCCAAGCACAGACTTCTGTGGAACACCACAACATCGATCTACTGGGCTGGAGTGTATTCGATTTGCAGATACAATTTGTGTCATGTTGACTAAATATGACTTGTACCAAAGTAAGGCTGTATTGTGAATCTGAGTAATAATGACTTGGATAAATGCACCTAATTGCTTCATTACCTATTTCTTACTGATTCTTTATCTAGCTTACCTCATATTTTTTATTTGTTCTGTACGTGCTCTACTTTTTCCAGATAGCTAGATATATAAACACACACACACACACACACACACACACACACACACACACACAGAGTAAAAACTGCTATGAACGACCTCTGCTGTGAGCGACCACCTATCATTTCCGACCACAATCGTAATGCATGGATTGATTTTATTATATAAATGCTCTGTTATGAGCGACAACCCGCTGAAAGAGACGAACGACCGCAGCGCAAAACAAACGAGGATTAACTCCACCGACCATTTTTAATCCCTGTCATAACGACCGCTCACACCGTTCTAAATGTTAAATTGTTATTTACGAAAATAGGCTGGCTGACAATGTTCTACTTTTTCTTAGCTATGCTTATAGTGTTTGATAGTTTTTGTCGTAAACGTATATGTAGAATATTTACTTGTCTGTTTCTGCTTTGTATGCTCCCTGCGTTGTTCTCTACTATTCGAGCATAAACAGAAGGGGACCAGATTAGCCTTAGACTTTGCCTGCATCCAGGCTTTATTGTAACACTCGGCAACCCTATCAACGACCGTATCGCGAGAACAGACAGACACCACAGACCTAAACATGATAAATTGTTACAAAGACCGTTTGTCTAGTAACGATTGTTGTTTTCAAAAACAAAACATGAAATGACTCTTGAAAAAGAAAATGGTATTGTTGCTACCGGTGATAGATGATACAGTGTATCACGAATTACCGTTGTACTGCCCAAGGTGGTGTAGTGGTATTGTTTTGTCTTTAGAGTTCTTCCTTATTGTCGAGGTGAATATTATCTATTACACCAGCAAGAGAAAATCGTTTGCGGGATTCTATTAATATTTTGAAAAACTTGTGATGTTTGTTTGCCCCCCCCCCCCCCCCTCCGATAGTATGTAATTAGATTCGAATCACAAAGGTCTCGTTTATCCAAGGTCGGGTTACACACTCTGCTTATGAGGAATATCCCTGTATGTCATTTTTGAATGAAGCCATCGACTTTTGTCTCTGAGTAAATTGTCTTTCTGTCTTTCTGGATGAGATAATTATTTCTTCTTAGTTTATTAATTGTTGCTATGCAATGCACATGCATAATTAACTGTTGCTATGCAATGCACATGCATAGATTGTTTCTTCATATTTTCACACAGTCGAGTCAAAACCATCTTTTCGTTTGATATTACATCTAAGCACTAATCATTTTAACACCTAGAACCTTAATAACAATGGACGAAACTCCAGCTAAAAAAAGACAAAATGCAACGCTTGAAAATTAGTTTTTGAAACTGAAATAAGTGACAGAGCAGAACACTCGCCAAATAGCGGTTTAGACGGGGTCCTACTAAACACCGTAAAGTCAGACAAAGGCAGACAAAGTCAAACAAAGGCAGACACAAGCAGAAAAAGGCAGGCAAAGTCTGTTTATTTTTGTTTTATTTGTACATATTTGTATATATTATACTATATTCGTATATATTGTTTTTATTTTGATATTTAAATATTTAAAAAGCGTGATTTAATGTTGTTTGAAAGTAAATTTGGTACATACGTACGTTTAATAGAACAAAGTCAGACAAAGTCAGACAAAGGCAGGCAAAGTATGTTTAATTTTGTTTTATTTGTACATACTCGTATATATTATACTATAATAACTTGTTTCGTGTCTTTGTAGACCTGCATCGTGTCCTTTGATTTGGCTTCTTGGCTACCTTTGGGTCCTTATGGACAGTATATTTGCCATCCGAAGAGGTCAGTCCTGAAACGCTTATAGTGCTTGCACTTAGGAATTTGCTGAAGAGTTGTTTCTCCTCTTCTGTCTTCGATGTCCATGAAAGTTTGGTAATCTTAAAGTTCGAACATCGCGTGTTAAGGTAAAAGTTACCCGTCCCGTACAATGCCCTTCTTAGATCCACCATCTCCACTTTAACTAATTCGAATATCTTTTCAACCAGTTTGTCGGTTTTTCTGGGCTCCCAGTTAAGTGTCACTTTTAATCTGTGGTTCATGCTTTCGGTGTTCTTGTTGGTCCAAAGTTGGTCTTCGCCACTGGAAATAATGTAGTTTGCCAATTTATTCTCAGCATGCCGAACGTTATACTGCAGGAAGTCACTATGACGTTCTTCAAGATTGTTTTTAAGTTTGATGTTTTGCTCCTCAAAGGTCGCAGAGTCGTGTGTCGTTGCAACACCGTTTGCTCCGAAAATCATGTAAACGATTTCCTTTCGATCAATGGTACCGTTTGGTATCTTGTCAGTCATTTGTTGAAATATATTATCTTTTAGGAGTTTGAACACAGTTTGTTTGAGCATCCCGGAAATGCCATGTATATGGCATTGATCATTGCCCGTTAGTCGTCAGTTCCCAGGATCATTTCAATGTTTTTAATTTCCATGCCAATCACCCATCTCATGCGAAGAAAATGTGAAGTAATTATGTTGGTGGCCATCCCAATGAAGCATGAGTGGCACCAGAAGTATTTGCGCGTCTCCAGTTCCCTTACGCAGTACCTTGTTCGATTTGTATACCGTAGTTGTGACAAAACACTTTCCCAGTGAAAATGTTCTATCGATGACCACAACCCCTTCTTTCGATGATAAAACGACTTCAAGTCCAGTATTTGTTCATTAGTGTAGCATATTACTGAGGGTAAGGGATTATCTCTAGAATGAATTTTCTCAGCTACATATGGATGCTTACCGCTTAACATACGTATCAGTCAAACGTTCGTCAGCAACATTGCTCGATTAAAAAAATCTGGTTTTGTCACATCGAGATTGCTTTTGTCAAACGCTATATGTGTTATATGACTTCGTCATACTCTATTTGCCTTTGTTTTATTAAATGTACGTATCTACCAATTTAACTTTCAAACAACATTAAATCACGCTTTTAAATATTTAAATATCAAAACAAAGTTTATATAGTGTTACGGCTATTGGAGTTAAATTATTTATTTTTTTTAATTTTTAAATCCAAATTTGTCATTTTGCCTTTAATATTCATTAATTGGGAAATTATTCTGGAAAGTTCAGGCTGACTTCCACTCTAACTGTAAACAAGTTTTTGACCTTGGCTTGGTTACCTCTTTATCTGACCTTGCTTCAGATTGATAAACAGGTCTTTAAAACTATTGGTTAATTTCAAGGATAACTTTTATTTTTAGTTATTGGGGATGGTTTTTCTTCTGCATCATTCTTTTAATACGTGACCTTTTGAAGGCAGTCTCTTTCTGTGACCTTCCATGAACTACTATCAATTTCTAGAAAATCACGTGATCACTTGTTTACCTAAGAAAAACAGTTACATAGACTGTTGTTTGGAATAGAACAGTTCAGTAGAATCTCTGGGCTGTAAAGTTAATAGTTGTGTTTGAGTTATAATTATCTTGTTCTGGACTTTGTGTCAATTCATTGAAGAAAGAGGATTTATTATCTATTTGGAGGAGAAAACATGTGCTCGTAATTCATTTAAACAAGAACTGCATCACGTGACATTGTCAGCCATTTTGGATTACATCGTCAAGATTCGAACCTGGAACTATTAGAACATTTATTTATCAGGACTCTTGCAATTCCATTAGTGGATTATTTTTGTGAATTCTATATTGGATTAATGATGGATTTGATTCTCTAAAACTGTAAGTTTATTTATTTTATGAAAATAATTGTACTTAATAAATTCATTGTTCAAGTTATACAAGCTTGTTAGTTTTCACTCTTTCTGTGTAGCTGCTTATTCGAGCCTAAGCACGTAACAATAGTATAATATATACGAGTATGTACAAATAAAAACAAAATTAAATATACTTTGCCTGCCTTTGTCTGACTTTGTCTGACTTTGTTCAATTAAATGTACGTATGAACCAATTTACTTTCCAACAACATTAAATCACGCTTTGTAAATATTTAAATATCAAAACAAAGTTAATATAGTATAATATATACGAATATGTACAAATAAAACAAAAATAAACAGACTTTGCCTGCCTTTGTCTTCCTGTGTCTGACTTTGCGGTGTTTAGTAGGACTTGTTTAGACGTCAATAAAACAAAAATAAGTTGTTATAAAGATAACGGAGTAATTCAGAAACGATTTCATATGCTAAAATATGTTTTCTTCAAATGTAAATGTGGTTTCATTTTTAATGATAAAAGTATATCATTACTGCTAAATAATTTTTTTTAGATGGATGCATACAATACTTTAGCAACAACTAATAATAAAAAATATAATATATGTACAGTGATTGTGGTTATTTTTCTTGAAATTGTTCTAGAACTGGACTTTGGAAACTCGTCTTTGTGTACAAACTTGCCATGAGTGAGCAATTGTCTTGAGAGACTGCTGTTTGTATTATTCCTGCACCAATCTATTCCTAATGAATACTGCAATACATTGAGCTTGCTCCCTTTTTCCCCAATTTATTCATTAGAACTCTCAGAGATAACCATTTACTGATCAACGTAAATGCTGAAATATATCATCCTTGAATGAAACACTTAATCTACAATGTTTATACACATGCAGATACAGACAAGCAAATGCATTTTTGTGACTATCAGAGTACAGTAGCTACACACGTGACAATGATTACAATTGCAATGCGAAAAAAATACATTGAAATCAAAAAAATCTGAGGAGAAAAGTCGGGGTTTTTATTTATCCCACGTCGTGCCTTCATACTATCGTGATTATTTTAGCGTACAATTTGTAAATTAGTCTCATTGTCCTGGGTTTTGGCATCATCGTTATGTCGCAACCGGCAAATGTTGAACCTTAGCTCAAATAACACTTCCCAATCTGCTATAGGCTGCCAAAATGGAGAAAGAAGAAAAAAACCACAACGTATTTTGGATTACTGTCAAAGGCTTCTGAGCACAATCTGAATTTTTGCCATTACTTAGTGTCTCCACATTTTTATGATTAACCAGATGTTTAAGTTCAATCTAATTGTGACATTCGTGTGAATACAATCATATACCGGTAGGTACTCAAAAAGGAAAGGACGAGGCCTCTAAAAATAATATGAAATATTAGTTTTGTAAATATTTGAAATTAGCTTTAATAGAAATACGGTTTGTATTCCTACAAACTATGGAGCAATAATATACCGATTTGTGGCCATGAAAGGTTGCGAAATTTTCTAATTCCTTGGTTGATACTTAATCAGGCACAAAAGAGAGAGCTCGTGGTTTCGACTACACAATAGAAAGATACACATAGAGATTAGTTATCCCGTTAGGATGGAATACATTTTACAAACTCACCTTCTCCCCCAACCCGCTTCTGGTTGCCTAGCCACAAATGTTTCAGCCTTAGCAGATTCGGGACGGCATGCTCACACCTTGCCTCACATAGGGTGCACTGTACATTCACTGGGTTCAATATAATGAAGGAAAATACTCCAAACAGTAAAGTAAATGCGGACCTCAATCCACGAGCGAACATCACCTGTAAAATTGAAATATATATCAATTACCAAATATATGCTATGTTTAGAAAATCGAGTATCCTATTTCAGTTGTTTGAAGTGTGATTCATCTTTATATATATATATATATATATATATATATATATATATATATATATATATATATATATATATATATATATAAAATGAGGTGTATCTGCACAATACGTACATCAGAATAAATAATCTTCTCTTTTGAAACGAGCACTGGACAGTACGTAGACAAATATCAATATAGTTGGTATTCACTTCCTACATTATTATAGTCATCAATATATATAACAGATGTCATGGTGAATTGATCTGAATAAATAATTTTAAAGTAAATTTATTGACTTCAGTTCATTCTAATGGGCGTTGCCCGGGTTTGTAATCAAGACAAAGAAAGTGAACTTAAGATATTTTATACAATTGGATATTGTATGTTTTGGGTTGTTTTTTTCTGTATCATCATATATCACTAGAGACAATGCTACACAATACACGTGGAGTGTCAGTAACACGGCCTGTTTTATCATTTAATTTAATTTGCACCGTTTAATTTAATTTATTATTTTCCTGTACAATATTCATTAACGTGGTTGGTTATACATAATATATACTACTGACGTATTTCATTACGCATCCCATAAAATCATTGTCACTATGTAATTGCAACTGATCGGTTTTGACCAAGTGCCACAAATAATATACATCAATGATACTTGTAATACACAGGCAACCTGTGCATTGCGTCTTATGTTATTGTAGGCTATTATCACAATAGCTTTAGAGACCACTGCCCATTTCTGGTAGTGTAGTAGATGGGGACACATACACTATCTCTACTGTTTATGCTGCAAGCTATATACAAGTTAATGTATAACACCGTATGTATTAAGTGTTCCTTTTCTTATTCTCTATTGTGGCAGATGATCCAATAGCCCTTACCACTAGTTTTACCCTCATTCTCATCCACCACATCCGCCTTGTATGTATCGAGCTCTAATTCGATTGCTCTTATCTGTGTGTGTGTGTGTGTGTGTGTGTGTGTGTGTGTGATTGAGAGAGAAAGGGAGAGAATATGTTTGTGTGTTCGTGTCTGTGTTATGCTTTGTTTTACATTGTGATACTGCTAATCCCGCGATGTGGACTGTTTTGATGGAATTACAGCTTTTGACCTGATTAACATGGCTCCTGATGTATAATTCGCAACAAAAAGACCTATTCTGATGACAATATTTACATCAAGGTATACAGAACAAATGAATTGCCGAATACCTTATTTAAGTTTAGACATGCAAATAAATTAGACAGTCTATGAAAAAAGAAGTGCTCTTGTGTGCTTTTTTGTTCTTTAACACGGTAAAAACGAACGTACTAAAAGCAAATAAAGAAAAGCCATACATAAATCGGTTAGCGTCTGTTTCTTCATTTGTTCTTTAACACGGTAAAAACGAACGTACTAAAAGCAAATAAAGAAAAGCCATATATAAATCGGTTAGCGTCTGTTTCTTCATTTGTTCTTTATACAAAAGATATGTTTACGCGCGCGCATCCATCAACCACACACCAACGATCACACACATTATTTTAATGGCGGATTTCTGTATTATTACATTTGGTAAGCCGTGTTATTGTATATGTTCTTAAAAGAATGTTAGGAGGTTATGAAATTGGTCATTGGCTTTGGAAAACAAATATGGTCTTTTATATTTTTCTCGTCCATGCTGCTGAATGGTTTCCGTCGCTGTCAACCGTGAAAGAAATAAATGAGGGAATAGAAAACAAAATGTACATATAATTGTATTTTGTGAACAAAGTGATATTAACAGGTAAAATGTTATGGAAATTAGTTTTGTCGTTAAAGAATTTCAAATGTATTTGTTATAGTCACTTCTTTTATTTCGTAACCTATACGTCATTAAATGGATGGTTAATGGTCAATTCCAACGACATATTGGATATTATATATCGTTACCCTAAATGGCGTGTTGTCTAGTAGATAATTAAAAAATCGTTTCTCCAAATGTAGTATTGGATTGAAATTGTGTGTTGTCGTATTGTATATGATTATAGGTGCTGACGATTATAAAGCTGAATGCTATTATATAACTGAGTTTTTGATAATATATAAACTAAATATTACATTCGTATTGGAAGTAAAGGTTGTATTTTTAAACAATTATGACGTAACGTGTTTAAAGTTCCGTGAAGACAGTGGAGTGCCTTTGTTGAGAGTTGAATAATATTTTTTATTTAATTTTACAAAGTGTAAATTTAAAAAAAAAATTAAAGTAATGTGGATCAAATCCCAAATAATCGTAACAGCTATTTCTAATTTACAAACGTTTTCAGTGTTCAGAATTAATTCGAATATTGAATATTGAATTTGGTAATGCACTGACAGTCTCATCATAATATATGATATATATATACATGTATTCAACACGTGAAGTAGTAAGATGCAGTCTACACACTGAACATTAAAATATATTTACAACATAATTTAAAAAAAAAAGACAACAACATGTTTGATTCACTACAGGATACAATATATACATTTAAGGAGGAAACAAAAACACCTTTACCTACTGTGTCCGTTAGTTAATGTTCATATGATCAATATGTCATAACATAATATGCTTTAATTTTTCTACTTTGAAACATTAAGATTAGAATTTTAACATATCTGAAATGAAGAAGCCGAACAAATGAAACACTGAACTGTTCCATCCTGATCATTAAAAGTGTGGCCAGTTCGTCCAAGTCGAGGAAATCCAAATAAGTGGGGAAATAGTCTATGCCAAATAATGAACAAGAGATTGTCTATTAAAACGTGTAAAGTAATTTATTGTTTATCTGTCAATTGTAAGATTTATTTACCTTTGCCATGAACCATGCAGTAGCAATTTAGATAACAGTTCCTGATATATAGTCTTCTTCTAGTAACGGCGACTTCGTGCGAATATATTTGTAAATTAAGAGACTAATTGCTATCTAATTCCACGATTCCAGGCTTGTGAACAAATTAACCCTGTAATCAAAGAGAGTGCAAGCTAGATTGATGGAAATTTTGCTGTTCAATATAATTCCCAATTTGTTGTTGCAGAACATTAATGCAAAGATGGCTGAAAGCTTAATACAAATCATGTTTTATGCTATTAATTTGTTTTCTGAATCGCCAAAGTCAAATGCCATGAAGGATGTATGATACAAATACTATGTACAATTAGAAAGGAATAATAAAGAGTTTTGTTAAATGAGTCTTAAAAGAGGTAAACTTTGAACAAAGAAAAGATACATATTTTGAAAACCGCATGGTTACTTCCGTTGCAGTAAATTATTGATAACATTATCCTTAGCTGATAAACAAATGCGCTGTTTGCTAGTTACAGAATGGCAGATCGGTATAAAGGCTTATGAAGAAATAATCATGTACCATGTATGTATCATGCACACAGCTAGCCATAATGGAACTACGTGAATAAAAAGACTAAATTAATATATCGTTGGAGTAACAGAAACATTAAATTAAACCTAAACGAGTGAAATTAAATAAATGCGCTTAGATAATTGATACACAGAAAGAAATAGCACGCTTACATAGATGGTATCTCTACTTCAATGTTGTTACCTTTGGAATATTATAGGAAGAATCGATCTATATTGAGCGTATTATCCAATTAGTTTGTGACAAGTGTGAAATTACCGCTTCCACAAAAATGCGATAAGATCCACTTTTCAACAAATATCGAGAACAATTCATCGTCCAAACTGATCAATTGTGTGAATTATGTTGTACAATACAATACCTTATCACGTTCAAACGCTGACTTCAAATAGCCCATACATATTCTATCTCAAATTACGGAATCATAAGTTATATATTATATCATGTATTGCACTGTTGTTTGATATATAACTTACTGCAAAAGAAAAAAAAAATCATTGGGCACGTCCATTAAATAGGTCAACAATTTTTAGGCAATTTCTTTACCCCCTCTCTTTCCCTTGTCAACAACTATCAAACTTTCAGTGACTCCCCCCCCCTCCTAATAAAATTATTTCAAATTTGTTTTACCCCCAACCTACAAATTAACAATATTTTATACGGCTGGCATTATGATAAAAATAGGCTTATGGAAATTAAAATGTCTACAAATAAATTGTAATACATTTGTTTTTACTTGTTTAACAAATGTTTCTAATTGACACTTTGAGTTCATGAAAAAATCGAGACTTTATATTCTAGCTTCTATCATCTTCCCATTTTCCTATTTCCTATTCTTTGATTTATTAAATTTATTGTAAAACATAACATTGTGGACGTCAATTTATATTGAACTCCCCCCTCTCACATGTCAACAATTGTCAAACTTCTTCAAACCTCCTCCCCTCTATTTTTATTGACATACTTAATGGATGACCCCATTAGATGAAGCATACTTTCATGATTATCATTAGTACAATCGTTATTAACGTCATCTCCAGTAATTGTTCCAGTGCCAACTTCGTTAATACATTATACACAATTTCTAATGATTAATCAATGCATTTTTGATATCATAACAATAGCTGTAGAAAGAAAACCATTTGTTACAAATTTGCTTTAAATAGCTGTATCAGTCTTTCACCATCATGTAATACTTCTATAGATGTAATGACAATATTGGTAATAATATATCAAAAGTTATGTTAAGTAAATTTAAATATTAACCCATTTATTCCTAGCCATGTGCGCAATTAAACATATTTTCCGTTTTGTTAGCTGCTAACACACATACACACACATCACGCACTGTTCAGCTACACATTAAAAATATATAATATGGAATGTACTATATAAAGAGGATCGAAATAACCGGTTTTGTTTCCTCTTGCAGATTATGTAATCTATTAACACTGTACGTTTTAGGCGAATGCTATAGAAAATCGCATATACCGCAACATTGTTCTTACATCATGCACTTTTCTTCCATATTTTCTTCTGAATATGAATGATTATAACTTATTATGCCTTCCATGTTTGTAATTGCTGCTCTCTCATTGTTTATAAATGTTTGCAAAGATATATTTTCGTGCTGCATGGTTGACGGATTCGTAGTATATATCTTCTTGTCTTCTCCAGGCTAAATAAATACCTTAGAAAAATCAGATCTCTCTTTATGTTTACTTACAGAGTTTACTGCTATCATCTGTTTTCAATTACACATTTTTTAAAACATTATATTGTCTTGTGTGTCTAATCCACGGTAACACAACGTCCTTCATTGTATTCTCAAACGATTTTCAATGAAGGTTTATGTATCCCAATATGCGTTTAGACATTGAATAGTGTGTCCTTTGTAATACTTAACTATATTAGAAGTTTTGTCTTGAGGTTCACCAACTCTTACTTCCTTAGCTGGCACTTCATACACATATGTCGTAAATAATTTCAGGATCATATTGATCGTAAATCGATATATAATTTGCAATTGTATAGATTTACTGATTTTGGAACAAATTGGTTATAACATTAACATTTGAGGAAAAAGTTCGGAAATAACAAAACGATTTTTGACAGTAATAATAATAAGATGAATTGGGCGACATGAAGCGATTCTTGACAGTAGGTGAGTAATTGAAACTTAAAAAAATATTATGTTAGCATTGTATCCAGTCTGTTCTTTAATAACATTTTGTGTTAGAACTATATACATTTTACACCTTTTTTAACAAGCGTTCCCATATATTATATTTAAGCAGAGAGGATATTTTTGTAATTATTGCTTCAAGTCAACACTTGATACACATAACGATATATATCAATACATTTTTGTCAGCACGAACAAGCTCTGGATATCTGAGTCAATCTTTATCACAATGTGGTTGGCCGAACACCCTTCACTTTAATATATTGATTCCGATTGTATTTTGTATCGCATTTCACAATGAATATATTGCCAAGTTCATATTTCTCAACGTTGTTCTAATTTTAATTCATATACTTATGTAAATCTGTGCCATTGCTTTGCTTTTAATTTATACCAATATTTGTTTTATATCATTTTGTTGCCAGATGTTTACGAAAGTAAGGAATATACTAGCTTTCTTTTACTAGAAATCTCCGAAATGACTGTTTTTCATGTCAACAGATTCATGTACACCAATCTACATTTTCAAATAACTGGCACTAATACAACTTTAATACTCTAAGAATGAGCAAAATGTATTTCAACGAGTGAGTTAAAAGCGGCAATGTTAATCTTGATCAGGGTGGGCAAAGAAGTTCAATCATGCTTACGTTGCTTAAACATTATATCAAAATGAATAAACGGTCAAGGCTAGAACCTAAAATATATTGGCATCAGAGCAACCATACACAAAAGGTTCACATTGTGCGACCATCCAGTAATAGTAAAATATGGAAAGCAATCTGGAACACATACAATATGCTAAAAGGCAAATAATGGAACATTTGAACATATAAAAACGGAAAATACAGACAAATAAAGATCAGTATGAACCGAATAAATCGAACACAATGTAACACTTCATTGATGGTGTAGACTTGTGTTTTATTGGAAATCGTATACTTAAATTTCAAACTAGATTTATTTTACACCTCAGTAGTCCAAACGGACATATACTGAATACGGTACAGTTTATATGTATACTTGCAAGTAATATTTAACCAGGATAGAACAATAACGCAAATAAGTATTTCAAAGGCAGATATTCGTAGTTACTAGATTCTGTTAAATATGTTTCAACGACGACGGCATCTCCTACCTTGTTTATATTACATATATAGAGCAGTCAAGAGAATCATGCAATAACTGTACTATCAACAATACAGATAAGAAAATATACGTATTTATAATATAGCTGTAATGTATCGATTTCAGATAAAGTAAACAGTATTTTGTTAAGATGTTCAACTGACTTTAACGTTCAATCCCCTAACTATATAATTTTTCACTAGATCAAATCTTGAATAATAAGGTAATTTAAAATAATCACCGTATTGACATCCGGTACAAGCATCTGATGCAGGTAGTACAATTCTTGTAGCAAAACAAATTTAAATTCTTGATTCCTCTGATGATATCAATCTGAAAGATATCAACATTTGCAGAGAATGAAGTGACAATTACACAAGTTTTAGTTTACAGGATAACAACGTATGCAAAGAAAGAAGTGACAATTACACAAGTTTTATTTTAAAGGATAACAACATATTGCAGGATAACAACATATGCAGAGAATGAAGTGACAATTATACAAGGTATAGTTTACAGGATAGCAGCATATGCAGAGAATGAAGTGACAATTACACAAGGTATAGTTTACAGGATAGCAGCATATGCAGAGAATGAAGTGACACTTACACAAGGTTTAGTTTACAGGATAACAGCATATGCAGAGAATGAAGTGACAATTACACAAGATATAGTTTACAGGATAACAGCATATGCAGAGAACGAAGTGACACTTACACCAGTTTTAGATTACAGGATAACAACATATGAAATACAATAATATAGAGGCTTTTCAAGCTGTTGGAAGGAGTAATACACAAATACAATATGTATGTATGTATGTATGTATGTATGTATGTATGTATGTATGTATGTATGTATGTATGTATGTATGCATGCGTACATGCATCTACGTATGAACGTATGTACTATCTGTTTGTATTAAAACTATGTCTTAATAGTGCTATGTAGGAATTTAAATTTTTTTATATGCATTAATGCATCAATATTTTTATTAATTGTTATTTTCTTTAAATAAATAAATCTATAACTTACTCTCATTGTTATTTATAGACTGACATTTAAACAAAATGATGCCTCTAAGACAGAATAGTAACCATTCGTGTGAACTCGGCGTTATAGGCTAGGTAATGGCCGTACAACTGGTTTGACAAGGTATTGAAAATCTGCTAACGATAATAATTTTCCACAAATCACAAACTATTGCATAGCAAAATGTGTGAACGTTGTATATGATCCCAAATGTCAAATATTGTTGCCGCAAAGAGAATCATCAGAAGGGTGTTCATTTTCAGCCTTTGGGTTCGGTTCCTCCAGAAGTTACAGCAGTGAAGAATCCCAATACGTGTCTGTGGATATGACCATAACTATGTTATTTAAGTAGAATAATTCTCGCTTTTTATCACATGATAAAGATAGCTCCTTCCATACATATATTTTTCATTTTCTTTACAGGATACGGCTTAGTTAAATTTGTTATAGTATTAATTACAATTAACACAATGCTGGCTAGCTTAATAAATACATAACCGAAATATGACAATAAATTAATGTTTAATTATAAAATAGTCTGCAATTATATCATTTTTAAGATAAAGTTAATTTTGCTTCTCCAGCAACATTCGCAAATGATAGAGAAGGAAGAACTTAATTATCGTTCCGTATCAAAGAAAATGTAATTATGCACTACATAGCAAAGGAACTAAATAAGACAAAAGCAGCACGTATTATCAGCACATATATTATTGAAACATTAGAAAAAACAGGAAAATTGTGCGACAATTATCTAAATGGTGATTTTATGAATGGCTAAGGCATCTTAATTTAGAATTCAATTGTATGGCTTGAAGGAAAAGAACGAGAGAGAGCATGGTATCTCGATTACCATAATAAATAATTGATAAAACAAAATGTTTAGACATTCAGAGAAAACGCTCTTTGGATGACGATGTTTCTCTTTGTCTATTTATGCTGGTCTGGATTTCTAAAAAGAAAATATGAAACGAAAACTATATTTTTATCTGCCTTTATCGATTACCAAAATAAAAAAATAATAGAACAAATTGTTTGGACACTCAGAAAAACTTCGGATGACGATGGTTATCATTGTCTACTTATGTTGGTGCTTTCTTTCTAAAGGAAAGTATGAAGCGACAAATATATTTGTATCTTAAGAGATACTTTAGAAATTTATTATGTTGGTAATGTAATGGGTGTTAATATTTAATATATATATATATATATATATATATATATATATATATATATATATATATATATATATATATATATATATATATATATATATATATATATATATATATATATAAAATTTAATATTTATTCTGAGTGTAAATATGTCGACATTTATGCTAATAAAATAATAAACGACAACAATCTATGAGAAATATGTAACACCTCAAAAACAATTTTAGTTCTTACTGAAAATGACACAACTAGCGATATACGCCTGATCACATCAATTTTAAATTCAAGGCTAAGTGTCCTAAATATTACACAGCTTATCTTCAACTAATTTCTTTTTTTTTTCTCTCTATTTCGATGTAAATGTTACACACGATTTCTATAGTACAGCTATGAATGAAGTGGGCATAAGACATTGTGATTTATTTTCGAATGTTACTGATGGTATATTTGCATTAATAATGCTAGTCTTTTCCCCCTTCTTAATAGGGAGTTGTTTTGGGACAGACATAAATGAAACATCATGCATACGTTCCACAGAACGATTCTTTGGTAATTATTAAGTACCTCACACAATCACCAGCCTCATGTATAAAATGTAGAAAATGTAGAAAATGTCAACAATCATATCATAGCAACCTATCCATTGTGCATGTGTGTCAGTTTATATGTGCGTGCGTTATAGTACAATTAAATATTCACTATGGCCCTGTGTTATGGATTTCAACTAACATATTGAATAAATTATATTTGAGATTATTTTGAGGTAAAAACGTTTCTGTTAAAAACGATAGTCCCTGTATATCCAACCTAAATTAAATGGCAGATCCCTTACTGTCAGGTACCTATCTTTAGGTACATTTTTACTACAGGAAAGGAGTTTTAAAAAACAGAGATGAACTTAAATTACCCCTAGAAGACATATACTTTAAAATTAAAGTAAGGTAGACATAAGACCATTAAAATCCACAATTACTATTTCGAAACATTCGCTGAAAGAAATTATTAGGATGCAAAGACATGAGTGGTCTTCAGCATTAAGCACGGCGAATGATATATGTAATAATAAAGGAATTCTTATGTTGCAAAATATATCATATTGCTCGTCATAATTACACTTTAAATGATAAATTGTATACACTTTAAGTAACTAATTGCAGGGTTATAAATTGATATGTAAAATACTGCACCTAACGTAGTCAAATCTAGACATTTTACCCTTCCCCTTTTCGTAGCAACAGTTGATATATCTTAATATATGTTTAATGTTACACTACCAATTCCATCCATGATATTAGCAGATTCATCTACACGAATTTGAATTCCATGGACGTGACAGTGGAATAAATGCTTTATTGTGACAGTGGAATAAATGCTTTATAAACCGAAACAGTCACGGTTTGTTTGCTATGTCATATCTCTTGTCGCAATATTGGAGTTATGTAGCCATCACGAAAGCTGTTTGCCGCAGTCGTATTGCTAGGAATCGATGCACATTCCATCAAGACTGTCGTATATGGAGACACACTGTCAATGTTAAAGTTGTATTATTTTTCTGAAACATCCAGCCGGGTTCACCGCTTAAACGCCTTTCTAATGCCTCAGATTGTTATCATTTGTATCACATTCTGTTCATATATGCGTGTTCTGAACAGTATCGCCTATGTCTTGTATCTGTTCACTTGGTATTTCAAATCTTCATGGATTTTGTAAATATCTGGAAACAGTAATCTCATATGAGAGATTGAGTTGCTCTTTTAAACAAGGACTGTATTACACCTTTTTTCTAAACAATATATTTTTTGGATAAATCCTTACTCAGATCAAATTTTATGTCTACTAAGTTGGGAAGCTTTTGAACGTTCAATGTTATAACAAAGGACTCAACATTAAGGAATTCAAAATATAAATCTATAGGGCATATGCGTAATGAATTTTGAACACATATTAATGTTCAGTGTATTTTAGGCATACACTCTTATACCGTCAGTAAGTTTGATATATTTCTCCAAAATGTACCATTCATGTTCTCGACGACGTCTCCTCCCTTGGTGTTAAAACATGATCTCTAGTTGCTTCTGAACCTAGATCTTTAATGACCAGAATATACATGTATAAAACAACAATGCGGTAAGAATGGTATGTACACACCTATAAAGAACCTTGGGATGTTCTTCACAATTTCAGGCAGATCATAATAATACAAATCCATCGCTTGTCCATCAAAATGCTGATTGATATACTATTCAACAGCTTTATTAAATTGATCAAATGATATGCATCATACATCTGCATTTTGTTGTTACTTGGTACCAGTTACAAATCGTCTTTAATGATAGTTACCAAATTAAAATGATGTTTTGGTCTTATGCCGAACTGCACCTGTATAACATCTAGTATAAAAGTCCGATTAAGACCCACAGGAAAGTATTCGCAATTTATATTTTGTAATAAAATAATACCTATATTTTTTAAACACAGTGTCCGAGCCTTCCATAGCTGTACAGATATGGAGTATACATAATTGCATTGCACATAAAATGGCAGCACAACCTGGTGTTAAACATATTCAGATGTTTGTAATCCACATTGCATACATTTATACATACATCACGGCACACTAAATTAAACCCGTTGTAAAATTTAGAATTGTCAGCAACGTTTACTTCTCTACCTTGTGAGTGTACAAACCAAGCTTTTAATTAATGTCTCTATATTGTCTTACACTTTATGGAAAACATTAGCAACACATGCAAATCACATAAGATCATCCATTTATATTTTATGTTATCTTAAAAAGGAAATATCTGAATGGAATGCGTTCGCGGACACCAGATTTGTTTTAAATGATAACATTGGACTAAGCTGGACACGTATTCTCAACTTCCTGTTGAGGAGGTTACGTCATATGAATTATGAACAGCGGATCCTACTAGAAAATAAATCGAATGTGTTTTGAATTATAATAATTCGTCCAACACAACCACAATGTGAATGCTAATCATTCAGGATACAAAATTGCTCAGTAAATGTCGTTAATGTCAATAACGCTGGTGAATATTTGAGATCTCGTGCTATTCTTTGTACATTCGTGGAGAGGCTGATTATAGACAAAGAAAGATTCTGCCTAAAAGCTAGTATTTTGCTGACAAAAATGCGTCCTTTGCTGACCAGAAGCAAACGACGCAAGAGTTTTTATCCAGGTGTATTTATCGACATACAGATTTACCAGATTATTAAAAGATATACAACTCAAAGGCAAAATTAAACTAATTGAAAGGAATGGATTGCAATTTTGTGAAAACCTTTCAACCCAGTAGCTCAGACAATGTATGTTTGTAATTTGCTAAGGAATAGAGACTGGAAAACATATAATCAGTGTTCATTACATCTGTTCAAGCCTAATGTAGCTTACTAAATTACATTCATTGTCGCTGTGGGCAAAACTTAGATTTGCTTGGCGGTCTGTTTAGAGGTCATTATACGTTAAAACATACGCACCTCCATTACGACCAATATACCCGCATATCAGAGAAGAAGTAATATGGGTTTCCAAATATAAACTTACAAAAGATAATAATTTTATATAAACACTACTTTGTATTATTTTGTCAGACAAGTCAGCTTATTTTGAACTTATGAAGAAACTTAAAAACACCATTACAACATGTATACAAGATCGCTTTGTATAATTCCATATTTTCTCATTTACAAAATTCAATCAAATACAGCAGCATGTGCAAGTTCATTCATGACCACATCTTCAGCGAATGCATCTTCTCGTAACCAGTTGTTCAGATTCTTCAAATGAGGGATGAACATAACATGAATGTGCTGTAATGCGTATCTTATTGTATGGTTTATTTTAATTCCTGTCCAATATAGTGTATTCTGGTTAATTCAAAGCATTATCAATATGTCGATCTTAAAAAAAATGTCGGTATATAATCTGTATAGAGTCACACAATGAATAAAATGCCAAGAAATGCATGATGGGAACGAATGCGTTTTCATCCACTGAATGGGAGCAGTATTTGATTATAATTTATTTACTTTTAATTTATGCATACCTTGATGACTGTTACGTATATCTTATTCTATTTATATTTATGTTAATTTAATTGTTCCTTTTTCCGTTTCATATTTTTTTCCTATTATATACTGATACAATGTAATCGTGTTTACGTGAGTGGTATGGTGTCCGAAAATTCACTTTGACCTGAAACGTTTCAAAAACACCTAATAATAGAATCCCTGCTTCTGTTTCACTTAGCTTTATTCAGAAATCACGCATTGGAGTAAACAACTACCTTGATTAAAAATCACCGAGTGAAGTAAACAACTTTCTATTTTTTAATTTCATTTTTAGAGTAAAATGATTGGTTTTTGTCACAGTCATGTTGAGTACGCGATGTAAACATATTCACGTGATCCTCATACGGATACTTGTTTTGCGGCTCAAATTAATGTATAACCTTTTTATCTAGAGAGAATATCTTAGTCTGGGCTTTAAGACATTTGAGGTCAAGTCGTTTTCTTCTGCTGTAGCCAGTTTTGAGTTGTAATTTAATTTGTCATCATATTATTTTGTTTCATCAAAAATTTACTTCGTTTCTCTGGATATTTTATGAATACGAATACAAAATACTTGGACCAAACATTAAAATTTTTTTAAAAACTTATATTCAGAATTCGAACAGCACAGTGTTAATTTTTGTGTTTCTACAAAGAGATTATCACAACAACATATTACAAATTATAGCAATTATAATCGCCTTCCATCTTGGAGTTTTATCGGGATTAATACTCGAATTCATTAGAATATTTCATTACTAGTACTTTTCCAGTTTTATTCAATGACCTGTTTTGGATTTTATTCTTAAAACCGTAAGTTCTTTTTTCCATGTTTAAGTTGTTTTCCTAGGGAAAAACAATTAGTTGTTCAAGTTTGTTGTTTTCACATCTGTCTCTATTACTGTTTATTAGACACTAAAAATGATCCCGAATTAGTTTTGGTACAAATTGTCAGTTTTGGAGTTTGTCTGATACTGATCACTAAGGGATTAACTGGTGGTTTGGTAAAATGATTTAATGCCAAATTATATAGCTTTATCAGTGGTTAACACTTGGATGGATAAGGGAGTTGTACATATACCTTGAGAGGAAGTCAGGATATTATGGAAGAAACTGTTATTAAACTCAAACTTGCTGTCTTCATGGGGCTTCTTCGAGCACTTCTCTGGCTTTTCAAAGGTACATACAATGAATTTAGAGTCTCGCATCAAACCTTTCTTATATATTTGTTCTGGACTGAATCTCGTAATTTTCTATATCGTCTAAAAAGACTTTCTTCTCATCATCCTGATTCGCTCCATGTTTGATGGAATTCACATTTTCGTTGTGCGTTTGCTTTTTCCCTTTAGTAGAACACACTTGAAAACATTAACATTGTAGCTAACATAAATCGGAGAGGCCTCCCACATAGTTTACCTTCTTGATAGCCATCAACGGCCAACTATGACGGGACATTACTGGATTATTGGTCCCTGACAAGCGTATAACTGTCTAGTCGAGACATTCATTTCAAACCTGGATTAACGAAGTATCATCCTATCTTTTGCAAACTAGTTTGTCCAGTGAACGTAGAAGCAACAGTAATATTGATAATTTAACTTTTTTCGTAAAAGATATTTTGCCCATACGCAAGAAGAAGTGCCTTCAAGGGATTTTGCCGACAGTTACCCGATCTGGCAACGGTATCTGTAAGTATTTCACTCCTTGATTACCTCTTGGCCAATCGGGTATACAGAAAACTCTCAGAAAGAACCACTGACCCACGAGAAGCTACTGGCAAGCGTTCTCACGTAACTACATTAGCCGAATCTTAGACTCGAGCCCACGCAGACAGAGGTGAGATGGCAGTAATCCGTAACGGACAGCGCGTTAGACCACTCGGCCACTCGAGGCCCCACACGCAGAGTGGTATATCCTGGGCAAGCTTTTGTGTCATTCTTGATTTTTCTGGCAGGATCTGTTGCAGATTTGCAACATCATGCACATTTAAATGCATAATAAATAGCAGATTTGCAATGTGGAAATCAGTGGAAATATAAAATAATTCTGGTGAACTGGGACACTCTTGCAACTGTTGAAATCAGTAACAAAGTCCGATCCAACATATCTCTTATAATGAAATTTGATCACATACTAATAAGGTATGGGGTCAAAGGACAATTCGTTATTTAGGCTCGCCATATACCTGGTAGGGATAACTTCATAGCTGATGTTCTTTCTTAATTTCAGAAATACCTGTTCTGGTACTTGGCTCCCCAAGCAGACAACACTTCACCCGTATGACCCGGCTTCAGAGGTAATACTATTCTGAGAACAAGCTTCCAGTGCTAGGTGAATTTTGTGGCCATGCCAGGCATTGCCTGTACGTTCATGATAAGTTTTCAGCTAATTCGTCACATACTGTCACACTGGACTCCAGCTGCAGTATTCCGCAATTAAGCTCTACCTTGCAAGGATTATATTACATTACCTACCGAGCTGGGGATAGTAACCCTTTCCAGGAGGCCGACAGGCTTCTATGTATACTTCGTGCCGAGAATGGAACAACATTTAAAGATGTAAACCTAGATTTCTTTTTAACATACAAGATGGGAGTGACGTCTACGACTATATTAATTTAGGGATTATTTTCACCAGATGTGGACCGTTTGATGTAGTGCGTCTGGCCGGTGGCATTTTTTTATTCTTGCGCTGTCGCGAAATCTCAGTTCGATCAATGCAGAACATTGCTTTAGGCATCTACATGAGTATTCGAGATTTTAATATTTCAACACAAACATCTATATTTATACTGACGTTGCCATATTCAGAAATGGGCCAGTTTCGTGCTGATGTCAATATCTGTATCCTTCGGAACTCGCGGTTGTGTCCAGTTTTCTGTGTGGAGCAGTATTTCAGTCATCAGCGGCAAGGTGCATTAGTTGGAGGTCATGGGACAAATACTCCTTTATTTGTGAGTTCCATGAACCGTCCATTTAGTAGGGAGCTTGTATGTCGTACTTGAAGCTCCTGCTGCCATGCATGGACTATGATGAGCAAAACGTTTCTGGTCATTCGTTTCATATTGTAGGAGCCACAACTTCAGCAGCTGTTGTAGATCATCTAGTAAGGACTTCAGGATGATGGTCTTTGCCATTTTGTACGCGCTAAGTTAGAGTTGACGCTAACTGGTTTCATTCTTCTCCCGAATAGTTGTGTACATACATAAAGTATCATGTGCTTTATACACCTGTGCTACCAAATGATTTTTACATTCCAAACTGACATCCACCTGAGGCATTTATTTGATATATGTAAACTGGAATGATCCCAAAATATATTTGAATGCTGGTGTCATCCTAGCACATATTTTACTTGAGCTGGTATCAGCTTAGCAATCTACGGAAGCTAATATATAGCTAACACCAATTATTTTCGATCTGGGATTAGCCCAGAATAAACAATAGTGTAGCTATCAGCCTACCATATATTTACTTCAATAAGGCTTCAGCCCAGAATACAGGTAAATGCTGGGATCACCCTAGCACATTTTTAATTGTAGCTGATATCAGTGCAGCAAGATTTCTACTGGAGCTGGCATCAGACCAGACACGCACTGTAATGCTGAGATCATCCGAACATCGATTGTGAATGATTCCTCACTGTGCTTATATCAGCCTAGCACCAATTCTACATGAGATGGAATCAGTCCAGACTACTCGGAAATGCTGGCATCAGCCAAGCATCGATTGGGAACCAGTCTTTTAAAGAAGCTCGTATCAGACTAGTACCAATTCTACTTGTGCTGGGATTAGCCCATAATACACTGCAGTACTGGGGTCAGAATAGTACTAATTCTAATTGAGCTGGAATCAGTCCAGAATACTCTGTAATGCTGGGATCAGCCTAACACCGATTGTGAATCATTCCTCACTGTTCTCGTATTAGCCTAGTATCAATTCTACTTGTGCTGGGATCAACCCAAAATACACTGTAATGCTGGGATCAGCCAAGCATCGATTGAGTTCCAGTCTTTATCATTCAGATTAGAGCCCATGAGTAGCCCCCACTCAGAGAGCCCAAAAATGTAAAATATTTTAATCAAGTATTTGTTATTTTAGTTATGAATCTGATGTTGTAGAATATTGGTAATATCGAATTTTGGCATGTTTGAGAAAACAGGAGAATGTGTGTTAGAGAGAGAGAGAGAGAGAGAGAGAGAGAGAGAGAGAGAGAGAGAGGGGGGGGGGAGAAAGAAAGAGAGGCTGAATGGATATATTCATGTCTCCTATGTTTACTACAATGCTTCTGTTAAATCTTTTCTCTTACAATTCGGTTTTGTTCAGTTGTGCATAATCCTGGAATATATAAGATATTCCCAACGCGCAGGATGTCTGTTGATTGCATGGAGTCGTAATTTTCTAGAAACAAACGTCATTTTAATTCAGTTTCAAAATCTTTTTTGCTCATCCTTCCACTATTTTGTTTGTTATTTGAGATATTTAATGATATTTACATTTCATTTTACCAAAACAAAATACAGATATAAAAGCGCCATCATCTGTATCTATTTCAAATTGATAGTAATTCGTTGGCTTCTGTATCCGAATATGGCTTGCAGATCTTAAAACGTTGTTTCCTTTTAATATATGAAAGCAATCGGTACAAACTTTGCATATTGAATGTAACTTCATCCTTATAAAACGGTATATACATGCATTCATGAAACATGTTTTCCAGCTTATAATTAAATATGTCATGTAATATATTCCAATGTCTAGTATGCGTTGATACACAGTTCTTATCTAGACCATCAGAGAGATTGCAAATGGTAAAAATGCAGTCTTAAAGACTTGAATGATACACTCCAAACCAGTCGTTTCTAATTTGTCACATTGACTGGAAAATTCAAAGGTATTTGGGTTAAAATATAAACGAGATCTGTCCTAAATTCCATTGCTAGCATTATTATCTAATTAGAGCGTGAAATTCAAATCTGAACACTCTCCCATTTGACCTTTGACATTTAACCTCGCATAAGTACGCTTACCTCTAAGTGGCAGCTCTTTCCGGGAAAGAAACAAAACATGCTATCTGCATATTCATCATTTCAAACTTATGAGGTGTACATATGTAAATATTAGGAAATAGTAACATTATAAAATCTACCCTTCAAATACCCCCCCCCCCCCACACACACACACTAGTATTTTGTTATGACCAAGGGGTGTCTTCTCTACCCTAAGAGTCAGATTCACGCTTTGTCTTTCTTGCATTTATATCCGGCCATTTGTAAATTTTGTACGGAGTCTTTGATATCTTAAAACGGTAATTTATGCACAATAATGGGCTGCATCACTATTCTCAACAGTCGTGAACATATACAAACTCACCCCACCACATTTTATATCATGATTTGAAGTAACATATCTGAATGAGCGAAGGCATGCAGAAGGACAGCAAAGTGACACAATTCGTTCACATTTATAACAAAAATAATTCGAAATATTATAATCAGTTAAATTTACTCTAAATGGAGAAAAAGAATATTCCTTATATTGTGCCATTACTTTATTATTGAATGAACAGATAATAAATATAATTGCAAATTTAAAGTTGTTACTATTAGTAATAGCAATAGTAGCAGTATTAATATTAGTACTATAATCAGTACTAGTAGTAGTAGTAGTAGTTACAGTAGTAACAGTAGTAGTAGTAACAGTAGTAGTAGTAGTAGTAACAGTAGTAGTAGTAGTATTAGTAGTAGTAGTAGTAGTAGTAACAGTTGTAGTAGTAACAGTAGTAGTAGTAGTAACAGTAGTAACAGTAGTAGTAGTAGTAGTAGTAGTAACAGTAGTAGTAGTAGTAGTAATAGTAGTAGTAGTAGTAGTAGTAGTAACAGTAGTAATAGTAACAGTAGTAGTAGTAGTAGTAGTAGTAGTAGTAGTAGTAGTAGTAACAGTAGTAACAGTAGTAGTAGTAACAGTAGTAGTAGTAGTAGTAGTAACAGTTGTAGTAGTAACAGTAGTAGTAGTAGTAGTAGTAGTAGTAACAGTAGTAACAGTAGTAGTAGTAGTAGTAACAGTAGTAGTAGTAGTAGTAACAGTAGTAGTAGTAACATTAGTAGTAATAGTAGTAACAGTAGTAGTAGTAGTAACAGTAGTAGTAGTAGTAATAATAGTAGTAGTAGTAACAGTAGTAGTAGTAGTAGTAGTAGTAGTAGTAGTACTAGTAGTAACAGTAGTAACAGTAGTAGTAGTAGTAGTAGTAACAATAGTAGTAGTAGTAGAGTAGTAGCAGTAGTAGTAGTAGTAGTAACAGTAGTAACAGTAGTAGTGGTAGTAGTAGTAGTAGTAACAGTAGTAGTAGTAACAGTAGTAGTAGTAGTAACAGTAGTAGTAGTAACAGTAGTAGTAGTAGTAACAGTAGTAACAGTAGTAGTAGTAGTAACAGTAGTAGTAGTAGTAGTAACAGTAGTAATAGTAGTAGTAGTAGTAGTAACAATAGTAGTAGTTTGTTTGTTTCTTTGTTTGTTTAGGATTTTTAACGTAGCTTTAACAATTTTTCAGTCATATCGCTACGATGTCTGCAGTGAGGCAGTTTATAGTGATGTCTACCACTGGGGCATCATGCCGCAGACATGTAGCATGATGTCCCGTCCAGTCACATTATCCTGACACCAGGCCGACCAGTCCTAACACTAACCTCTTAATGCTGAACGTCAAGCGAGGCAGCTGTTAGTACCATTTTTGTAAGTCTTTGGTATGACTCGGCTGGGGATCGAACCCACGACCTCCTGCTTCCGCGGCGGACGCTCTAACCACTAGGCCACCGGAGCGGTTAATAGTAGTAGTAGTAGTAGAGTAGTAGCAGTAGTAGTAGTAGTAGTAGTAGTAGTAGTAACAGTAGTAACAGTAGTAGTAGTAGTAGTAGCAGTAGTAGTAGTAACAGTAGTAGTAGTAACAGTAGTAGTAGTAGTAGTAACATTAGTAACAGTAGTAGTAGTAGTAGTAGTAGTAGTAACAGTAGTAGTAGTAGTAGTAACAGTAGTAGTAGTAACAGTAGTAGTAGTAGTAACAGTAGTAGTAGTAGTAGTAGTAGTAGTAGTAACAGTAGTAGTAGTAGTAGTAGTAGTAGTAGTAGTAGTATTAGTAACAGTAGTAGTAGTAGTAGTAGTAGTAGTAGAGTAGTAGTAGTAGTAGTAGTAGTAGTAGTAAAGTGGTAGTATTGGTAGAATTAGTAACCGCAACTTGTCCCGCTTCCTTTTTAAAGAATGTTGATGAGGCAACTTTGTCTTTTTAAATGAGAGCAATAATCTGTTGCCTCCCTTAGGGTGTAGCGTCCGATGAAATCAAACATTTGCTTCTGTCAACATCATAGCAATAGATAGCTATTCCTATGCTTCATTCTTACCCATGTACACGTATCTCTTCCTCAATATGGTAATGCTCCCAGATAAGATGCAACTTATGCTTAATTCTGTTGTTGAGTCTATAAAGACGGAAGCCACAATCATACAGCACAAGGTCCTTGATTGTTTCTAGCATTTACGAACATATTTGTAAAACGCGTTTATTCACGGTTAGATGCGAAGATGTCGCTACATAACTGGTGTTGAGCGATTTACATTTGTTCGATGAAGTGCCTTGTAACTCATCCTAATGAAATAACTCATCCTAATGAAATCACTCAGTTGGCCCCGAGAGTGTCCGAGTGGTCTAAAGCGCTACCCGTTACGGATCACTGCCATCTCACCTCTGTCTGCGTGGGTTCGAATCGAATCCCGGATTCGGCTAACGTGAGTATGTAAGGAAGCTTGCCAGTAGCTTCTCGTGGGTCGGTGGTTCTTTCTGGGGGTTTTCGCGGGTTCTTCCTCCACCATTAATACTGGCCGCCATGTATAGCATATTGTTTGCTGCAAAATGGCATTAACCCTACAACAACAAAAACTCCATCTATAGGTGTCCAAAGCATGACTAGACAAGAGATACAATTATTCTTTAGTCATGCACAGATTCACAAGCAATTTCCGAACTAATAAAGACGCGCATTACATACAAATAATAAAATAGTTCTGAAAACTAGCCATACTAATAGTTCAAATTGAACGGAAATGTCCATGAGCAGAAAAGAAAAAATATATATACACAGTATATACATATTTTCCATTTGATGCTTATACATTTTATACCAACCGGTATCAATGTATAGCTCTTTAAATAATTAAATTTGTAATGAATGTATGCATTTTAAATTGCTAATATGATGTTAGGAACGTACATTAGAGTTATTAGTTTATTGAAGATTGAAACGGATACCTATTCTCCATCACATACCTATTATAAGTTGTTTGGAAATGGAAAGAAAATAAAAGCGGACAAGCTGTCTAAAACAAATTAACTTAAAGAATGTAGTTGGAAAAATAAAAACTACTGCGCTTATAAAATACATGCAACGAAAAGCAAACTTTTCCATAAATAGATATAAATTTTGAAGCTAAAACAAAACATAAATTGTTATAAACAGGTGAATGATAATGTTGAAGTGAAATAAGATATATATGAAAAACATGGTAATTGTTGTATTCAAGTTGTGTCTTAATTTCGACACATGAATCATGGTAATTGGTAACACAATTTAACGAGACTACTCTCTTTACTTTTATGCTTGATTCTAATTTCTGTTATATCTTTGGACAAAAGACAAAAGCCTTCCATCAGAACGTAGTTCAAAACCAATTACAGTAATATGGGATTACGTTCTTGATTACATAGATAAAGGCAAGTATTAAGGTAAACAGTAATTAAGCTCGGTAACACCTTTGTGTGATCTCCCAACATAAGCACAGTTCTTAACCTCCCACATAGACCTTTCATCCAAAATTGGAATAATGTTGTCTATCTGTAACATGTTTATATATACTATTACAAAAATACATACATACATACATACATACATACATACATACATACATACATACATACATACATACATACATACATACATACATACATACATACATACATACATACATACATACATACATACATACATACATAAATACATACATACATACATACGTACGTAAGTACGTACGTACGTACACAGACAGACAGACATACATACCGACAGACAAACAGACAGACAGACAGACAGACAGACAGACAGACAGACAGATAGATAGATAGATAGATAGATAGATAGATAGATAGATAGATAGATAATCATATGAGAATCGCATCCACATGACAAATAAATGCCATATTTGCATTTTACAGTTAAGCAAGCATTATCTCTTACATTTCATTCACTTGTACGTACGTACACAGACAGACAGACAGACATACCGACAGACAAACAGACAGACAGACAGACAGACAGATAGATAGATAGATAGATAGATAGATAGATAGATAGATAGATATATAGATAGATAGATAGATAGATAGATAGATAATCATATGAGAATCGCATCCACATGACAAATAAATGCCATATTTGCATTTTACAGTTAAGCAAGCATTATCTCTTACATTTCATTCACTTGTACGTACGTACACAGACAGACAGACAGACATACCGACAGACAAACAGACAGACAGACAGACAGACTGATAGATAGATAGATAGATAGATAGATAGATAGATAGATAGATAGATAGATAGATAATCATATGAGAATCGCATCCACATGACAAATAAATGCCATATTTGCATTTTACAGTTAAGCAAGCATTATCTCGTACATTTCATTCACTTGTGGTACAACCATCCATTCTTTTGTCCTTAGTTTCTTTTTGTTTTCTTTTTTACACCTTGCCGTCGTTATCTTATTTTCAGCAGTATGGAAGCAACGTGTATCAATGATTATTTCTTGCCTGAAATTTGTATTCATATTACAAAATTTATCTTCAACTTTATTTGCAATATCATTTTATTTGACACGGCGTTTTAAGACAAAGGTGTACAAAAGCTATGTCAAGTTTTGTTTATACGCGTTTAGCTGATATATCTAGCTGGACCTTGCTGAACTTTGTGTTATAATCTTCAACACAAACATGCTCCATTATGTCTTGCTTCCAGCTTGCCGCTGGCCTAGTGGCTAGAGCGTTTACTTCAGATGCTTGAGCTCGCAGGTTCGAACCCTGACCGAGTCATAAACTCGACTAAGTAAAATATTACCAGTACCTGCCTCGCTAGACGCTCAGTATTATGATGTTAGTTTTAGTAGTTGCCGGTGTCAGGTTAATTTAATAGGATGAGACATGATCTATGTATCTGAGGCACGATGTCCAAGTTCTAGACATCAGTATTAACTGTCACACTGCTGACATCCTAACGAAATTGCGAAAACCTTGATAACGCTACGTTAAAAATCCGTAACACACACACACACACACATACACACACATACACACATACACACACACCTGCTTCAAACCAATATATGACTCAGCTTACATCCTTTCGGTAATAAATTGTTTTCAGTAAGAGTCGGTCTGCATATTAATTTGCTATGCGGAAGACGATTTATAAGAGACTATTCTGTTTCTTTGTTTCAAATGTTAGTACAGTTATGTTTTTTGTATCATGCATGAAAATGTTAATTTTAAAGTTAAAATCGGCATGCAATTCAATATGTTAGTACAGTTATGTTTCTTGTATCATGTTTTAAAATGTTAATTTTAAAGTTAAAATCGGCATGCAATTCAATATGTTATGACTGAATAAAATGGCTTTGTATACCTGTCTCAACGTATTACTTTCCTGAGTCATTATCGCGCTTGCCATTTTCGGTTTTACACTACCACTTTGGATTAGCAAGATTTGCTATATGATTCAAATTATTTTTTATTGGATATTGCGTCGTTACAGTTAGATTTATAAAAGGGCTGGGAATACTTATGTATTTTTGGGGGATTATTATGATGGTGTAAAAAGACTAGACTAGAAAATTGATTTACGTATGCAAACGTAATGTCGCCACTCTAGATGAAAACAGATTAAGACATGCTTCAAAAACAACTTCATTTCAAATGCAATAATATGCTAGTACTATTTAGAACGCTTGGTCACAGCAAAATACAAAGGAACTTAAAATATAATAAGTTTATTGAATGGGCATATCCTCTACACACCCGTCTGGATTCTTTTGCAGCTCTCTTGACATTTCAGCTTCACTGCATTTGAACCAACTTATTCCTGACTATAAAATCTCTACAAAAGCATTTATTTCACCTGACAAAATGCAGTGAGAGCTTTCATCGTAAATGCAACGTTTTAAAATATTTGCTAATGTTGTTGAAAAGGAAGAAAACTTTTCAATATAATGTTTGATGTTCGTTTGGTTGAGTTTAAAAGACTGCACAAGGATTAACAATAAAAGTAGTAATTGAATACGATGCGAAAGTAGTATCATCATCATCATCATCATTATTATTATTTTTATTATTATTATTATTATTATTATTATTATTATTATTATTATTATTATTATTATTGCTTATTTGCGATAAATATAAGACTTTAAAAATAACTGTACTAATGGATTTTTTATGCTAATATTAAATAAAGGTGAATTGTTAGATAATACAAACGTATTGAACATATATCCAAATGTAAATGTTTTGCATCTAAGAAACTATAGTTTCTCAATCTCAAGGATGCCAGTATGTTCCCTGACTGTTTCAGATATAACTAGTTTATGTTTCTTGTTATCAGCTGAGGGGAATATAACGGCGAACTAATTTATTCTGAGTGACGACTCGATTAAATCTAATTAGAAAAATTGCTAAGTTGATGATGGCAATACAAGACTTTGTTACAAAGAAGGTTCTAACGTTCACAACATATGATTTATATTCGAAAACATTAAATGAATACTGCGTGTGATACCATAACCTTGTGTGTCTAGGGGTTGCCAAATTCTGGAATCATATCTAAGAACTGTCAATATTGTTAGTTAGTTTATATTACAAGTAGTCACTAATTTATTATATTTATACATCTTCCTTCTTAAAATATACAAATGAGACATACATAGTTTCCTTTTATCATGCAATTAGGAACACACGAGGAAATATTTATTGTCATCACCGAGTTCTTGTCATTGACAAAGAGAACACTCTCTTTCATAATATATGCATTAGCCCTTCTACCAGTTTAAACAAAAAACCCGCGATTGGAGTCCAAAACTCACGCTATTGGATATTTCTTTCTTTTGTGGGGGTAGGGGGCGGGTTAATGCGTGATAGCTGTTTCCTAAATCAAGACTAGTTTAAATTACCAGTAATTTAGATATTATATGATACATTAATGTTAGCTGCCATAACATGTATGAATTGATTTTTTTAGTCTCAGTTAATACTGATTGTATTAACCATTATTGATACACAAATATTTTTTTATTCCGTATTTTGCTTAAACAAAGCATTTAATATATTTATTTACTTCTAGTGTCCATATGATCTTTACTTGATAGGTGCCGTAGCTGCCTTTTTAACGTTTATCGATCTTTGATGCGAGAGCATTTAGTAAGAAATCGGTCGACATTTGGGGACTATCCTTCGCTCAGTCTCTAACGATCTTCCTTTATCCTATCCAATGAACAGCTTCTAAGTTATCATTTGACTTGGATGCGTGTGTTGTAAATATGCCCTGTACAATCTTTGCGAAACTCCTCATCATTGCAATCCTCATTTTCAATTCCAGATATTCCAGTAAATACCAAATTGTCATTCATGTTTCTGAATTGTGTAGCAAATAAGTGTTTGTTATCATTGTATATTGTTAATCATATTGTGTTTGCTCATTTTCGTTTATTCATTTCTTTGATCTTGTTCTGTCTGTTGTTTCTGTATTTCAGAGATTGTTTACACATTCCATATTGACTTATCATACTCTGGCTTTCTGTTTCCATTTTACGTTTCTATGTCATCTATTTGTATCAATTGCTGCATTTTATAATTGTGATTTCTATTTCTCGTTCCAAAACAAATATATTGAGTGGCATCTAAATGTTCCCGGGCATTGCTGTGTTGCGGTAGCGAATTTAAGGACACACAAGCCTGCGAAGATAAACACATTTGGATGCAGATTCAGAAGTATCGATTGAAGAGGTAAGGTCTGTGTGACACGATCCAAAATTCAGGATGGACACGGCGATGTACAAATTGATGGAAGCTTTGAAAGACATTAACACTTGGGGCAATTTCTGAAAAACGTGGCGGAGAAGCAGGCTATTAAACATAATACAATATACGACTTACGAAAACATAGTCGGAATTAACATCGGATCGGAAGACAATATTGCTCTTTTGTTACGGTTACGCTTGGGTGCTCCGCCCCAGGTGAGAGTTATTACAAATCTTAATTTCATGTAGTTCAATTTAAGACACGTAAAAGTCACTCACCATGCATGGTCACACATTTTCAAAACGTGAAAACAAATTATTGAGAAAAATATCTCTAAATATCATATCTCACGAATTCGTTTCCGACCCGATAGCTTTTGAGAGATGTAACCTTCTTTCGATTCGAGTGAGAAGTGTGTAAAGACCAAACAATACGGTTTCTGAGAGGAAAATGCTGACACCTTTGTGAATTGATGCGTCATTATTTAGAAATAATTGACAAGATCTGATAGTGGTGCTCACTCACAAAATTGCTCCTTGTCAGAGATATCGTTCGACCCGTCAGATTCAATTGCCCTCGAGGCAATTAATTGCCTTGGACGTCATTACTAACGCTTTATATGTCACACCAAGAGATGCGTTTGACAAAGAGATATACTCTTGGTACCAAAAGATATTGGAATGAATAATGTTGGTAAATTGCCTTTGAACATTATCCGTCTTGTTCCTCATAGTGTGTTCCAGCCACGTTGGTACACGTACAATGGAATGGCCTGCTAACCCCAGTTGTGAAGGGTTTATCGGTATATGCTTCGACTGATACGATATCTAAATCTCATAATCGTTTTGTGCATCAGGTCTGTTCGTTAAATGGTTATTTCAATCTACTGGTATTAAGTAAGACCATAAAGAACACAAGCAGGGCAAATATGTAACCATTTTGTTTTCATTTAAACTGCCTACGAAATTTTCGACAAGAAAAATAATTCATTTTAAACGATTTATGTTAATGATTTGTTAACATTGCATCATGTTTGATATGAAAACATCTCTCCATTATTCCATGCGCACTGTGTACATTAACTAATCGCAATCATGTTTACTGTTCACTACCCGTCGAGACATATGCCTTCACCTTTTTAAAATTGCCACGACGAAAAACTATCTACCTACGCACCTGGTAATTTTGATGGCATGCGCTCAATATTTCTTTTGACAAAGTGTATTACGTTCACCACGTCAGCATGTAATCGCGTGAATATATATTATACCACGTTTAATATTCAACATACATATTATAAACCCTCTATTTTCAAACGATGGTTATATAAGAAGTGTGTACATGGGGCTCCTTTACTAATCGACGTTTTATTCCGAATATATAAAGCAAATTTGGAACAGACAACATCAGCTACACATGCTGTTCATGAATAGTTCTTTAAACGCATTAGGAGTATGATATATATAGAAGTATGCTTTCGGCTTTTATTTATTTAGTAAGGCATTTCGATGTTCCTCAAGGCATGTTTCATCTTCAGTTAGTTCCATTTGTTGGGGTCATCTAAGTTAGGCGAGACGAAACAACCTTGTTATCATGGAATATTGTTTTAGCTTGAACAATTACACAAAACAGTAGCCTTTCATTGGTTGCTGCTTTTCATTTCGCTTGAAAAGACGACGTTCATTTTATGTTTGCAAAATGAATACCGTATGCATTTGTTTATGAAGGTTAGACAAATTAAGCACATATCATGCACATCTACAAAGGAGTACTACATTGATTTGTTTGACCTTTAGCCGCTACCTTTAAATGTGGTAATAGATGAAAATCTTTCATCTGAGTGATTTGTTTCAGCATTTCTTGTATCCTTCATCTATGAATTGGTTGTTATAATTTTGTACTTATCCTTAGTAAAGCGACAACTCTCTCTCTCTCTCTCTCTCTCTCTCTCTCTCTATATATATATATATATATATATATATATATATATATATACATATATATATATATATATATATATATATATATATATATATATATATATATATATATATATATATATATATATATATATATATACTTAACAGGCAGAATCCCATTCCGACTCAGTAATTAGTATATTGATGTACTACACCGTTAATCCAGAGTACTATTACAGAGATCAAGGTATTTAGGAATTAACAACAGATGTTGATTTAGTTTGGTGTTTTCAGCACAGCAAGGAAAGTTGGAAAGCGCTATCGATTGATTCTATATGAGCATGCGTGATAATATTGAGCGAAAATATATATTGGGAATGAACATTATCTGAATAGAAAATATGTTTAATTCGTCTCTCCTGAGATTTGAAGAAATTACTTATGATAGAGGAGGTAAATGAAGTCAGATTCAGTGGCTATGGTTTCCTAATTATCCATTGTCATTTGTTAATAATTAGGCACCTTTTTGCTAACATTGCCAAATTATCATCAGAAGCAAATCTCTCAAAGGATGCTACAGCTGAGACCTTTATTTTGCCCTCGAACTGAGTCTGTGGACGATGCGCTTAACACGTGTGTTCCGAAGTGTGTATCCGAGTATTATTGTTTGCTATATATATATATGGCTTACAACCTGCCTACATTAAGCAAACTGACGATGTGCCACTAGTGGTCTCTGTAAAGTTTTATGACTTCATATTAAATAGTTGAAGCCCATTTTTGTGTTCGCTTGTGGCCAGAGTAGATAATACATAGCATTTATGTTATGTGACTGAAAATTGCTGTTCACACTTTTTTACATATGAATCTTGTTTATAGGAAAGACATTGTTATGTGACAAGTATATCTGAGCAACAATACGATACAAGATACACAGAGGACGCGATACCAACGTAAATGTACGTTTTTTGCTTGAGGACTGAATCAGTATTGTATTAACCAAGTAGTTGACATTTCCAGCACATGTTCGAAACAATAATAAGGCGCACTTTGAAATATTAAAGTTCGTTGTCTGTGAATAAAGCTTAGGAAGCAAAACAAAATGTATCTAATTTATAGTCTAAACATGTTAGAAGTTTTGTTTGTGTTTCATTCACAAGTTCCGATAGATTTCAATAAACAGACAATATGCGTCATGTTTCTGGACTTAATTGTATCCTGAGGCACAATGAGGTTCACACATCACTCTATAGCGTACATACGGAACTTGGCACATTCAGTGAACCTGTATATAATCCAGTGACGTTTATAAACCACCTCAAGAGAGATGGTTCAATACAAAGCCCCATCGTTAGATGCCATTTGTTTACACATTGATTATTAGAAATATATTGAATGGCCTCCATCTCACTGCATTTTTATATTCAATATATCGTATGTGTCGTGAATATATAGCTCAACATCGATTTAAAATCAGCATGACAATGTCCAATTGAATAATAATAGGCGTGGGTTTGTACTCGACGCGATCAACTTTTTATTGAAATCTATAGAGAATTCAAAACCAGTTCGCCCTTCATACGGTATTAATTGCTGAAAATTACTGAATCGAGTTGCTATTTTCAAAATTGTAAATGAGAGTCGAATCCGATGATCATAACGTATGACATCCTCTTTTGTTTGGGATTCGTGGTATTAATATTTACATTATTCCATGTATGTCAAGAGCACACTTCTAGGATGCTCTCTTAAAGAATTACGAACTTTTATTCACTTATTTCCTGAAGCTACATTAATTAAGGATTATTAGATGTGTTCTCGTTGTCTTTCACAATCGAATTAACTCGTGAACCAACTGAACAGTAAGGCATAACGACTATGGCTTCTTTCTGCCTACACATTCTCGGCTTTTTTTTGTGTATCAAAGTCAATCACATTCTGTTGACATTTTCATAAAAACAATAATAGAGAAGTCGGTGTTTATATCATATTTTTGTTGTATCATTGCCTCACGGAACCTCATTTGGAATGCCAGCATTTCTTTTGTCACTGTCGTTTTATACACAAACAAAATTTATCAAATATTATATATCGGTTCCCTTTATTGTAACTCGTTTTAACAGAAACTACATAATTACACTAATAAGACATAGTTTTACTGTGGCGATAGCGAAATTTGACATTAATATAACTTTTTGTATGAAGGGATCTCCCATCACGATTAGGTGCAAATCTGTGTTACACTGTAACTTTAGATAAAACAAAAGTTTATAAACATCCGATGAGGTGTTGATATATATATATATATATATATATATATATATATATATATATATATATATATATATATATATATATATATATATATATATATATATATATATATATATATATATATATATATATATATACCTTCAATCTTCATATAAGCAATTAGTTCAGGTCTTAATTCATAACATAGGTTTCGATTATGTTGTTCAAATATAGTTTGAAAACTATTTATAATTTTTGTATCACCCATTATGCTGCCTTCCTACATTGTCACTTGAAAACGAATCAACCAATCTGATTACACGTTATAAGTGGATGCCGCGCCAAGCATCATACACGTTATGAAAGTGTCGCCAGTTCAATGTCTCCTTCAATATTTCCATGTGACTGGCAATTACGTCCTATTTTCTCATCGAAATAAAGTCGTTATATCATGTGTTAAAACTGACCGTTGACCCGCAATAGCGCATTGATCTTTATGGTAGCAGCTATGACCGGAAACAATCTTTAGCCAAGAGCGATTCTATACAACATAAATCAGACACTGATCATCTAAGTGGGATCTCTCAACTTGTGTGAACACAAATGACTGAGGATATAGGCACGGTGTAACTAAAAGCCACTTTGTATTACATGAAGAAAATACAGGAAATGACATACCGGATCTAGCAATTCCGTTTTGATAGCCCTTGTATAAGATTGTTATTATCTGCGGTTCAAGTTAGCGTATAGTACAGTGGTATTTATAGAGTTTCTCCTAGTAACGTCTGTATACAATCACATAATGTTTAAGTCTTATAAAGATGATCCTGGTATATGGTAGCCGCAATAATATATTGGAACAGACTGTTAACCAAAATAGCTAGAAGCCGTTCACAACCTGCAAGACACAAAGTTTTCAGTTTAAAAATGATGGTTGGGGATTTATTTCAGAATAATACCACAAATAGCATATAAAGCCTCTCTGATCTGGCTTGATTTCTTAACATGTACTTTGCACTGATTAATTAAGCTATAGATCAAACGAACATATAAATGTAGGATCCTATTTCTTCTAATAGAGCTGTGATACGATGGACTTATGAATTTATCAAACACATTTTAGAAATGTTAAGCCGTCTATCACATCTCTAAAGAATCTGTGTATTATTTGGGATTTTAACGTAGCTTTAAAATTGGTTCGGTCATATCGCTACGATGTCTACAGTGTGACATTGAGACATTGTCTTTATCGATGTCTTGCACTGGGGCCCCATGCCACAGACATATAGCACCATCTCCCACACAGTCATATTATCCTGTCACCATGCCAACCAGGTTTAACAATAACCGTTTAATACTGAGCGCCAAACGATACAATAGTTAGTCCTTGTTGTAAAAGCCTTTCGCATCCGAGGCAGTCACTCTAACCATCCGGTCACCGGAGCAGTCTAAAGAACAAAACTGTACAGGACGATAATACCATGTTCAAGAAAATGACAAGTTATTAAAGTTGATAAAACAAACTGGAAATATAACAATATAAAAATATTAAAAATAGGATATGGTCAATTTTCCAAGTAATATTGACAATACACATTCATAACAGTATTATAATTATAAATATCTATGGATTGGATTTTGAATGGCGTTTTTGCAGAAAGTATTACACATTTTGATGCGGATAATACCTTTACTTCAGTATGATCTTCACATGGGAGATAACCATGGCTCATCTAATGAAAAGCATTGCTGATACAATCTACGAGTTTTTTCACATTAAATAGTGGTGATGAATGCTTTAGGGAAAAACGGTTGGTATTCAATTAACGATAATGAAGTATTTTATAGCAAGTCCTAGAGCTGATTTTACTGACAGAAAGAATAGTAAAAATGTTTTTTTTTCTTCTTGCAAATGTGCCTTTGAGTTTTTATAATTTGTAAAACCGCATTACCATGTTACCATGTCAATGAGAGTGAGCTAAATAATTTACGCACTACATTGTTGGTCCTTTTTTGTAGCAAGTACAGTTAACATATCACCTTATGTAATTCTGATTGATCCTAATGAGTGACGATTGCGCTTTTTGCATTCGGATCGACAGCAACCATGGGTAAACGTGTTTAATGCCGCATTCAATAATTTATTGTTTTCACTGTGACTGTGAATATTTGGTGGTCTTTTCTTTTGATCCGTGTCACGAAAGATGATTGCACGACCCTGTGAGTGCATTATATCCATCCGACTAAACGATTTCATACTTCCCCATATAAATGCAGTAACCTTTTTATTATATGCTCATTTTCTTATTATACCTAAGGCTTAATTATATAACAAAACTGACTACAAGAAGCAAAGGAACTGAATGTATGTCGTATTCCAAACTAAATACACAATAGCTGATTTGAACCTAGTTGCGCTCTAGACATAATAACTTTGGAAAGAAAATGAAGTTTTGTTAAAATATTTAAATTAGGAATAATATTGTGATTATATTGTAACAAGTTTTTCATTTGGTATGGAATCAATAGGTTTTTGGAATTTTCGTCGATTCATTCCAATATCGTGTTTATTGCCTAAGTGTAAATTCTACATGAAAAGCATCAGATTGCAGCAGCAAGAGTGCAGCGAGTTGACATCTGCATGTGCTTTTCATTGAATGTTTGAAATCGTAATGGGGAAACAACGAAATCATTCAATTGTATTTATCAAAAAGACGCTATGGAAAAAGATGTTCATTTCACTTTGAAGGCAGTAATGATACTAGAAATGTCGAAATAGCAGTTCAATTTAGAAATGTGTGATCAAACTTGATAATTTTATGGCATTTCTCATGTATTTTGGACTTGCAAAAGTAAGAAACACATTTTGAGTAAATTCAGAATGTAAAACTGTAAGTATTTTGTTTTTGCCATTTTTATTATAGGGCGAACGAGGACACATTTACGTCTTGTCACACACACAATTAGAGCATATTGTTACACGCACAGGGGTATTCACTTGACCGAGCAGTGTCAAAACCCTGGCGCGAGTCCTGCTGGAAGTCATATGTTTTCCCCAAATTTCCAAAGACTTCCATACAACTTTGAGTTGTAAAATGGAAAGTCAGACGTGTCTGCTTTATTTAATAAATTTTGCTCTAATCAGTTGGCGACCACAGATGAAACAACTTGCCCAAAAGTCCATTAACTGCACCTTTGCATGGATTTCTTCATTATCATCAGATTTCCGTACCGCTAGCCCGTTATGCCATAGAAAATACACTAGTATTCCCTTTCTAACTGAGAAATATTTAACTGGGCGACCCTAGGCATGCCAATCCATAGAATTTCCGGCGTATCACGCTCATATAAATACGCCTATTTTCCACTATGGACACATAAACGGCATCTACCAAGTCACAACGTATTGATTCCATTGTATAATTTATTGATTTCCAGCCATAAATACTGCCATTTCAACCACAACACAATTATACACCACTGGATTTTAATATGGACTATGTTACACAGGGACAGTCATTCGGTTGGACCTAAATTCACTACTAACGAACCCCAGCATGGTACAAATTCACTAACACTCCGCTCTGTGACGTTTGCTCATACTAATTAGCTAATTATTTCGGGCTTGGAATATTTCCAAGGCGCCGAAGACCAAATAATCACACAAATAAATCTAAGAATTGCTTGAAAACGGGGTGCTGTCAAATATACATATTCAAAATTTAGTACAATATTTTGGTTGTAATATGTTCTGCCATACCCAGACACAATAACGGCACAATACTAGCGCAACAATGGAATATGTAGATGTGAAACTGATTCTTTATTGTAAACATGGATCGTCTACTGTACTTTATCTGGTCCTGTATGTAGGACATTCTGTATTGACAAGTGATGGCATCTGTGAACAATATTTTGGTTATTAGGAATGACAATTTTTCGTTTGTTTTATAATGTCTTTAAAAAGAACATACTTTTAAATATCGTCAGTTCTTGGTCTACTTTTGGGACTTTTTTAGGCGCAACAAATAAAAATTGCAGCGCTCAGCTTGAATGAACCAAACTATTCATTCTTTTTTCATTATTAATATATTCAACTTTAACACATTCTAAGTAATAAAAACGATCCAACCTGTGATCTGATCTAACATTATAGTTATGAACCTCTTAGAAAGCTCGCAATCGCTGGAAATTATCGAAATAATTTTGTGAATTCAGTTTAAAAAAATACCTATTCGCGAGCCTCTATGTATCATGGCAGTCTTCTACTGAAAATGCATTGCAATGGGACTTTTTACTTTTGTCATCCGAACACAAGAGGCTTCTACTGAATATAAATAACAAATGGGACTTTTTAGTCGTGTCATCCGAACACGACAGGCTTCTACTTAATAAGCATACAAATTTGACTTTATATGCTTTTGATCCAAATGCAACAATACATTACAATGGGGCGTTTTACGCGTATGAAATGAAAGATCAGCATTGCAATAACTGTTTCGTTTCTTTTCCATGCGTTTTTATTACTTATTCGGTTATTAAATGTTTTAAAAGTTAAATATTAGGACTTTGCAGCAAATTAGAACAACATATTTCTTTGCAGATTTAGTTACGATTAACTGTTATGGGGAACACTCGATTAACCATTAATGGACAAGTCACAATTAACCGTAAAGCCGTAACTCTCGATTAAACATAAAGGGCAACTCTTGATTAACTGTAAATGGGCACTTCTCGATTAACTGTAACACGATAAGTCCCGATTCGCCGTAATGTTCAAAAGTAGCTATGTCATATCGTAAGGTCTTCCATCAATACTTGATACTGAACTCGCGTCGCGTAAGACGACCTATACGCCATTTGGACTGCAACACTTTCAGTCAGACGTTATTGTGAATAATCAAAAAATTGAACCATCAAAATAGCAGCCGCAACATTATTAGATACTTCGATTGACCCTGAGCAGATACATTAAGCCAAAAAAAATGCTTTTATTAATATGCATATTCCAGAAATACAAAAGGTACATTCCTATACTACATAATGGAGGTTTTGCTTCTTTGGTTTCTTTCTTAAACGAGGTAAGCCATACAATTTGGGGCAACCAGGTGGGGTGCATAGAAGTGATATAATTATATAATATACAATGATATTTAAAAATATCTAGCGACTGGTCCCTATTCCCTGTATAGCAAACACCTGTAAATATAATACGAATACTTGGAATAAGGTATATCTATTATATTTAATAATTAAAAAATTCACTAATAAAAACAAGAATATGTAAATGGTCTAGGATCCACTAACCTCTATAATTCCAAGTCCACTTATTAAATAAAGCATTGCATTTTGTGCGCGGGAGAAATAGCTTTGGAAATGAAATATTAGAATGATATTTCTCGTGCTCATTCACTTCGTAATCTGATTAGTGAAATTAAAGGTCAACAAAAGACTATCTCGTTTCCGCGTTTTTTTAGATCTGCGTTAATATATCGTTTTAATTCAAATTGCTATCCCTCCTAAACCACCAGCTATTATGCATGCCTATATGCAAGAAAATAATATGTCGGAAATATCTTCCAAAGTAAGCCCAACATGGGAAATTAAAAAAATTAATTGGCTGGGTTTCACATGCTAAATTTCGATAGACATGAACCGCACTGCGTAGCTTCAGATTTGACTAATGAGTACGAAGGCAATCATTTGAATGTGAGACCAAACCCAATAATTATACGGATTTTATCAAATGACTACGATAACAAAGTAACGTATGTTTCGTTATAAACAGTTTTTTGTCTCCGGAAATGAAAGGAAACACACATTTGTATCACCTAGATTACTCCAGATATATTAGTTATGGTCCATCTAAAAAACGAGGTATAGCCGAGTGAGAGGAAATTTCCAGAATGATCGTGTTGACCCATTAATTATGTATCATAATGACAAACTCGTATCGTCATATAAAAACGGATATGCTGCAACATCCTGATACACATTAACGTTGCATATTCTTAAATAATAGTCTATTTTCCTACGTAAAATATTTTACATAATTCATAGGTTCGATGAAATGTACGATATTTAGGTAGAAAATGATTTACCCCTACCACACAAAAGTTAAAAGAAAACTGTCCTTAGAATCAGAACAACGAGGACCATACACTCTGTTCAGTGCTCCACGCATCACCCTCAATCGCAGTTTTAATTCAGTTTCACAAATATAATCAAAAGTGGACGACACAAATTAAATAAACATTATTTGCGATTTTATTAAATAAATAATAGTAGCTATTTTAGGGTTTCGTACAACCGAGATCACCTTATCTGTTTCAGCAGTTACACTGCCCGTCACTGTATATATTTATTCCGATCACAATGCTGGTCCTGTTGAGATATACAGCATACTGAGTTTGATGAGTGTATTCGGCCGAGAGTAAATGGCCCATATATGCCTTGGCCTAAACGGCCCAGTAGTTTGCGTGGTCTGCTGATCAAAAAGATGTGACTTAATATTCTACATTCAGATCACATCAGGTACACTACTGAGGTGAGGCACTGAAGAAACCACTTTACTCGAATTCTCTCAGCCTCTTTGTGTTGATGTGCCGTGTAATACTATGCTCAGCCTATCTATAAGAAATGGAGTCGGGTTCTGGAAAATATTTTGTTACCAATTAATATAGTCAGTATTAAACTCGACATATCAAACAATCTTTTAAACCGATGCTTGTAATTGTCAAAGTAATATTGCCGGTTTCCTTTTGTTTGAGGTTGAGTTGTTGTTTGCAATAGAATTTGCCACAATTTAAATTAATCCTTTCAGACAATGACACACCAAAGGGTGAAAATGGCGTCATATGCAGAACTAAACATGTCTATGTATCACCAAATAACGTGTAGTATCTCTATTAGATTTTGTAAAATATCGGTATACAATCAAATCAGATAAGTTTATAAGATACATTTCTGTCCCACGACAGACATGTCAACATATAAACTGTCGTTTGTAAGCGATATTTCTTTACTCTGCAAGGATGATATTCACGCGTTAATCTAATAGCTATTATAATGGTGTCTTTTAACATTTCTGTTAATATAGTCTTTGACTATTCATCGGCACTGTTGCATACGAGTAGAAAATGAAATATTGAATAGCAGAAATACAAAATAATAAAATGATTTATGTATGGAAAAGAATTAACACTATAGCGTTGAACACAATGGAGAAATAATGTATGAAGTAAAATGAATTGTAAATACAATTTCCATGCGAAGAGTGAAATGCTCATAAAACGCCGTGACGTTTCAGCATCAATAGACAAACATAGTCCTGATCACTGACCGTTTCGTAAAATACTCCGAAAATGACAAAAAAATCCTTTTGGACGCAAACTAAATTATACGACCTGCGTGTTACTACATGATACGATCTGTTAATGTGTTATTTGGTTTGAGTGTTGTTATTGATCCAAATCGAGTCATGTATACACAAGCGAACATTATTCCTATTGCTTTGTTTCTTTGTAACAAATTCAAGTCCAACAAAATATATTGTTTCGATTACGCACATGAAAAACAAACTAGAAGCGAATGCATTTCTGCGATGCATGAAAATAATATTGTTTTGTATTTGATCATTTTATACACGAAGATGAACACAATAATAACATGAACTTGTGTAAATATTTTTATTTCTTTTATTTTCTTATTTTTATTTGCTTAGTTGTGTGAAATGCTCACGATTAATGTTAATGTTCCCTGGCATTCTTTAAACTTGTTTGCGCTTTATAATGTTAACAATGAAGATATGGTTAACGTCATGTTTTACATTGAAACGAGGAATTTAAAGCAAAGGAAAATACAATTATAATGGTTTTCAGTTGTTGAATTATACCATTGGCAATACGAAAGATATTCAAACTCTCAGCTCCTGCCTAAGATCCGCAAAATACACGCATGCTGGCGGTAAAGATATAATAGTGGCAATCAGTCCGAGCTCTCAAAACTACACAGACGCCGTGCACACAAATATGACACTTCTGATCCAAAACAAGTGTGAATTTTTATTTCATATGTTGATGTGGCGTAGCAAGTGTCTTGAATTTATCGTTGCTAATAAAACACAAGATCACATATTTGAATTTGCCGTAAATGTAATGTCCTTCCTAATGACACAAAGGTAGGTATTTGTATGCTACTGCATTTGTATGGCAAAAAATAAAAATGAGCTTTTTGGATGGCTATACGACCTTGGGAGTTCAACATAACCATCGGACGAAATAAGTTCATATTTTCCCAAGTCAGTAACCTTTTTCTTATATGATCATATCCTTCTTCTACCTAAGGCTTAATTATATAAACAAAAATACACTAAAGAAAGAAAGTAACCGATTGTATTACGTATTGCAAACTGAATACACATGCGCAGATTCATCAGAAAATGACATCAATACCATAACTCCGCTATGATATATTTAAACTTGGTTGTGCAGCAGACATGAGTTTCAAAAGAAAAGGACTTTTTGGTGAACTCAAAATTGAATGCTGGAGTCTTGTGGTGTATGCATGCGTATTGCACCAACTTTTCCATTTGATCTGGAATGAATAGATTTTGGTATTTGTGTTGATGCTACGAATATCAAATATGTTGGCTTTACAGAATGCGTTATGTTGGTTCTACGGAAAGTGTTGGTTCTACGGAATGTGTTGTGTTGGTTCTACGGAATGTGGTGTTCTAAGGAATGCATTGTGTTGGTTCTAAAAAATGCGTTGTGTTAGTTCTAAGGAACGCGTTGGTTCTAAGGAATGCGTTGTGTTGGTTCTAAGGAATGTGATGGTTCTACTAATAATGTTGTGTTGGTTCTACGGAATGGTTTGGCTCTATTTAATAAGTTGGTTCTACGGAATATGTTATTTTGGTTCAACAGAGTGTGTTGGTTCTATGTAATGTTTTGTGTTGGTTAATTTGATGTTACTACGGAATGTATTGGTTTGACGGGACGTGTTGTTCCTACTACGGAATGTGTCGTTTTGGTTTTACAGAATGTGTTGTTCTACGGAATATGTCGTCTTAGTTCTAGGGAATGTGTTGGTTATTCGGGTTAATGATGCACAATTTGCACATAAAGAAGCTCATGGAAACGTTATGTATCATAAGATTATAATCTATTTATTTAAGGTTATCTCTCAGTGTGGTATATGTGGTACGTGTTAGAGATTTGCGGAGTGGTATACCATTTAACTGGTAACTGTTGAAGAAAAGCCTGTCATATATATGTATTTTACGGCATTAAAAATACTTCCATCGAAGATTAATATTAATAAAATATATAACTGATATTTATAAAACTAATAAAGGCGAATATTTGGAACGATTAGTGCAATTAAAAAATAAATACAGTTTTGATACTTCTAAAATACCTGTAACCAATAATATTTCTAATTTTAATAACGTCATTGTTACTGATCATAATGAAAGAAGAAGAAAAAGAGGAAAACGTAGAAGAAACCATATATATTAAAATGCATACGATATTCTGATACGTTTTGGTGGCACCAAATACCATGGCGACTAAATGAAAAAGAACCAGTTAGAAATGTTACTAATGTAAAATAGTTATATATTATTGGCTTCGGCATATTACTTCCATATTCTCATTTTTGTAGTAAATCGTCCTGTAAATATTGGCTTGAATACTACGACTGTTCTTTTTATCGAATGATCGCTGACAGAACTTCAAGGTTTTGTATAATCAGACGTTTGGGTATATCATTGGATGTAGATCGTTACCCTCTATTTAATGTCAACGATGAGTTTATTTCAGTTGTAATAGAAAGTATTATCGAGTGAAAAATTTAGCTAAATGGGATCAAGCTCAACTAAACCTTAACAAGCAAATAAACAAGCGGATGTAACTGCTGATTACTTTCCCCCAAACAACGCCCACATATTTAAACTATGTAAATTGGAAAATGTCTTTCGTCATTAACGACATTCGTATTATTTCCAAATGAAATTTAACTAAACTATTTTGTGCCGTAGCCGTCCTGACATGCACTGTCAGTTTGGAACTATTCCAGCTAAATTGTATTGAATTTTGTGCAAGTTACCTTGATGAAACAAAACCTGAATCACGAACGACTTTATGAAATTAGATTTTAGGTAAACAGTGACAAATAATGCAATTATATCCGCACAAAATGTTGCTCTTATAGTTATGGTCGTCAGATGTTTCGAATTCTAAAGTGTCATAAATGAGTATATTAAAACTTATCTTTCTTTTTCTTTATACTCTGTACCAGGACAGGAAATATAATTATGGAGGGAAACATGGTGTTATATTTGACGTTAATCCCATCCCTATTATGTAACGCCTTGTCAGCAAATATTTTATCTACGGATTACTTTCTGCACGAGTTTAAAACTACGCTCGAAATAGCACCAATAACAGAATATATCCTGGATTCAAGTAATTTATTTACACGTGCAAACGATTACTTCTATTCAAGCGCGTTATATGAGCGTTATGTAAAAACAAACGTTAATCATTCAAAGTCTAATATATAGTTCGTACTGTTTATAGCCGCTTAGTAATTTTGCGGGTTCAACATAAATAAAGACTATATGGAGACAGTCTAGACAAATGAATACCTTGGGAGTTGATTGTAATCTGGATTTACTAATTTATGTTCATAAAACTGATCTTAAAATACATGTATTCCCGGTGAGATAAAGGTGCATATACTTCATCCATTATGACGAGTTTAATTTTAAACTTAAACGAATTAAATTAAAATAAAATTGTATATTTATCACTGTTTTCATTGCAGAATCAGAAGTGAATACAAAAATAAATTATAACCAAAACAAATGCAAATGTTATCTGAATCGTCAGGTAATATAATATCCGCGGTATTTGATTTAAAATAAAGTGTGTTATAATTTATATATATATATATATATATATATATATATATATATATATATATATATATATATATATATATATATATATATATATATATATATATATATATATATATCTTTATTCATAGTTGAAACGTTGGTGTACAATAATATCAGACAAGCACAAATACAACACCATTACAATTATGCGTGTTCGTGAAGTCAGAGGTAGAATAACAAAGCTCTCGCAAAAGCATCGTATATCTTTTTGTTGACTATTAAGATGTCATTATATATTCGAATATGTGTTTATTGTTGTGCATAAGTATTACCTCCAAATAAAAACAAGTCAGACTAATAATTTTAATATAATTACATTGCAACATATGCTGATAAGATATACTGGTATTTAAGTATATACAGTGACCAAAAAAGATCAACATATATAATTTATATTCCATTTGCCATGACCACATTAATTTCATTATAAACATTAATAACTTATATTATCGATTTCATGTCCGCAATCATTTGACCAATTTAGCTCAATTTCCACCTCCATCCTTAACAGTATATACGGTCAGAGTGAGCTAGGGATTTTGAATCCAAATACAATGCGGCAAAGCGAGAGGATAACAAAGCACACATGATATTTAACACTTGGTCACGTGTTATGCATTAAATATCTGAACTTCAGTAATCAATGGTTATAAGCAAATGAAATACTTCGTCCACTGCATTAATTGAGGAGGATGACGTGCGCTTCTAGTTTTTTTTTTTTTTGTTGTTATTTTAATGATGATGGATTTTCTTTTTAAATACAACACATACAATTTCAGACGTATATGCTTGTTGTTAATTTTACACTATTGACGGTGCCAGCACATTTCGTAATTGTTTCCTCTCTTACAAATAATACTTATAATTCTTATAAATGTTATCGCTACAAACATCGCAATTAACATCATATATGAAAGAAATCACATAACGTAATGTTGGTTATTGGATAATGAGGATAATTTTTTTCTGTTACACACACTCACTGGGCTTTGCAATTCTGCATTTGAAAGTCCAGATGATATTTAGACTTGACGGTACTACTTCATTTTGTGCTTTTCTCAGTGGTCAAGTGGTCTTTATAGAATCTTTGGTTCATTGGATCATGTTGTGGACCTCTTCATTGGTTATAGGGCCAATGAATGATATGCCCAAGATCTTGCCCAAGCACTGAACTTCGAAGGCTTAAATCCTACTTTATGGACCCGATGTTTATCGTCCATGTTTCACAGCATACAGAAAAATGGATATGAAAATGGAAGGCATCAACCTTAGTTTGGAAGTTAGAGCCGTGTTGGTTTATTTCCATACTGGTATCAACCTTGGTAGTGTTGTTGTGTTCTGGCCAATCCTATCCTGCAAAGTGTTTCTGGGTTCGATCCTTCATCTGTCATACTTGATTCCAAGTCTATTATGGTTGTGCTTTGTTCCAGGTTATGTCTTCGGACGTTTATTACTACACAAATACCTTTGTTTTTTTTGTCATTAATTCTTTTTTCGGTGCTTCTACTACTACAACTATTACTGCTATTAGAAATATTGATACTACTACTACTACTACTACTACTACTACTACTACTACTACTACTACCAATACCGTTATTACTAATATTGCTACTATTACTACCTCAACTACTAATTTTACTTCTATAAATAATACTTCTAGTACTTTTACCAAGACTAATACTAATATTAATACTAATAATAATAATAGAAAATACTTTTAATAATAATATTATTGTTATTACTGTTATTATTATTATAAATTTTGACGTGTTTTTGGATAGTCAATCCTTCTTGATTCACAAGTGTTCTTTAATCTCACATTTTTAGTGCAAGTGCTGAGACTCACTTTTATTTATCTCCTTACCACACCCCAATTGAAATGAAATGATACGCGACCAGTCCACAATATGCAAATAATTTTGTTACATTTCCCTATCTTGTATGTTAATTTTAGATCACAATATTTCTAGCGAAACAGAGTGATGTACAAGTTCTTTTTAAACATGGGACTGAAAGGTACGAAATAAGTACACCGAATCAAATATCGTCGTATCTGTAAACGTTTTGTAAGTAAACAGAGCATGTAATATACGGTTTGCCATGACCGTGAATTCAAGCAATGCTTAGCCTTTGGGTATTTTCTATTGAATCTAAATCTGGCACAATTTGACTATAGCACCGGATTGTTTGCAGCTGTATAACACCGTCACGTAGGTTCTCCTTTACAACCTGTATTATCGAAATGATGAAACTCCAGTAAATTGTACCTTGGTTTTATCCAGGACGTTTATGTATGCTACACGTCATTGAAATAATTAAACGTGACACGTTGATGTATATACCTTCTTGCATGATCCTTGGAATTGAAATGATATTTAGGGCTAATATTTTGTTGCTTATGCTTTTTCTAAATGATAAAATTTGACCGATTCGTATCTAGGGCTTTTTGTTGACACATGTAAGTTAAATTATACATTTTACCCCACTCATATCAATGGCATTAATACATTATCGATGCTATTACAATTTAAAAATGTTCTGAGTCTTATCTAGGACTTTTATTTATGACCATATTTTTTTAAAATGTCAAAATATTGCCATAGTTGTATCTAGTGTCTTCTTGTATGACCCATGGTATTGAAATTATAAAACGTGCCCAAAATCGAATCTAGTCTTTCAATTTTGATGTTATTTAAATGATTAAAATGTGCCACTGTCAAATCTTCGGCTTCCTCTTTTGAACTATATTATATCAATGATAAAATATTGCCCCAGTCGAATATAAGGCATCGTTTATGAACCAGTCTATTTGGAGAGCAAAATATTGCCGCCACTCCCACCCCCACCCTCGAATCAAAGGTTTTTGTTTTTGAACATTTTATTAAAAGGACACACCTATTTCCCTCGACGAATATTTCGTTATTGAACTATGTTATTGAAGTGCTTTATTTATTTTTTTATGATTAAATGCGCTAACTAGGAGTTTTGGTTTTCCGTTTAAAGTGTTAGGATTTAATGTGATTAGGAAATTAAAAAATGTTTGATGATTCAAATGAGCGCAATGTACTTAATAGGTAAGGCACAATAAGACAATATAAGTTACGTATGAAATGTTACAAAAGTCTTACTTTTGTAAAATATTTTTGTAAAATGTTATTATTTGCATTTGAATTACGTTTCAAGAGAGTAAAGTAAGAAAACACGATACGCGTATATTACATTTTTCAGAATGAGGTATATGCGTCTATGTGTAAATATAACAGTTGTTTTGATGAAGCTGCAATCAGAAATATATATATATATATATATATATATATATATATAAATATATATATATATATATATATATATATATATATATATAAAAGAATTATACAGTGGCATAATTAATAAAGTTACATAACTGCTACACAGTTAGATAATTATGACAGTTTCTAGTTTGTTTTTCCATTTTATATTTTTATATGTCTTTAGTGACAAGTACTCTCGTCACCAAAATATTTTCAAACAATAGGTTCATTAATTATAATTATTTGTTTATTTGTCTTGTTATGAAAGGATAAGTTGCAGGCAAGTCAATTAATTTTACCACAAAGTTAGAATCAACAGGGATACTTATGATAATGGCAATATCGTGTTTCCTAAGACAATTTATGAATGTTACGAATGTCTCTTTCCGTAGTTGCTCTACTGGAAGCAAATCAAATAAAACTACATCTAAAGCAACAATTGAGAGGATATATTTATCTTCTTTCGTAATTTATAGGCGATGCAAGATTTCGAAAATCAATATCAAAATAATGTGAACATTTCACTGTTTATTTCTTTGCATGATAATGTTTTGTTAAGAAGCTTTCCAAACGAAAAGAACTCTTTGAAACGCAAATAGTGTAAGGCCATTAACTTCTTGATCTAATCTACTTTAATTTATAACTAATCAAATCTAATATGTATTGACGTTTTGGATGTAGGCACTCCTAAGAATATTTGATTAAATTGATAAAAGTCTATTTCAAGGGTTTATTGGAAAACAGCGATAACTTTTATGTCACGACGGAAGAGTGTGTCCCGTCCATTGTTAACAGTACACGTGTATTTAAGTACCATTTTTAGTCAGCCGGAACATTCACATGGAATTTGTTTCCGTTTACGGATTGGATATATACCACTTTCACAATAAAAGTTAAGCTTATAACTCTTTAATACTCGCAGTTTAAAAACTTAGCAAAGCATTTTAGTAGAAGGAATCTTGCAAACCCTTTATATGGTTTACTGGGACTGGCTGCCTAATCGATTATTCTATATAGAAGCCAAATAAATGTAACGTATTCAGCTCAAGTAAGATGGCTTCTCATTGTTTATTTCAGACAAGCATCCCACAAAACAGTTCATAATCACGCTTTGTCTGCATTTGTTGAGTTGAAACGGCAAATAAGATGTATGTTACGTGTCCAAAACTATCGCCACAAAGACCTGCACAAGAAAGGTATTTAATAAGAAATGATCGCCTTTAATCACTATGTTCTGTACTGTTTAATTAGACCTGCATATTGAGCTCTTTTTTGTCATTTTCATGGCCATAACCTGTCAGTTATTTGATGTATACATCTATTTCCAGGAACTGCTTTTCCTCTAATTCCCCAAATTGCTGATGCTAATATCAGTGCCTTTGCAGAGATTGAATTTTAATGGCATATTGTTCGCTTCAGTACTGATATTGTGAGAAGAAAAGCAATACTACCTCTTAACAATGCTAAAACATCTAAAGTACAACGTTACACTAAACGCAAGGAGTTTACTAATTATTGAACCGCCATCACAGTTTCTGTGTCTTTTAGTCTGTTTCAGTATGATCAGGCATAATTGACAAATTTGCAACAGCCAATTTGGCAGCCCAGCGTAAAAATAATGTATCCTTGGATGTTATTCCTAAATTGGGGCAAGGAGATTCCACATTTCAACCCGTATCCTAAGGATGATGACCATAGGTATCTCAAAACTGACCACACGAATTCCATCTATTCATAAATTCAACGTAAAGTAAGTTTAAACACGTATCCAATACTTTCTACTTTATGCAACTCGCAGTTTCAAGTCAATTGTAATTAACATGCAGATCTAAAATATTCATATTTATTGAAAAAAATCAGGTTATGAGTCTTTACACATAATAAATCAAATCCTGGAATGCTGATGGTTAACCGTTCCTGAATGTCGCCCTGTATGTTATATTGATGCATTCATATGACAAGAACATAAATGCAAACATCTTTGACGTATTCATTAGTTTTGAAAGTGACAATGTGGGAGTTCGTTTAAGGCTTTGGAAAAAGAATTATCAAATACCTAGTTTTGGAACTGTAAATCAGTCTACTGGAGAGGCGTATTTTCGTACAAGAAAATATATGAATTATATATGAACAAAAATACTCTCATCAATGTTTCGAAACTTATCGTTGCTGTATGAACTTTGTCGTGGATTAAGGAACGGACGATTGGCAAGAGTCGTCGTTGCATGCAATATCTCATTACGGGATTAAAATAAGTAATTTTGTGGCTACTATCTGATTGAAAACACTAATAATAGATTAAGTTCCTAATTGTGTGCAGATCACATAGAAGCTCCATATGCATATTTGCCTTATTTAACAAATTTAAGAAACTAAATCTTAAACGAACAATATTAAAGCACATATAAAACAGAATATATAATTGATTACATCATTCCAAATTACAAAATAGGTTTTCGTACGTGTATTTCGTCTTACAACAATGATGCATGGAATGGAAGGAACAAACAGGTCATAAATGAGATGTTCCCTAATGATTATAACCATGTTTTTCTTAGTGAACAGGAAAGATGTGAAACATTGTGACGGAAGTTTGAAACAATCCAATCGATACATAATTCTCTCTATAAGAAGTCGAAGGGAAACAAAACGAAATAATTGATGGATGAAACAAATTTAATTAATACATTTGTAATATATGTACTGAGAAGATAAATCTATTATAAACGTATGTTCGTTTCATACTTGTACTGTTTTGTGTTGTTTCTGACAAGGTTTAAATTATTTTTTCATTTCCTTTAAAATCGTGTCATGTAATTTGCTAAATTCATTTGGGACATCCTTTGAATTCCGTTGTCTTGCTCAAGCAATTATGATATCTTAATTGCCCTATAAATAAGCGCTTTTACTCAAGATTCATCTAACCCGATTGACCGCATTTAAATTATATGAAATCTAAATTGATTTGCAGCTAGGCATTTTGATTGCATTGAACGCATACAAGCTAGTTTAAATCAAATTGCGACTCACCATTTCGACTGTATTTGAAATATAGCAAATTGACATTTTATCGACATTTTGAATATAACATGTTAGCTTTCAATATATGTTTGGACGAAAATAATAAGCAGAACAGGAAACTAAATCTAAATCTGGCAAAGAGGTCTAAATGGCTGTTTTCGCAGATAAACAAAAGTTCGAGGTAAAATTGAAATCGGCAGATATGTTAGATGCAAAATGCAAACATATAAAAACGTTAAAAAATTAAAGAGTGTGTCCTAGATGAGAATAAAGCTGAAAATAGTCATTTTGTATTCACAGGAGCACTAGTTATCTCAATCTGTTTGTATTCAGACCCTGGCAGCAAAATTTAACGAATAACCCAGGCACTTGAAAGGAGGTGCTACAGAACCATCCTTGGCATGTCTTACGTGGACCACATTACAAATGATAAATGCGCTACATAATCAAAATCATAGTAGGCCAAAATATAAAGACGTCCTTACCACCCTCAAAAAGAGATAGCTGAAATGGTATGAGCCTGTCAATAGAACCATCAGTCTATCCACAACAGTACTGCAGGGCAGTTTCCAGGGTGGCGGAAAGAGATAAATACAGAGAACAAAGTAGACTGACAACATCACAGAATGGACCAGGGGACGTTTTGCGGAGACACAGGCAATGGCATATGATCGAGACAAGTGGAGGAAACTGGTCAGATGTTCAGCAGCACAGTGCCTCAACGACAACAATAGGGCAAAGGACATAATGATGATGATGATGATGATGATGATGATGATGATGATGATGATGATGTAATAATGATGAGGATGATAATGATGATTCACAACGGAACTACTACAGAGGCCCATACATTACTCATTCAGAGTCTTGGCATTACAATTTCAAGATGCCAGTAGTCTGACCGGTGGCCACGCCATTATTCTCGTCTTCATCCTGTCAGAAATGGCGCTATCAGAACAAATATAAGTCCCTTACGGTTATGTTATGGTGTTCAAATTTCATTACAGCTTCGCAAGGGTTTATTGAACATTCTCATCTCATCCATCAAAACTGAAGTTTGACTCTACGCAAGCATCTGGTCTGAGTATCGTGTTCCATATGCAGTAGTCGGCATCAGAAACAACTCACTGGCTGCTGTTATTCACATGACTCTTATTATATATTCTAATATAAAAGAACATACAATATATATATATATATATATATATATATATATATATATATATATATATATATATATATATATATATATATTAGTTCCGATGCACACAAGAAAATGCAGCACGGGCTACCTACTACATTGTTGCATAAGTCCACTGCGAAGTTAGACAGCTTCGGTTTAATGCCGGCCGGCTGCAATTACTACGCGGATGAGTCTTGGATATTAGAGAAATTAGAAAGGCTAATTATTTTAGCGTTTGACACACAAAACATAAACTGATTGGAGAAAGTGTATTATCATATATATGCTTTTTAATAGAAAGAACGTAGCACCTATGAAATACAACGACTGCGTGAGTATTAATGGATAGGTATAATTTATTTATTTCCAATCAGGAAGATAAAAATTACAATAAACGTAAAAAATAATTTTACTTATCTGTAGCAGATGAACACAAAAGCATTCCTCTTGTATTACTGAACAATTTCATGCCAGCCTGTATTTTTGCTAATGTGTTTACGGAATTATCAAATATGTCGAACTGTTGCTATCTATTCAATTTCTGTATGGGCTAGTTTGTACGGTAGCACTTAGCAGTTATAATGCTATAACACATTGGTATATAAACATGAAACAACTCTTCTGGCTTGTTTCTCATTAGATAAAGAATTTTATGTCAGTCTATCACTTAGCAAACAACTGGATATGCCACGATAAAAGGATATGAACTATTAAGAACAAATCAAAAATTAGAACAGTCTGAAATTAAAGGATACACGAAAGTATCAAATACGTTTTCATATTTCTGGATTATCTTCATTATGTTGTTTTCAAACAAATTGTAAGTGAGACGTAATTATTCTTCAATGTAAGTAATTTCCATTAGAGAATTATCTTTATTAATAATTTTAGTAGATTATGCTTGATGAAAATGTCATTCAAAAGTTAACATTTAGACATGATGTTTCTTATGTCAAAATAGATGTTTATGTATCCGTGTTTTGGAATACATTTCGTAATCTGCTGTTTATGTATCCGTGTTTTGGAATACATTTCGTAATCTGCTGTTTATGTATCCGTGTTTTGGAATACATTTCGTAATCTGCTGTTTATGTATCCGTGTTTTGGAATACATTTCGTAATCTGCTGTTTATGTATCGGTGTTTTGGAATACATTTCGTAATCTGCTGTTTATTGTTCAATGGACTAACTGTTACGTTTAGGTTTATAACTACGATCCTTTGCTACACTAAGCCAAGGAACCAACCAAACGAGCATCATTTTTGTAAATAGTAAAACCATTGTGAAACATGTCAAGTTTTATTTGCTTAAAGTTTCAGTGAAGAAATAAATTCATCTAACAACGTCGGAGCAATAAGTAAATCTTCGTCAAAGCTGTGTAAGACATAATTTAGGTGCAGCGATTGTGCACGAAAGCTATTTTATTAAATATCAAAGACATATAGAGATGCGCAACACATGTTAACAATGTTTCCGATTACAATCATTGTATCTGGCATTGCTTTAGACCTGTCAGTCATAATACAGTGATTGCTAATTATATTAGGTAGGTATCTTTAGACACATCATTCTAGTCAAGATCCATATAAACAAATCACCAGACAAATGCATATAAGAATGAGAATAAGAATAAGAATAATAATTCATGTTTAGACTTCAAAGTCCATACCTCTAAATTAGATATAAAGTAATAGTCATTGTCAACATAAAAGTGTATATATATATATATATATATCATAGCTACAAATATACAGCAAAAATACATATGCAGTTTGGTCTAGATAACGAGGTAAATATTTAATACAAGAACTGAACTTAATTATGTTTTTTGTTGATAAATGTATCACGCGGAAATCCGATACACAGTATCATCTGGAGTGATAAGTTGTCAAACGACTATACTAGGTGGTATATTTTGGAATATCCCATCCGGCAATTGCAAGTCATCACCCAAAGCTTTCACAGTTTCAGAGCCTGATGTGGTTGTCTTCTCTTGCGATCCAAATTAAAGTATTATTTCGAATTTAATTCGCATTATCTCGTCTTTAATTTTCATTGTTTATTCTATGAAAAAAATATTACTTCAAGGACGTACTTTAATTGGTGTGTCCATATATGCTGCTACATAGTTTGCGATCAAGACAAGCAAGACTAGAATCATCAGACTTCGATAATTGCAGAAACAATACATGTATTAGTCAATATTCAATACACTGAATGCATGAGTGACATACATAATATATTAGCGTTCGTTCATTTATATTACACCTACCCTGATTATATGTCATGTACATGGCATGTGATACAACATTTATTACAATTGCAACAACCCATAACATCTCTAAACAGTAACAAGCTTATACTTAGACCTGACACAGTATTTGTAATAATCAGTATAAATGATTATTTTCTAACATTGAGCCTCATTCAGCAGTAACCACAACTACGATAATACTTAGAATATATACAAGGGACAAGAAGGAATGAATCATGTTGTCACTCACCAAAAACGCCTTCATACACTCTTGGAAAGTTAAATCAAAAAGCTGTAAGACGACGTTTTGGCAACACTGGTCGATAAGTTCACGATGACATGAAACAGTTGAAAGCCATTGATGGGATGTTCGATTCTCTTGACAAAAGATCACGCAAAGAGATTATAATGTCTAATCTAAATCAAATTATGTTAACGAATGATTTCGAGACAGCACTGGAGACAGTGAAATAAGATATAATTGCTGATTTAAGATAAAATCACACGGTCGTAGAAGATCCGCAACCGAAAATATGGAATAAGTTACTGTGAATATAGGAAAAGAAATCAAAGAAGATGGAAGCTATTGTAAAGAAAAACGGCAGAAAATATTGGACTGCGCCCGTGGCCCCACACTAGTAAAAAAAAGATGTTGAATCAGCGAACCAATTAATGATAATAATACCCTAGAAAAGAGTATATTAAATTTTGGTTTGGTAACGTATATTGCAAGACAGAAATTATTCAATGTGAAATATGTATCATAAGATGCTTCGGTAGACTTGTCAAAAGCATGAGATCACCAATGATTAGCAATTGTATGTCAGACTTAAGAAACTGGACGTATGAAACGAGAGGAAAAAAGCGCGAGTGAGCTCATTTAGGTCATTATACGAACTAGCGTTAACACATACCTCCCAATAAGCCATGGCAGGAGATATGCTTTTGTAAAAGCTGGGGACGGTGTTGTTGAAACCACGTATAATGTTAAGCTGCATGCATAATGACGGGAATTTGTTGATTTTGTTTTTCTGATTGTCCACATTTAGGACGCTACAGCCTGGTGGGACTGTAATGGGTGGTATAGGTGCGTCCTTAGGATGGTAGTAGAAAAGATTTGTGGTGTTTTGGTGTCATGCGACCCGTTGTTTATTTACAGCTTAACAGACGAACTGGTTGACTATTATCCTTTCATGTTTAATATTGTGCCAATGCCGATAATATATGTATTCAGATTGTTAAAAATATGATTTATTCCTTTATTTAATCGTTTGTTTTCTTCTTCAGTTTCGTTATATTGCTATTAATATCAATAAAAAAGTTAGTTGTTGCTGTGTGATGTGTGTAATGCTGTAATATTGCTACTATATACACATACACGGATGCATCTCCGTGTTTCTCTACATAGAGACAAGCAGACGATTTATTCCAATGGATAAACGTTTCTTGTGAATTCGAAATATATCTAAAATGTTCTGAACGAAAATTGTGAACTTTACATTTGCTGCTTTATTATATTTTGCAAAAACATGATGAAAAATAAACCTATTTTGTACATACTAATGGCATATTCAAAATTATCTATCTATCTATCTATCTATCTATCTATCTATCTATCTATCTATCTATCTATCTATCTATCTATCTATCTATCTATCTATCTATCTATGTGAATATCGTCGTCAGCAGAATACACAAAAAGACAAATAATCATATTAAACAAACAATACTTGATATTGCTTATTGTATACTCTCCGAACGAATAACTTACAGCAGATAACAATGTCGATGTTTTTATGTGTGTGATTAGAATATTAACGCAAATGTGACAATTGTTAAGTCCCATCGCAACAGTGTGTGCAGTATGGCAGTTTATGGTGATGTCTAGAACTTGGTCATCATGCAGCAGACATGTAGCATGATGTCTCACTCATTCACATTATCCTCTCACCGGCAGATCAGTCCTAACACTAATCTCCTAATGCTGAGCGCCAAGCGAGTCATCTGTTTGTACCATTTGTGTACGTCTTTGGTATTATTCGGCCTGGGTTCAAACCCACGGCCTCTAATCTTTAGGCAACATGATTCATTAATAGGATATTCTTTAACAAAGTAAACCTTTTTTGAAATTCACTAATTCATTATTCTAAAACCCAGCTTAAGTAAACATTCAAAATAAAGCCAAGTAAAATGTAAAACGTCTCTACAATCAAATAACTTGGTACATATAGCGTCTGCTAATAAGACTTTTATTATTAGTGATGTACATTCCATTTGAGAGACTGTTGTATTAAATTCGTGGAATCGCAAGACCATTCCATTCTTTCAAGGAGAGAAAACGAAACGAGAAAGAAACAACAGAAACTCAAGATGGCCTGGAAAACATATTCGTAAGAGAAGCATCAAAATTAAGCAAAACACCAGTTGAAATGATGAAGCGATGATTCAGAAAATGAAAGTAATAAAAGGTAAAATTTAATGTGGTTGAAAGCGGGAATAGTGAGTAATATAATAAATGTATACACTAGAGAAGAGAAACAACATTAGGAACAATACGCCTACATTTATCACTTACGATAAATGATTGGTATAAAATATTCAAGATGAAATTTTCAAAGAAGCCATATGCTAATAAATTGAGAAATATAAATTAAAATAGAACATGCATATGTTGAAACTGTTATCAATTATACTTAAATGACAAACATTGAATAATATTCCTAAGGATTCTTGTTCTGATCACATATCCGACTAGAATCCATTAATAGTCTCCAAAAAATACAAAATGAAAAATACTGGTGTGTATCAGTTTTGAAGGAGATTCGCGAGAATATTTTACATATTGTAGATGGAACCGATACATTCTGAAATGGATAGCGGAGAACGATCTTCCACTGAGAATGACGGTTTATAATGTGCTTACCATCAAGCGACACGACTATATAATATTTTTCAAACTGAAATTTTATCTTACACGAAGATCTTCCCGATCTTATGAAAATACTAGGACATTTTATGACTTGATCTTTTAAAATTACTTGCACAAATTGTTTTGATCGGATACTGAAAATCACATATGTATTGGCGGCTGAGTGAGGCACAGAAGTCGTTTGATAGGGTGTAGGTGCCTTATGGCCTCGACATATTCATATGTGGCATTTAAGCTCGTTATTTCCGCGTTTCACCAGAACTGTTGTCTACTAACTCAAATTTGAATAGTTTTCTCAGTTCCACTAAATATTGTATCGTTTTTGAGGAAGTGTGTTTTATGTTGACTGTGCTGTCCCTATTACAACAACAGTTTAGCGAGTAAATTGTCAGCGTCAGTATCATTATGTTGTGTCTGTATCAATATCTGTACCTAAATGCCAGGAATATGGCTTTAAATGTATCAGCTATACAGTAAGCTTAATCCACTAGATTTACTAACATATTCTAGACTCAATTTACTAACATATTCTAGACTCAATTTACTAACATATTCTAGACTCAATTTACTAACATATTCTAGACTCAATTTACTAACATATTCTAGACTCAATTTACTAACATATTCTAGACTCAATTTACTAACATATTCTAGACTCAATTTACTAACATATTCTAGACTCAATTTACTAACATATTCTAGACTCGATTTACTAACATATTCTAGACTCAATTTACTAACATATTCTAGACTCGATTTACTAACATATTCTAGACTCAATTTACTAACATATTCTAGACTCGATTTACTAACATATTCTAGACTCAATTTACTAACATATTCTAGACTCAATTTACTAACATATTCTAGACTCAATTTACTAACATATTCTAGACTCAATTTACTAACATATTCTAGACTCAATTTACTAACATATTCTAGACTCGATTTACTAACATATTCTAGACTCAATTTACTAACATATTCTAGACTCAATTTACTAACATATTCTAGACTCAATTTACTAACATATTCTAGACTCAATTTACTAACATATTCTAGACTCAATTTACTAACATATTCTAGACTCAATTTACTAACATATTCTAGACTCGATTTACTAACATATTCTAGACTCAATTTACTAACATATTCTAGACTCAATTTACTAACATATTCTAGACTCAATTTACTAACATATTCTAGACTCAATTTACTAACATATTCTAGACTCAATTTACTAACATATTCTAGACTCAATTTACTAACATATTCTAGACTCAATTTACTAACATATTCTAGACTCAATTTACTAACATATTCTAGACTCGATTTACTAACATATTCTAGACTCAATTTACTAACATATTCTAGACTCAATTTACTAACATATTCAAGACTCAATTTACTAACATATTCTAGACTCAATTTACTAACATATTCTAGACTCGATTTACTAACATATTCTAGACTCGATTTACTAACATATTCTAGACTCAATTTACTAACATATTCTAGACTCGATTTACTAACATATTCTAGACTCAATTTACTAACATATTCTAGACTCGATTTACTAACATATTCTAGACTCGATTTACTAACATATTCTAGACTCAATTTACTAACATATTCTAGACTCGATTTACTAACATATTCTAGACTCGATTTACTAACATATTCTAGACTCGATTTACTAACATATTCTAGACTCGATTTACTAACATATTCTAGACTCAATTTACTAACATATTCTAGACTCGATTTACTAACATATTCTAGACTCAATTTACTAACATATTCTAGACTCGATTTACTAACATATTCTAGACTCGATTTACTAACATATTCTAGACTCGATTTACTAACATATTCTAGACTCAATTTACTAACATATTCTAGACTCGATTTACTAACATATTCTAGACTCGATTTACTAACATATTCTAGACTCGATTTACTAACATATTCTAGACTCAATTTACTAACATATTCTAGACTCAATTTACTAACATATTCTAGACTCAATTTACTAACATATTCTAGACTCAATTTACTAACATATTCTAGACTCAATTTACTAACATATTCTAGACTCAATTTACTAACATATTCTAGACTCGATTTACTAACATATTGTAGACTCGATTTACTAACATATTCTAGACTCGATTTACTAACATATTCTAGACTCAATTTACTAACATATTCTAGACTCAATTTACTAACATATTCTAGACTCAATTTACTAACATATTCTAGACTCGATTTACTAACATATTCTAGACTCAATTTACTAACATATTCTAGACTCAATTTACTAACATATTCTAGACTCAATTTACAAACATATTCTAGACTCAATTTACTAACATATTCTAGACTCAATTTACTAACATATTCTAGACTCGATTTACTAACATATTCTAGACTCGATTTACTAACATATTCTAGACTCGATTTACTAACATATTCTAGACTCAATTTACTAACATATTCTAGACTCAATTTACTAACATATTCTAGACTCAATTTACTAACATATTCTAGACTCGATTTACTAACATATTCTAGACTCGATTTACTAACATATTCTAGACTCGATTTACTAACATATTCTAGACTCGATTTACTAACATATTCTAGACTAAATTTACTAACATATTCTAGACTCGATTTACTAACATATTCTAGACTCGATTTACTAACATATTCTAGACTCAATTTACTAACATATTCTAGACTCAATTTACTAACATATTCTAGACTCAATTTACTAACATATTCTAGACTCAATTTACTAACATATTCTAGACTCAATTTACTAACATATTCTAGACTCGATTTACTAACATATTCTAGACTCGATTTACTAACATATTCTAGACTCGATTTACTAACATATTCTAGACTCAATTTACTAACATATTCTAGACTCAATTTACTAACATATTCTAGACTCAATTTACTAACATATTCTAGACTCAATTTACTAACATATTCTAGACTTAATTTACTAACATATTCTAGACTCAATTTACTAACATATTCTAGACTCGATTTACTAACATATTCTAGACTCAATTTACTAACATATTCTAGACTCGATTTACTAACATATTCTAGACTCGATTTACTAACATATTCTAGACTCAATTTACTAACATATTCTAGACTCAATTTACTAACATATTCTAGACTCGATTTACTAACATATTCTAGACTCGATTTACTAACATATTCTAGACTCGATTTACTAACATATTCTAGACTCAATTTACTAACATATTCTAGACTCAATTTACTAACATATTCTAGACTCAATTTACTAACATATTCTAGACTCAATTTACTAACATATTCTAGACTCGATTTACTAACATATTCTAGACTCGATTTACTAACATATTCTAGACTCGATTTACTAACATATTCTAGACTCAATTTACTAACATATTCTAGACTCAATTTACTAACATATTCTAGACTCAATTTACTAACATATTCTAGACTCAATTTACTAACATATTCTAGACTCAATTTACTAACATATTCTAGACTCGATTTACTAACATATTCTAGACTCGATTTACTAACATATTCTAGACTCGATTTACTAACATATTCTAGACTCAGTTTACTAACATATTCTAGACTCGATTTACTAACATATTCTAGACTCGATTTACTAACATATTGTAGACTCGATTTACTAACATATTCTAGGCTCGATTTACTAACATATTCTAGACTCAATTTACTAACATATTCTAGACTCGATTTACTAACATATTCTAGACTCGATTTACTAACATATTCTAGACTCAATTTACTAACATATTCTAGACTCGATTTACTAACATATTCTAGACTCGATTTACTAACATATTCTAGACTCGATTTACTAACATATTCTAGACTCGATTTACTAACATATTCTAGACTCGATTTACTAACATATTCTAGACTCAATTTACTAACATATTCTAGACTCGATTTACTAACATATTCAAGACTCGATTTACTAACATATTCTAGACTCAATTTACTAACATATTCTAGACTCAATTTACTAACATATTCTAGACTCAATTTACTAACATATTCTAGACTCAATTTACTAACATATTCTAGACTCGATTTACTAACATATTCTAGACTCGATTTACTAACATATTCTAGACTCAATTTACTAACATATTCTAGACTCGATTTACTAACATATTCTAGACTCAATTTACTAACATATTCTAGACTCAATTTACTAACATATTCTAGACTCAATTTACTAACATATTCTAGACTCAATTTACTAACATATTCTAGACTCAATTTACTAACATATTCTAGACTCAATTTACTAACATATTCTAGACTCAATTTACTAACATATTCTAGACTCAATTTACTAACATATTCTAGACTCAATTTACTAACATATTCTAGACTCGATTTACTAACATATTCTAGACTCGATTTACTAACATATTCTAGACTCAATTTACTAACATATTCTAGACTCGATTTACTAACATATTCTAGACTCAATTTACTAACATATTCTAGACTCAATTTACTAACATATTCTAGACTCGATTTACTAACATATTCTAGACTCGATTTACTAACATATTCTAGACTCGATTTACTAACATATTCTAGACTCGATTTACTAACATATTCTAGACTCGATTTGCTAACATATTCTAGACTCAATTTACTAACATATTCTAGACTCAATTTACTAACATATTCTAGACTCAATTTACTAACATATTCTAGACTCGATTTACTAACATATTCTAGTCTCAATTTACTAACATATTCTAGACTCAATTTACTAACATATTCTAGACTCGATTTACTAACATATTCTAGACTCGATTTACTAACATATTCTAGACTCGATTTACTAACATATTCTAGACTCGATTTACTAACATATTCTAGACTCAATTTACTAACATATTCTAGACTCAATTTACTAACATATTCTAGACTCGATTTACTAACATATTCTAGACTCAATTTACTAACATATTCTAGACTCGATTTACTAACATATTCTAGACTCGATTTACTAACATATTCTAGACTCGATTTACTAACATATTCTAGACTCGATTTACTAACATATTCTAGACTCGATTTACTAACATATTCTAGACTCGATTTACTAACATATTCTAGACTCAATTTACTAACATATTCTAGACTCGATTTACTAACATATTCTAGACTCAATTTACTAACATATTCTAGACTCGATTTACTAACATATTCTAGACTCGATTTACTAACATATTCTAGACTCAATTTACTAACATATTCTAGACTCAATTTACTAACATATTCTAGATTGTTCCTCATACAACAGTTAATCGTTGCAAACACATAACCTACTAGATGCTATGTCATTTCATTGTCTTTGCTGGATGTTAGGGCCTTGCATTTCTTTTAAGCTGAAATACTTTCTTTTATGTTCTTCAAAATAATTAAAAGGTGATCTAAATAATCGCATCTATATAATATGACATTAGTCTGCCATATTTCTGAGCATAAAATGAAAACATGTTAATGTATATGTCAAGCCCCTGAAGCAAAATATTAATTTCTTTTACCTAACATAACTGTGGTATATCTATATAAGTATCGAGGTACATGCATATATGTGTATGTATTGCGTGTACGAATACATGTAATTGTGTAACGTCTACAATGACAACAAATGCCATATATTTGTATATATGAACTAACATTTCGTTATTGTATTCAAAAGAGGCTGAATTTATTGGTCAATTGTTTAACGTCTGAAACGAAATTGTCATATGTCTGCTTGTAAATAAGACATTACATATTTCAAATTACAATGTTGTAACAAAGTGTGCTTGTTCAATCAAAGCAAATACATTACTGGACATTAACTTTGAATATTTCTTTATTAAACGAATACATTAAAACATAATTTAAATAAACACAAAGTTGTTTGAAGATGTTACAAACCAGTTTTGATGACATACATGGACGTGACTGGCAACATGAGTATACCCAAATGGAAGGAAACTAACTACGACATTTAAAACATAAAAATGTGTAATTTGTTAATCTATAGTAACTTGTCTGAGAAAATGTTTTATACCTATACACGCGATCAAACACTCACGTAGGACTAAAATAATCTTAATTCTTAACTTGAATTTCTAAATTCATTTGAATCAGTCGCGTGATATTAATCTTTATTCCCATCTTTGATAGAGAGTATGTCAGAAGACACCGTCCTAAAATGTTGTATCTCTCATGAATTTTATAGTCAACTAATGTCGCAAAGACTAGATAAATACTCGTCTTAAAAATCAATATTAAGATGTATAAAAATTCTTATTTGTTTCCTAGATCGGAATGGTGGTTATAATTACACCCCACAGTCATAACAAAATCAGCAAGAATATTTTAAAACAATTAGTATCCTAACTTCGTGACGCTGGTTTCATAAGCATGATTTGCAACGCAGTGTGAAATGTGTTAGGTACAGCTCTGACTGACTCATAGTGGCCGTAAAAATCTATATGCCAGTGTTAAGTGTATCGATGTTATTGAATCCTACGGGAAATCCAAATTAAAGTGTATTACTAGCATCTGATAAAAAGCGTTAGCAATTTAAAGCTTTATATAGAACGAGACGATAAAGCGACAAGTCAAATTATGAGGGTGACAATTTCTCGAGCTTTCGGTAAACTGATTTACTGCGCATTTCTGTCAAGAGATTTACAACTCTGAATATTCGTTATTTATTAAAATGAAAGTTTTATTTAAAGAGATATTTTATCAGGACTAATCTGTTCAGCTTGTAACGCATAGTAATACCGGACTTAATGTCATCAAGCAGTATGGAATTATGAAAACTGGATTAAAGACAGATCTAGTAGCAATAAATAGTAATACCGGACTTAAAGTCATCAAGCAGTATGGAATTATGAAAACTGGATTAAAGACAGATCTAGTAGCAATAAATAGTAATACCGGACTTAAAGTCATCAAGCAGTATGGAATTATGAAAACTGGATTAAAGACAGATCTAGTAGCAATAAATAGTAATACCGGACTTAATGTCATCAAGCAGTATGGAATTATGAAAACTGGATTAAAGACAGATCTAGTAGCAATAAATTTCGACCTATCAATAAATATAAGAATACTACCGTTGTTTTATATACGAATACATTTTATGTGTATTCGGTTTCATTTGCATGATATATGTATAAATTTGTCTATAATCTTTACGTTTTGCCTTCTGTCTGTATCTGTCTTTGAGTATGCCGTGACAATATATTGGAACGTGTACGCAGAGTATGGAAAATAAAATCGCTTATAAGAAAATACATAGTCAACACTGATGCATTATCATTAAGAAAAACGTATGCAGCTTAAGAAAAGAAAACGCATGATCTTATTTTGTTAACATATTTATTTTTTAAGTAAATCGCCTTTTAAAAGTCGTCTCACGGTGCTAAATTGGTTCAGCATTCTTTACATTCCGTTGTTTCTTGAATCATTTTTATTTATACAGATAGAATCTGGTCTAAAACATTTTTTTAATCATTTTCCTTTGGCTTCCCTAAGATACTTAAAGTTATCGGCTAAAATTCACATTTCTTTTTAAATTTTCATTTCTGCAGTTTAATTTTAATTTTTATTAACTCAAAGACAGAATGCAAAGAGAATGTTATTTCAAATTAGTTCCATAAAACAAATCAATGCAAATGTTTCATGAAAGTGGAGTACCATAATGCAAGGAAAACGTATATGAAGTGAGTTTTCAGAGGTGGGTTTGTTAAGAACCGGAAGCATATTAAATGATTTTCAAAAAGTGATGTATGTAACGTAATACGCTAGGCAGATTTTAAATTTTACCAGCTTTATTGATTTATGTAGCTTTCCATATGTCTGTTTGGAAAATTGTGTTACAATGTCATATGCATCAAAATTTGGTTTATCTATTTTCAATCGATCTAAATTTACTTGTAATTTACCATTTATTTTCCACTTGTCATATTCTCTTAAAGAGTCTATCAACTGCCTTTAATTTTTTCATATATGTAAAGCAAATATTCGACTAAAGTTTTTTAAACATGTATACAACTCACATGTATATTTGTCCATATAGTTATATTTGTTATTACTAATGTTTCGTACAGTCTCCACTGTAAGATGGTAAAATGACTTGGAGCTAAAATAATATTAAAATTTGAACCGTTCTTCTGTAAATCATATATATATATATATATATATATATATATATATATATATATATATATATATATATATATATATATATATATATATATATATGCTGACTTTGCGTATCGACCGATTATGATAGAATATATTTTTTAATATGATATTATACTATTAATTATCGTTAGTTGAGTTATATATTGATAGAATAATTAAACTGGTATTTAGGTAACACTTCACCTAATAAATCGTGTACATCTATAACTATGCATAAACTGGTATTTAATTAACACTTCACCTAATAAATCATGTACATCTATAACTATGCATAGGTCAAATCTCAGGAAATATTAGCTTTCGTAACATACACAATATCACACGGTCGACAAGTCCATCAATTCACATGCAAATCAAAGTAGACTCCGTGGCCAATTGTGTATAACAATCTACCAATGAATTCATTGCATTAATCTAGATATATTTACATACTAGATAATATTAAGTTGTAAAATCAGAAAGACATATGACACAATTAGTTTGCAATATATTCAGGATTAACATCGACTTAGTTCTTTAGTATTGGAAAGTGATATAATTTTTCAAGCAAATGCTACAAAGATATAAAATCTTCTGCATCAAAATAAATTGATTTAAACATGCAAAAATTAATGAAAATGTGTGTACTTTTTTCCATAGGCTGTTTCCCCCGATTTTGCAATAAATCATAAATCTAACCATATATTTTTTGTTAGAAATGAAGTGTTTTAGTGGTATAAAATAATTTGGTCCAGATAATTCAAGATTAACGGAAATATACAATTCAATAAAAGTATTGGACTATACCGGACAAACTGACAACAAGTTTTATCAGTGGCCATCGTGTTCTTTCTTACGAAAATCATTATAATTTTAAGTAAAAAATGTTTAATCTATAATAACCAACTTTCTTGTGACCAGACTAGTACAAAAAGAACATGAAGCAAGGTTTAAAAATTAGAGTTTGTTACAGATGTTCCAGATAATCTTAATTCTACTGAAGTCTTACCTTAATAGAAGATGTTTGGGATTCCGTATATCCAGATAAACACAAGTTTCTTAATATTCCAATCATTAAAAGGTAAGGCGTGCCCTCTTTGCGCCAGAACTAACTGAAGTGACGTGTGCTCCCTTGGTAACCAGTTACTCGACAACTACCCATGCTACAAGGTAACATATAACTAGACTAGTGTTTCGTCTTCCAAGGTGTTTCCAATTGTACCCCACTCCCTGCTTGTTGATTGATACACGACACGCAATTGGTTGCAATGCAGTATGATTCAGATCTCCAAATACTTTCTTCCTCAATATATTTTTTAAAGAGTACGCTCTGATTACTGTTTATGCGTCTAATTTATTCCTTTTTATTCCTTTTTTATTGTATTTTACCTTTGTTGCGCAGAAATAACGGAGTGTCAAGTGGCAGTAATACGAAAGCCTGAGTATTTTTACTGGTTTTATCGATTTATCCTGGCCCAATCAAAATCAACCAAACAAATAGTGTTGGCGTTAATCAGCAAGACATTAAAGATGTGATTGTTCCCTTATTCTGTAATTACATGAAAACCAGCTGCAAATTTACTCTGATTTCGTATAGAAAAAGGCGATAAAATGCGTGGCTGGCTATTATTCAAGATTCTGATAAAAACTGTCTTGTAAAATCGAATAAATCTCGGATCAAGGATTGTCCCCCACTAAAATAATAGTTTCCTAGCGCATTGGGTTTGTGGCAAAGCATCAGAGAAAATAATTCCGAAGATGCTTCCATTAACTTTGCCTATTTGCTTGTTCAGTAATGTTTTAGATACCAAGTATTTATAGGAGATCATACACTTTAATTTAAAACACTGAAAGAAAACTAATACATTGATATTTTTGCTGATACTTTCATTCCTCTATAGGTTTATCTGGAAGTTCGTATTGTAAAAGATACAAACAATTTGTCGTTGACTTGATATCAATATTCATGTTCTCATACAATATAATATAATTTGTGGTGCTACCGTACCTGTGAATTATAATGCGTACTGAACATGTGCCGATATACGCCAATGTTAAATACACACACATACATAGACACCCCCATACTCAATATATATATATATATATATATATATATATATATATATATATATATATATATATATATATATATATTGCATATGTTTACTGTAGAAATGAACAGCTGATCATACGAACACATTGTAAATATTGAGAGGATTTTACATGGTTTATTTAAATTCGTACTTAATTTGGTGATATTTTAACACACACACACAAACACATACATACATACACACACATACACACACACACAAGCCTCACTGAGAATACAATAGTCTTTTGATTTATTGGCATATATATTTGTCAAAGGTGATTGTTGATCACACAACTGTATATATGACTAATCACGTCATAGCATTCAAGAGAAAATTAATCCTATCTGGCCGGATTCTTTGTTTTATCTCGATACACCAAATTTACCCACGACATAATTAGGACACAAGTTATCAACCAGTGCATGGCACATGAAACGCTAATGCGGTCCAAGACAATGTTAAATAAAGTTAATCATTTATAGAGCTCAACGGAAAATCAACAATGAAAAATGGGTCGATATTACGAAATGAGTGTTGTGATAGTAAAACAGATATTAGACTGTTCTGTCACTGAAATGATATTTTATGCCATATTTTCACCATACGAGAGTATTTGTTCGCAACATGTCTCTGCATTTTGCATGAAATGGCTGCTGATCTAACTGAACGGCATACAAATGTTTTGTGTGTAGAACCCTCTAACTCAAAGAAAGAAATGTAATGATAAATCTATTGAAAATACTTTTTGTAACGAACACAAAAATGTCATTTAGTGACTACACTGGTATGGATGTAGAAGAAACCTATACAAACTCTAAATTCCGCATCAATAAAATAACTTCACAAAATCCACTTACTACCATACTAACTGCTTTAAAAGTAGAGTTAACGTACCTGGCTTTCTATAGAAAGGTCTCACCATTCACCTTCCATGCTTTGCTGACAGCATAACTACCATCCTCTTTTTAATGCTCCTAGGAAGAATTACTGCTTTTAACGTTATTACACTCTCTTATAGGGAAAGCAAATCATTGATCTGCATACCTTTACTGATTATTATTGTTAGTAGTAATATTAGTCGTCGTACAGACAGACGACTTTTATGACCATGTAGACCTTTTACTTATTATTACTATTATTAGTATTGACATTATTATTAGTAGTAGTAGTAGTACTCGTAGTATTAGTAGTAGTAATAATATTGATGACTGAAGGCTATATATATATATATATATATATATATATATATATATATATATATATACAGTTGGATATCATGCTACAATTATGCCGCATAATGACCCACCAGCCTTCATCGTAACTATAAACTGACACACTGCAGTTATAATTGCGATATGACTGAATAAGTGTTAAAACTTCGTACAAAATCCAAATTAACCTCATCACACAATTACACAGACACACACACACACACACATATATATATATATATATATATATATATATATATATATATATATATATATATATATATATATATATATATATATATGAATACATACTATAATAATAATAATAATAATAATAATAATAATAATAATAATAATAATAATGAGGACTTTGTATAGCGCCTAATCTTTAAAAGCTCTAAGCTTTTTACACCATCAATAATGATATGACTACAGAACAACAAATGACAAAAACAATGAATTTGGAAAATATAAAAACATGCTGAAAATATATAAGATACGAAACATGATTAGGTCGCTAAGTGTGTCCCTGAAGTCGAAACAGGTGAGTCTTGAGAGCACTCTTAAAAGGGACCACTGTGTCTTTGTGTCTAATTTCAATGGGCAATTCGTTCCACGTCGCCGGGCCCTGGTATGCAAACGAACGTTGTTCATATGACTTTGTTTTCACCTTGGGAACAATGAGTATACGATTATCAGAAGAAGAGCGTAAGGACCTAGCTGGTGTATGGGTGAGGCTGGATAAGTATGTTGGACTGGAGTCTGTCATTAAAATATAGCACAGAGAACAAATTTTGTGTTTGATTCTGTATCGAATTGATAGCCAGTGTAGGGTACAGAGCAGTGGTGAGGTGTGCTCTGATCGAGGTACTCTAAAGATGATCCGTGCAGCTGTGTTTTGAACTTTTTGAAGTTTCTGGAGTAAATATTGTGATGAACCAGACAGAATTGAGTTACAATAGTCCAGTATTGAAATTACTAATGAACACACAAGTGTTTTCGTGGCATCAACATAAAGATATTTACGAATGGAACTGATGCGTCTCAATTCAAGAAATGCAGCCTTGCACATGTTCATGACATGTTGGTGCAATGTGAGAGTACTGTCTAGAGAAACACCTAGATTCCGTACTGACTGTGAGAATTTAATGCTGGTGTTGCTGATATTTATTGTCTGAGGTAAAGAATGTGGACGAGAAAGTCTTTGTGTTGTGATCAGAATAGCCTCAGTTTTATCATCATTCATCTGCAGCTTGTTACATGTCATCCATGATTTCACATCCGAAATGCACTTCTCTACTCCATGATGGTAGCATCAACTTCAGTTGGGTGGCTAGACTTGTATATTTGGGTGTCATCAGCATACAATTGGAGCGACACTGGGCGATGATCTATGATACTTGAGAGCGGTTGAATGTACAGAATGAAGAGAAAAGGTCCAAGAACAGATCCCTGTGGAACACCACAACATACGTCAATTGGGCTGGAGTGTATTCCATTTGCAGATATAATTTGTGTCCTGTGGACTAAGTAGGACTTGAACCACTGTAAGGCTATATTCTGAATGCCAAATACATGCTGGAGACGGTGAAGTAATATATCATGGTTTATTGAGTCAAATGCTGTAGATAAATCCAGGAGAGTGAGGACTGTAATCTTTCCACTATCCAAAGCGGAGAGAATGTCACTAAATACTTTCAGAAGAGTAGTTTCCGTACTGTGGCAAGGGCGATATGCTGACTGTACGTTGGTAAAAAGACTGTTTGAATTCAAATGAGATACAAGTTGAGTTAGAACAACCTTTTCTAAGATTTGTTATATGAAAGCGAGATTAGAAACTGGGCGGTAGTTCTTTAAATCGTTATGGTCCAGTGTTGGTTTCTTCAACAGTGGCTTTACGATGGCAGTTTTGAAAAATGATGGGAATTCCCCTGATGAGTTTTTTTGTTTTGATTAGGATTTTTAACGTAGCTTTAATAATTTTTCAGTCATATCGCTACGATGTCTGCAGTGAGGCAGTTTATAGTGATGCTAAGCACTGAGACATGTAGACCCAGTCACATTATCCTGACACCAGGCCGACCAGTCCTAACACTAACCTCTTAATGCTGAGCGTCAAGCGAGGCAGCTGTTAGTACCATTTTTGTAAGATTTTGGTATGACTCGGCCGGGGATCGAACCGACGACCCCCCGCTTCCGGGGCGGACTCTCTAAACACTAGGCCACCGGAGCGGTTCTCCTGATGAGAGAGAGAGATATTAATAATATCAGTTAGTGCAGGAAATATTGGTTCTAAGCACTCAAGCAGCAGTGATGTCGGAATTGGATCAAGTTCACAAGACTTTGGTGCACTTTTCATCACGATTGTCCGTACTAAATCTATAGAAACAGGTTCAAATGCTCCTAACGGTTGTCGCTGAAATTCTGCATCATACCTGTATGGTGAGGAATCATTTGAAATTGTGCTGTCAAGCGAATCTCTAATAGTTTGAAATTTGTCATTGAAGAAATTTGCAAATTGGTCTGGTAGGTCTAGTGGAGAGAAGGTCGTTGGAAGTGGTGTACATTTGTTCCTAGACATTAGTTTGTTAGTTATCTCGAAGAGCTCTTTGCAGCTGGAACGCTCCGTGATCTTACAACCGTAGTGGGATGCTTTGGCTAAATGGACTATGTTTGTGACGTTCTTCTTAGCGGTTTCGTAGATTTGTTTATGAATAGTGAGTCTGGTGGAAAGCCAAAGCCTCTCTGCTTTTCGGCGATGTCTTTTAGCAGTGCGAAGCTGGTCTTTAACACTGCTGTACCAAGGAGAACACGTTTTTATTGATACTCTGCATTTGGTGGCTGGGGCGTGATTTTCAAGCAATGAACGCAGGCAGTTATCAAGTTGTTCCGCTGTTGGATGTAAGAAAGTAGTTAGGTTTTCTTGGATGTCATGCATGAATTTGTTTCTATTTATCATACGGAGGTTTCTCTTAGTAACAAATAGAGGTGGAGGGTTAGGGACTGATACGTCGAGATGGCATACAATGCAGAGGTGATCCGATGCAAGTTCGTGGGATACAAGAGTTGATTGCAGAATATTATCATCAGGTCCATAAAAAAAACAGTCTAACATGTGGTTTATGGGTAGGTTGGTTAACTGACTGTTTAAGATTGTGATGATTTTATATATATATATATATATATATATATATATATATATATATATATATATATATATATATATATATATTTCCCTCTAATGAGAGAGAGAGAGAGAGAGAGAGTGATATACACCAAATGCGTGTGTGTGTGTGTGCCTGAATATTTTAAACAAAATCAAGAAACTATTTATAGTATGTAACCCTTTTATTTAACTTACATCAGGGTATAGACACACACACACACACATATATATATATATATATATATATATATATATAGATATATATATATATATATATATAGATATATATATATATAGACATATATAGACATATATATAGACATATATATATATATATAGACATATAGACACACATATATATATATATATATATATATATATATATATATATATATATATATATATATATATATATATATATATATATATATATATAGACATATATGTATTTAATTGACAAAGACTTAACAAGTCCGGTATTATGTATCAAATGTGTTGTTTTTTTAACGATACATCGTGATAAAGTTCAAGCTACTCGATTGAAGATGACAATCCAAACATATTTTATGTAAGTCAATAAAAAGAATATTGAGTTTTAAAATGATCAAACTGTCAAAGAAAAGAAACTTTTCTTACTTCCTCAACGTATTTATTAATTATTGTTAAAAAGAAGTAATACTGCTAATTGAAATTGTATTGAGTACTGATTTCATTATGGGCAGTTTAGAAAGTTCAGTTATTTTGACGTTTTTAAAATATTTCAAATATCAAATATGCAAAAGCACTAATATATTGATTTACGATAATTAGCATTATTTAGAGACATAGGCACTTGATATTTTAAGCGATTCAGCCATGTACGGTACATCTACTTTACGTTCTTCCTATATTGGTACATATTATTCTGAAGTACACGTTTTTATGTTGGTGTATGCGATTGAAAAAGACAGAGAGACATATAGACATAAATAATTAATCCAGTTCAAAGCCCATATGTGATAGTAAAATATTGTTCCAGGCAAATTATATCATACAGGCACCCAAATGTAGAAAATTCCAAGAAAAATTTCAGTAATTGTGAGTCTTGTAATTCGATTTCCAACTTAATTCCCCAGTGCTGTCATCATGTGCTTTCGATAACACTCTAAACTTGTGTCACATGTTCTAACATTGTCAGATAGGAGCGAAAGTGTGTAGTTCCTTGTCAATACACCTGTATATAAAAATACGATTCATACGGCAGTTACTTTGTTACCGTAAAAAGTCATACGCCGTGTTAATGGATCCAATTGCCACTTTAATTAATCTCAATAACCTGAATATATAATTTTAATACAAGTGTTACATTACCCTCGTATTTTATCTCCTAGGAATTCGATATGTTAGTTTTGGCTTGTAACGGCTTCCTTTTATGGCGCAAAATATATCTAATATCATGCACCAAACAGGTACAGTCCAGATCCAATTAAATCCATCTAAATTGGTTACGCGCTTTTGACAACATTTTATGAGTACACTAGAGCTTCTTTCTGTTAAAGATTTTATAGCTGCAAGACGTTCGTGCTCATGTTATGTTGCATATTTCTTTACAAAGAAGAAAATGACTATGCTTTAACAAAAATTTATGGCTAAAGTGTATTTCAAAAGATTAATTCTCTAAAGTTTGTTATATAAATGGGCTTCCTTTGTATTAAATAAATATTAAATATGTTCAAAATAAAATAGGTAATGTTGTCCGCTAGAAATGTATTAGTAAATTGTCATTGATGTTTAATCCTTATTTGGTAATGAAGGCATGTGTGAAATATTATCACTTGGTGGCAGATCAATATCTTGATATATTTGTTTTACTGTGTTATTGTGGTTTCACGCGTACCCCTAATGTTACTAAAATTATTGTTAAATTGTAACTTCTATTTTGTCTCAGTGCTTTTACGCATACGCTCAATGTTAGTAACACTATGGTTAAATAGTCACTTTTGTTTTATTAAAGTGTTTTCACGTTCACCCCTAATGTTAGTAACAGTATTGTTAAATTGTCGCTTTAGTTCTAATATATTAGTTTTACTCATTCACCTAATGTTAGTAACATTTTTGTTAATTTGTCACAAATTGACGTATTCCTCTCTGTTCAAGTAGGTTTACTCAGTATTTGCTGTATAATAGAATAGTCATATTACTTTCTTATATTAGGTTTTACTTATAATAATAATACAAGTAGCATTACATTTGACCTTTAACCTTTTTTAACAGGATATTCTTCTCAAACTCCTAAGAGATGTGACAGTAGTATAAACGAGACATTTGATATATTGTTACACTATTTCGTTCACATTTGACCTTTAACCTTTTTTAACAGGATATTCTTCTCAAACTCCTAAGAGATGTGACAGTAGTATAAACGAGACATTTGATATATTGTTACACTATTTCGTTCACATACTCTTAAAAATAGTGACAGTATTATTAAATTGAGCTTTTACCTTTTTTCCCCCTACAATCATAATAGTAGTGACTGTTGTACTAAAGTAACTTATAACCTTTATTACAGATTTTTTCTTAAATTCCTATTAGTAGCGAGAGTAGTATTAAATATACATATTTCATATAGTTACACTATTTTTGTTCATACTCCTCTTAAAGGTATTGACAGTAGTATTGCAGTGAGCTCTTACCTTATGTTACATTACTTTAAAAAAAATGTATAATGGTAGTGAGAGTAGTTTTAAATTGACATATTACCTTCTGTTACATTTATTTTCTTCTAAATCTCATAATAGTAGTTACAGGAATATCAAATTGACCTATTTCATCTTATTAGCGTGTATCTTATCATAACCCAATAATAGTGACAGTAGTATTAAATTCCCACATTACTTTTTCTTACACCATTTGTTTCCATACTTCTAATAGTAATTACAGTAGCAATATTGTTTCATTGCGATATGTCATAGTCCCGACTAACTGTAATTGTAGCATTAGTACATTATCTAATTACTGTTTCATATAGAATAAACCATATCTTTAATAACTTTAGCTATATTTGTCCTCTTACATATTGTTCTAAATTCCATTTAATAATACTGACATCAGTAACATATACGCTTATTTGTTTTGGATACAGACCAGTTTTCATTCCGTTTATTTACCATTTGACGAAGACCATTTTTCGTTACTTTCAATATCACTGACATCAGTAACAAATGCACCGATTAACGTTTGACAATGACGAAATAATAAGTCCCTCTAACAATACTGACATCAGGAATAAATACACATATTACTGCTTCAATAAAGACCGGTATTTCATTCCGTTAAATACTGCTAACATTAGTAATAAATACACATATTACTGCTCCACTAAAAACTATGTTTCGCTCCTTTTAATAATAATTATATAAATAATAATGTCAACTAGTAGCTTTTGACAAAGACGTTCATTTTATTCCTTTTAAAAATACTGACATTAGACAACTAACTATTACTGTTAATAAAGACCTTTATTCATTCCCTTTATTGGTACTGAATTCCGTAATAAAACACCTAATAATGACTGATAATGACGTTTACTGAAATAAATAATTAATACACCTATTACTGTTAGAGAAATACGTTTCATCATTACCTTTAAGAGTACTGATATGAGTAATAAATAAACCTATTACGATATGTAAAGACTATTGTTTTCATTCCCGTTAACAGTACTCACATCATTGATCTATTTTGTCATTCCATTTAAAATTTCTGATATCAGAAATAAATACACCTATTACGGTTTAATATAGACATTTTTTTCATTACCGTTAATAGTACTGACGTCAGTAATTATCACACTTATTACGATTTCATAAGACGTTTATTTATTCGCAAGAACATTACAGAAAACAATAATAAATAACCTAGGCCTAATACTGTTTGACAGAGATGTGTCTACATTCCGTTTAATAATACTGACATCAGTAATAAATACACTTTATACTGTTTGATAAAGCATTTCTTTTCATTCACTTTAATAGTACTGACAACTGCAATAAATACACTTGCTGCTGCTTGAACAAGACGTTCTTGTCGTTCAAGACTGACAGCAATAATAAACACACCTATTACTGTTTAATAAAGTTGTTTTTCTTTCCATCTGATACTGCTAATATCAATAATAAATACAAAATATTACTGTTTAATAAAGACGTTTTCCATTCTCTTGAATATCACTGACATCAGAAATAAATAACCTATTACTGTCTGATAAAGACCATTTTTAAAATTTCCGTTAATAGTACTGACATCAGTATTTAATACACAATGTAATACACATATTACCGTTTGGTAAAGACGTTTTTCGTTTCCTGTAATAGTACTGACATCAGGAATTAATACACAATGTAATACACATATAACCGTTTCGTAAAGACGTTTTTCGTTTCCTGTAATAGTACTGACATCAGGAATTAATACACAATGTAATACACATATAACCGTTTCGTAAAGACGTTTTTCGTTTCCTGTAATAGTACTGACATCAGGAATTAATACACAACGTAATACACATATTACCGTTTGGTAAAGACGTTTTTCGTTTCCTGTAATAGTACTGACATCAGGAATTAATACACAATGTAATACACATATTACCGTTTCGTAAAGACGTTTTTCGTTTCCTGTAATAGTACTGACATCAGGAATTAATACACAATGTAATACACATATTACCGTTTGGTAAAGACGTTTTTAGTTTCCTGTAATAGTACTGACATCAGGAATTAATACATCTATTACTGTTTAATAGCCTTTATGTTGATTCTCCTTAATAACATTGACATTAATAATAAAAGCACCTATTACAATTTGGTAAATTCTTTCTTTTCCATCCCGTTTAATGGTACTGACAACAGTAATAAATACAGCTATTAATGTTTTATAAAGGTGTTTTCTTCAATCCCTTTAAACATACTGACATTAATTAATACTCGTTTTACTGTTTAATAGAGTCGTTCTTTTAATTCCCTTTAATAATAAAGACATCATTAATAAGTTCACCTATTCCTGTTTGATACATACTTTTCCTTCCCTTCCTGTTAATAGTACTGAGCTACATAAAACTGATACTGTTGGAAATGTATGTTTATTCATTTCTTTTAAAGGTAGTGATAGTGTTAACATGGGGTTCTGGTATCGATTTGAGATTTTTATATCTTTTTAAGTTAGATGTTTTAAGTTCTCTTTTTATTTTTCATTGCATGCTATTGTAATATATATGTATTCACTAGAGATGATGTTTCGTTGGACAAATCGGTTGACCTGAAGTTTCTTTGTTAAACAAGTAATATTGACCAAGATCCCTACCTTGATTACAGGTAAGTGGTATCCATGTAAACAGGTTTTATTTTAATTTTAAAATGATTGGTTGCTCTCTAGGTCAAGATAGCACTAGCGAATTCAGAAGTAAACAACTATTTATTCTTGATGTAAGAATGATTACCTCTTGTCAGGGTCATGATAGGACTACGTGAAATAAACGATCACGTGACTCGTTTCCAATCTCTTTCTGTTTGTTTGCAATTTTGATTGTTTGTTTTGAAACTGCTTGTTAGAATACGGTATATTTTTTGTTTAAGTGAAATATAGTTAGTTTTTTTTGGCTTTTACAGCTGACGTTATATCAGTTTCATTTGTTGTAGCTACCTTTTTAACATATGTTAACATTTCTACAGTTTGGTTGGGTATCAAAGGATTAAATCATATCTCTGGAAATATTTTATATGCTCATATATAAATCTTGGACAACACCAGCTTATCCAAACTTTATTCTAATTTCCAACACCGGAGTGTTAAACATTGTGTTTCTACAAGGAACTATAGATAAAATCAAACGAGACTTCAGCATACATCAGCGCCTTCCATCTTGGATTTTCTAACATGACTCGAACTTGAAACTATTAGAACATTTCATTACTAGCGACATTTGTTATTCAATTCTTTGATTATTCTTTGATTATATTTTAATTTGATTCGTAACACTGTACCTTAATTTTCCATTTCTCCAATCATTATCCAGGGAAATACATTATTTGTTACATTTTATAAAGCTTGATGTTTTCAATCTTTGTTAGTTATCGTTTGTTACAGCCTAGACTCGTAACACTGATCTCTCTAATAGTTATAACAGAAGTAATAAATTGTCGTAGTTCGGTATGATACTGTGATTATACTTATCGTCTTGATAGTAGTAGGATTTGTAATAAATTGTCGTATTTCTGTTTTAGATAGGGGATTGTACTAATTGCTACAATACTAGTAGCATCAGTTATCATTTCCCCTATTACCGTTTGAAAGAAAGAATCCAGTCATCCCCATGATAGACGTAACATCAGTAATTAATTTCTCTGACATTGTGCTCATCCCCTTAGCTGGTAATAATTGTTCTGTTATTGTTTGTGCCATATAGATTTTTTTGTTCCTCGAACAGCAGTCACAGTTGTAATAAATTGCATTTTTCCCCCAAGCATATAGGTACTCGTCCACCGTAGCTGTTAGACCAATGAGAACACACACACACACACACACACACACACACACACACACACACACACACATAAAGAGAGAGAGAGAGAGAGAGAGAGAGAGAGAGAGAGAGAGGGGGGGGGAAGGTCATTTAACAGTGTAACTTAACTGTTAACAGTGGAACAAAGATTCAGTTTCTTAACTAAATCACATTTTACGCTATTTTAAGTCTATAGTTTACCAAAACTTTCAACCTGTCCTTTGTTATCCCAAGTACTTGTTGCGTATGCTTCTTCCTGGACTGGGCTTCAGTCATATTTAGGCCTAAATGTTTATCAGAAGCTCTTTTCATTATATCTCGGTGGTTGCCTAATTATCCCTTTTGTGTTCGATTGGGTCATTGATTTGGTCTTGTTCTAAGCAAAATATTACGCTATTTGCCAGTATCTACATGAGTGCTTAATTATCCCTTTTGTGTCCGATTGGGTCATTGATTTGGTCTTGTTCTAAGTAAAATATTACGCTATTGGCCAGTATCTACATGAGTGCTTAATTATCCCTTTTGTGTCCGATTGGGTCATTGATTTGGTCTTGTTCTAAGCAAAATATTACGCTATTGGCCAGTATCTACATGAGTGCTTAATTATCCCTTTTGTGTCCGATTGGGTCATTTATTTGGTCTTGTTCTAAGCAAAATATTACGCTATTGGCCAGTATCTACCCGAGTGCTTAATTATCCCTTTTGTGTCCGATTGGGTCATTGATTTGGTCTTGTTCTAAGTAAAATATTACGTTATTGGCCAGTATCTACATGAGTGCTTAATTATCCCTTTTGTGTCCGATTGGGTCATTGATTTGGTCTTGTTCTAAGCAAAATATTACGCTATTGGCCAGTATCTACATGACTGCTTAATTATCCCTTTTGTGTCCGATTGGGTCATTGATTTGGTCTTGTTCTAAGCAAACTATTACGCTATTGGCCAGTATCTACATGAGTGCTTAATTATCCCTTTTGTGTCCGATTGGGTCATTGATTTGGTCTTGTTCTAAGCAAAATATCACGCTATTGGCCAGTATCAACACGAGTGCTTAATTATCCCTTTTGTGTCCGATTGGGTCATTGATTTGGTCTTGTTCTAAGTAAAATATTACGCTATTGGCCAGTATCTACATGAGTGCTTAATTATCCCTTTTGTGTCCGATTGGGTCATTGATTTGGTCTTGTTCTAAGTAAAATATTACGCTATTGGCCAGTATCAACACGAGTGCTTAATTATCCCTTTTGTGTCCGATTGGGTCATTGATTTGGTCTTGTTCTAAGCAAAATATTACGCTATTGGCCAGTATCTACATGACTGCTTAATTATCCCTTTTGTGTCCGATTGGGTCATTGATTTGGTCTTGTTCTAAGCAAAATATTACGCTATTGGCCAGTATCTACATGAGTGCTTAATAATCACTTTTGATTCAGATTGGGTCATTGATTCGGTCTTGTTCTAAGTAACGATTACGCCATTGGCCAACTCACAGATGATTTAATGCATGTATATAGTGTTTGCTCATAATACCAACATCATGAATGAGCCCTCGATAACTATTTATAATGAGGTATTACCAGCGATCAGTCATATAGTGGGATGAAAATCCTCAAACATTTAATTCATGAATTTAATCTTGTAGTGCACACAATACATATGTCTGCGGTATACCATCCATAACGAGTCGTATGTATGAAGTGCAGGTTTCTTTTACATTGTCTTGCGTCTCATTTGCGTAACGCTTTAGTCTGCATCTACTACATCATTGGCCCTAATCCGAATGATGTTACTGCCAGTACTAGCATACCAATTGAATAATAAAGATTTTATATTTGAATTCCCAAATGGGCTAGCTATTCACGGTATGATGCTACATTTCTAAAAAAATATTGGTATGTAGCTATTTGTTAGCAACTTTGTTGAAAACTTTAAAGTTAAATTTAAATGTGGAACCGAATAGTTCTGTTTGTATTAGTTTTGGATTTGACCCACATTAAAGATTTGTTTTATTCGTATCGCAAGCGGTTTATCCTTTCCCATTGTCGAATAATATTTGTAATATATTTGGCATTCGGAGAAGATTGTTCACGCAAATGTTATTTTTTTTAAAGAACAGTGGAATATCACTAGATATCTAACAAATCTGTACATAGTTTGTAATATTTAAAACAAAATAAATATGTTTTACTCTAAATAAATGGATATGATACAAATCTCAATTCCATGCCTTAAATTCCATGTATTGTTTAACATGTACTCACATATTCGTAATGTTTGTGAACCAATAAACAGGGTTATGGGTACTTTCACCAGAATAGCAGAAACCTTTTCCATAACACCTTAGTGTATCATTCATAAATATAAAATCGATTTTTGTGCATTTTAAAGTCACATACAGTCATTATGACTGTAAATACCATTATCCATGTTAAATGTAGTGGTCAGCCAAGGTCCACGCTTCGGACTGTGCGTGTTTATTCAATGGTCTTATTAGAGGTTATGGTCTGTGAGTTCGAAAAGTTGGGCCATTATTCGTACCCGATATAAATGTTCGGTTAAACAGGATAAGAAGAATGCTGAACTACCGAAAGGGTATTATATGTTTCCATCATGCGATCTTCGTGTGTTTGTGATCTACCGAAAGGGCATTATATGTTTCCATCATGCGATCTTCGTGTGTTTGTGATCTACCGAAAGGGCATTATATGTTTCCATCATGCGATCTTCGTGTGTTTGTGATCTACCGAAAGGGCATTATATGTTTCCATCATGCGATCTTCGTGTGTTTGTGATCTACCGAAAGGGCATTATATGTTTCCATCATGCGATCTTCGTGTGTTTGTGATCTAAGAGAAATAAAGGGACCTCGTAAACGCAGAGATCAGTTATCGTGTATGCTTAGGTGTCACTGTGAAGCCCGAGGGTGACCTTTTCCCCTGACATTTCTGTTTACAGCGATACAAGCAAACTGAAACCAATTAATCTTCATTGTAGATTATTACTCTTAGCTATTTCCCATGTGACCCTTCTGTGCCAAGGAAATCTAATAATCGAAAAACACTCAACGCACTATCCAGTTAAAATCATTAGAAAATGTTTTACCACTGGGCATGCAATATATATATATATATATATATATATATATATATATAAATATATATATATATATATATATATATATATATATATATATATATATATATATATATATATATATATATATATATATATATATATATATATATATATATATATATATATATATATATGGGTTAATTTCGATGTTATTAATTTCGATGTTATTAATTTCGATGTTATTTTTACAGCATTGCTACCAAAAATGTTGCCTTTCTGCAATACTTTGTCAAAGCGTTCTGGACTGAATTCGACCTTTGTTTTATATTTGTAATGTTTCGCTGTCATTTTCTAGAAGTGAGCTTTCGTCACAAAGTTAAAACGTTTTTTGAACACTACTAGAATTACATAAAACTTTACATATTATTAGTAAAGGTAACGTAGTTTTCAAGGGAAATAAATTCATTATTGAATTAGACAAGACCAAATGAGTTTAGCTCGATTTTGTTGCTTAAGTCTAAGAGCCTTAGTATGATTTGAACCATGATAATGTAGTACTATGAATGCCATGCCGCAGACGGTGACAATACCATCGTCAATTGAATCAGAGACTGTCGATAGATCAAGGAGTGTTTGAAATGAACTCTTATAATCATCCAAAGCAAGGAGGTCATTCGAGTTAATAAGATGACAATTTTAGTCTATTATTATATATCTTTCTTTCTCCGCGCATTTTCATCTATCATTATCTATCCTTCTGCACGCGCTTCCATCTATTATTATGTCTTTCTATGTCTACATGCACTTCAATCTACATCTATTTATTATATCTCACTTCCTCCACGCACATCCATCTACCATTAGCTATCTTGCTTTATCTATGCACTTCATTATAGTATTATATATGTTCATCAATACATGTCCACCTTTATACTATCTATCTCTCTGTCTCCATGCACTTGCATGTATTTAATATATGTCTTTCTCCATGCAGTTCCATCTCTTATTATCTATCTCCCTGTCTCCATGCACTTGAATCTGCTATTATCCCTGTTACCTCCATACACATCCACCTTTGTATTATCTATATCTCTTTTTACATTTACTTCCATCTATTATTATCCGTCTATCTGTCTCCATGCACTTTCTCTATATTAGTATTATCGGTTTATTATTCTCCATGCATTTCCTTGTCTCTCTCACATTCTTTAGCCATTTTCATTTATTAGCATATATGTTCTCTGTATCCATGCACTTCCATATATTAGTATACATCTCTATTTCTCCATGCACATTCATCTATTAGTTTCTATCTCTCTTTTTCCATATACTTCCATATAATATTATTTCTCTCCCTTTTTCATTGTCATTCTATATATTTATTATCTTACTCTTTTGTTCCATGCACTGCCGTCCTTTATTCTCTCTCTCTCTCTCTCTCTCTCTCTCTCTCTCTCTCTCTCTCTCTCTCTCTCTCTCTCTCACACACACACACACACACACACACACACACACACTCACACACACACACACACATTTTCGTTGCACTTTTATTTATTAATCTCTATCTCCAAGCACATCCATCATTTATCATCTATCTCAACACTTTTTCAATGCACTTCCATCAATTATTATCTATTTTCTCTTTCCATTTACTACCATCTATTTTTATATATCTCTTTTTCTCCATGCACTTCCATCTATTTAATATCTATATTTCGCTTCATGCACTTATATCAATTATTATCTCTCCCCTTTTTTCTATGCGCTTCAAATTTATTTAATATATATTTCTATTTATCCATTCACTTCCATCTTTTATTATATCTATTCTCCATGCACATCTATCTATACAGTATCGATCTCGTTCTTCATGCAGTTCCATCTATTGTTATAGAGCTCTTTCACAATGCACGTTTATCTATTATTATCTATTTTCCCCACGCACTTCACTTAATTATCATCTATCTCTCTTTACTCATCGACTGTCGTTTATTTTGATCTCTCTCCAGTTATCCATGCACTTCCACCTATTTAGTATCTGTCACAGTTTCACCATGCACTTCTTTCTATTAGTATCTATCTCGTATTCCATCAATGTATGATATAAATATTTATTTCACCAGGCACTGCCATATTTTATTATCTATCTCTCTCCATTTGCTTCCATATATTATTATATATCTCTCGTTCTCCACGCGCTTCCATATATATTAGTATCCGTCACTCATTATCCAGTTGCTTCCATCTAATATTGTCTATCTCTCGTTCTCCATGGACTTCAGTCTATTAATATCTGTCGCTCTTTATTCATGCACTTCCATGTAATATTGTCTATCTCTCTCTTTATCCATGGACCTCGTATTTATTGATCTCGTCTTTTTGGCTGTTATTAAGTGATACAGGTAAAGAGAACACATTAATTAGTTTCAGATTTATTTGTAATCGGTAACTTGGAAACATTGTATGCCTAAAAAATATATATACAAAACAATTTCTACAGATATATTCAACGTTTATACGTCTTACCTTTCACTGCATACTTCATAATATTTCATAATTGTGAGTAACTAAGAAACTATTGGCTAAAGTAAATAACAGCAAAATGCAATCGTTTACAAGTAACGTATATAATGGCAATCTTTGCTAATGATGCTAACAATGTGAAGGAGCTTGTTAGACTCTCAGAAATGATACTACGGAATGAGAATATTTTTCTCTCATACTTCATAAATTCACAGTGACGTTTGTGGAGTCAGAAAATGATTCATGTTTGTCCAAAGACTGCAGAAAGAGCATTATGAGGCCGACTGTGAAATAGGCTTAACCTACGTATTTTGTTCTCTTCTCGATTACGTTTATCGTGAACGTGGTATACAAAAGTACTGTTATATACAAAGCAATTAATCGCTAAGATTATTTGTCTGCCCCTGGATTTACGCTTGAAAATAACTCATAATCATTATATTATTATCTCTCGTTCTCCACGCACTTCCAATTGTATTATCTATCTATCTCCATGCACTTCCAATTGTATTATCTATATCTCATTCTTCATGCACTTCGAATTGTATTATCTATCTCTCGTCTTGCACTTCCAGTTATATTATCTATTTCTCTCCATGCACTTCCAGTTGTATATTCTCTCTCTCTCTCTCTCTCTCTCTCTCTCTCTCTCTCTCTCTCTCTCTCTCTCTCTCTCTCTCTCTCTCTCTCTCTCTCTTTCTCTCTCTCTCTCTCCATCTCTTTGTATCTACCTCTCTTTCCCCTTGTACTTTCAAATATTAGTGTCTATCTCTGTCCATGCACATTCAATTGTATTATCTATCTCTCTCCATGCACTTCCAATTTTATTATCTATCTCTGTCCATGCACTTCCAATTGTATTATCTATCTCTCTCCATGCACTTTCAATTGTATTATCTATCTCTCTCCATGCACTTCCAATTGTAATATCTATCTCTCTCCATGCACTTCCAATTTTATTATCTATCTCTCTCCATGCACTTTCAATTGTATTATCTATCTCTCTCCATGCACTTCCAATTGTATTATCTATCTCTCTCCATGCACTTCCAATTGTATTATCTATCTCTCTCCATGCACTTCCATTTGTAATATCTATCTCTCTCCATGCACTTCCAATTGTATTATCTATCTCTCTCCATGCACTTCCAATTGTATTATCTATCTCTCTCCATGCACTTTCAATTGTATTATCTATCTCTCTCCATGAACTTCCAATTGTAATATCTATCTCTCTCCATGCACTTCCAATTTTATTATCTATCTCTCTCCATGCACTTTCAATTGTATTATCTATCTCTCTCCATGCACTTCCAATTGTATTATCTATCTCTCTCCATGCACTTCCAATTGTATTATCTATCTCTCTCCATGCACTTTCAATTTTATTATCTATCTCTGTCCATGCACTTCCAATTGTATTATCTCTCTCTCTCCATGCACTTCCAATTGTATTATCTATCTCTCTCCATGCACTTCCAATTGTAATATCTATCTCTCTCCATGCACTTCCAATTTTATTATCTATCTCTCTCCATGCACTTTCAATTGTATTATCTATCTCTCTCCATGCACTTCCAATTGTATTATCTATCTCTCTCCATGCACTTCCAATTGTATTATCTATCTCTCTCCATGCACTTCCAATTGTAATATCTATCTCTCTCCATGCACTTCCAATTGTATTATCTATCTCTGTCCATGCACTTCCAATTGTATTATCTATCTCTCTCCATGCACTTCCAATTGTATTATCTATCTCTGTCCATGCACTTCCAATTGTATTATCTATCTCTCTCCATGCACTTCCAATTGTAATATCTATCTCTCTCCATGCACTTCCAATTTTATTATCTATCTCTCTCCATGCACTTCCAATTGTAATATCTATCTCTCTCCATGCACTTCCAATTTTATTATCTATCTCTCTCCATGCACTTTCAATTGTATTATCTATCTCTCTCCATGCACTTCCAATTGTATTATCTATCTCTCTCCATGCACTTCCAATTGTATTATCTATCTCTCTCCATGCACTTCCAATTGTAATATCTATTTCTCTCCATGCACTTCCAATTGTATTATCTATCTCTCTCCATGCACTTCCAATTGTATTATCTATCTCTCTCCATGCACTTTCAATTGTATTATCTATCTCTCTCCATGCACTTCCAATTGTAATCTCTATCTCTCTCCATGCACTTCCAATTTTATTATCTATCTCTCTCCATGCACTTTCAATTGTATTATCTATCTCTCTCCATGCACTTCCAATTGTATTATCTATCTCTGTCCATGCACTTCCAATTGTATTATCTATCTCTCTCCATGCACTTCCAATTGTAATATCTATTTCTCTCCATGCACTTCCAATTGTATTAACTATCTCTCTCCATGCACTTCCAATTGTATTATCTATCTCTCTCCATGCACTTTCAATTGTATTATCTATCTCTCTCCATGCACTTCCAATTGTAATATCTATCTCTCTCCATGCACTTCCAATTTTATTATCTATCTCTCTCCATGCACTTTCAATTGTATTATCTATCTCTCTCCATGCACTTCCAATTGTATTATCTATCTCTCTCCATGCACTTCCAATTGTAATATCTATCTCTCTCCATGCACTTCCAATTTTATTATCTATCTCTCTCCATGCACTTCCAATTGTATTATCTATCTCTGTCCATGCACTTCCAATTTTATTATCTATCTCTCTCCATGCACTTCCAATTGTATTATCTATCTCTCTCCATGCACTTCCAATTGTATTATCTATCTCTCTCCATGCACTTCCATCTCTTTGAATCTACCTCTCTTTCCCCTTGCACTTTGATATATTAGTGTCTATCTCTCTAACTCCATGCACTTCCATCTAGTATTATCCATCTCGCTGTACACGTTGTTTTATCCACTTATTTTATTATATTTGCAATTATGTTTATATTGTATAGGGAAAACAAAAGTAATGCTATATAACAAGATTTTTTGTCTGGTCAGGATTTAAAGCACATTATCATTCATGCACTGATATAAATATAATCCTAGATTATATTTATCACAATCAGTATGGAGATGGTATTAGTAGAAATAGATCGAACAAATATTAATGGTATTTTCGACACATCTGAAACACATTTTAGTGTAAGACACAGACGTGTAAGACACAGACGTGTAAGACACGTAAGATCTTCGTTATTTGAAATGTTGAGTAAATATCAGTATGGAGATGGTATTAGTAGAAATAGATCGAACAAATATTAATGGTATTTTCGACACATCTGAAACACATTTTAGTGTAAGACACAGACGTGTAAGACACAGACGTGTAAGACACGTAAGATCTTCGTTATTTGAAATGTTGAGTAGAATATGAAGTGTTGCAATGTTTTGTATCTCGTCAATATCAACGATGTCTTTTCAAGACTTCAATATAATGTATTGTATCTCGTCAATATCAACGATGTCGTTTCAAGACTTCAATATAATGTATTGTATCTCGTCAATATCAACGATGTCGTTTCAAGACTTCAATATAATTTATTGTATCTCGTCAATATCAACGATGTCTTTTCAAGACTTTCCAATAATGTATTGTACCTCGTCAAAATCAACGATGTTTTTATTTCAAAACTTTCTATGTTATTTGTGCTTTAGATCTTTATTTTATATCAATAAAGCAAATTTCTTTCGAACATTTTACAAAACAGATGAATCTAAAATTATATCAGATTGCAAAACGCACAACAAACTAAATTATTCTAAAAATGATAAAAGCAACAGACCGATGTAAAAGTAGAATTTAATATATTCTAACCTGCGGAGTGTGGCTAATGCGTTTCATAAATGTGTAGGTTGGACCCATTTCCGATGTAAGAAGTTAGAATATGAGCAATAGTAATTATTTGCTAATGTAATGTGTTTGCTTTAAATATTGATATAAAAACTCCGGGTACTCTTATGGAGATCAAAGAAAGTATTTTCAATAAAACCAATGTTTTTCTTTAATAAACAGTTGATATAATAGGGCGAGAGGGATACAAAATGATGATGCAACAGAAGTAATATCAGTAAAATCAGAACAATGTCCTTGGGCAATGCGTGTGGCGGAAATGACGCAATTATTAAACGAACGCGGCAAGATTAACAATGGCAGGGATATTTAGGAACATTTGCGAAATCTGAAGAGAAAGCAATTGTTTTGGCTTGGTTTGGTTTGGCTTGGTTTGGTTCGGTTTTGTAATCTGCAGCATTGTAATGCTAGTATGGTGTTTAGTGTAGAGACACATGAAGTAATGTCATATACTCAAAGATGCATCATGATAACCTCTCTGGTTTAATCCAAAAATACAATTAGAAGAACAACATTTGAGAGAGCATTTTTGCCGCCCATTATAGTACATGACATACAAGGTAATGAAGGATCATTTATTCAAATTTGATAGTTTTTAATTGTTGTTCTCAAACTTGACAGAAATACAGTTTAATCAAAGCTATCCAGTCCTGAATGATGAATGTTCTGCACCTCAATTGTCGTCAAACAAATTTCCCTACGAGAAGTATTATCTATATGGAATTTACAATGGTAGCTAAGTGATCAAATTCAACTTACACCAAGAAGCCTACAAGAAACCAGGTCGTCCTAACGGTATGTGTACTATTTACATGGAAATCTCTACACAGCCTCATGTTACTCATGATGCAAATTTTCATCAACCTATCAAAATTGTAAGGTAAATTTATCATATATACTATACTTATTGTATAGATATTAAATGTTCAAAACATGTCTCTAGCAATGACGCTTCTCTCTCTCTCTCTCTCTCTCTCTCTCTCTCTCTCTCTCTCTCTCTCTCTCTCTCTCTCTCTCTCTCTCTCTCTCTCTCTCTCTCAGTGTGGTTGGTGGCTCAGGTTGACTAATAAACCGACATAGAAACAACGGATTACCGGATTGGACATTGACAAGGTGTAGGTACAGTAAGGATCATATACCAACAATATATAGACTGAGTTGAAACGTGTATAGACCAAATATGTCCCTTGATCTTCCTTAAGCAGGTATATGAATTTACAAATTTTATACACAATAAACACTTTGCTGAATGGATTGATATAGACGTACACATATAAACATATACAAAATCTAATATATAAAATCGAATAAAAAACGTTGTATGGACAAGAAAGCAAATATTTTCTAGGCTTATAAGTGGTCCTAAAAATAGGCCTTCGGGATACTTTTATTTTCATACAAACCAACAATATACTATACACACAAGGGAGGGAGCACATAAAACACATGCTGCTATAAACATAAACGTACGTGAATGCATACAAAAACAGAGAGAGAGAGAGAGAGAGAGAGAGAGAGAGAGAGAGAGAGAGAGAGAGGAAGAAAGAAAACAAACCCAAACTATAATATTCACACAGCGAAGCAGCACAAAAAGAGAGAGCCATGTATACTATCCACACATGGTAAGAACGTAAAAACAAATCCAAATATACTATCCACACAACGTACGCAAACGCATAGAAAGAAACACTCTCACACACAAAGAGGAAACTAGAAAAAATACAGAATATACTATCCATACAGACGTAATGAGCAAAATAAAACCATTTATATGTATATCAACACACAGATGGAAAAACCCAAATATATTATCCGTATAAAATACTCAAATACATATGTACGTACGCACTTGGCGAGAGTAAGTCTGGAAACTATTGTTTTGAGAGATGTGCAGACAGAATTAGCAATATATTCGAGAGAAAAAGAAACATACGTAAAGAAAAAAAACTTGAAACGAAGCACACCATCCTTGGTTCCGTTATCTTTTGTGATATTATAGGTCAAATGTAATTAAGACAACTGTACATTCTATGTGCAATATGCTCCTCGTTTTCATGAATTCATCAATTTCATAAACAAACAACAGTTGCAAAGTTTCGCAACTCTAGGGGCGAGAAAAATATAAAAAAAGCACCAAAATATGCTCTATGTTCTATTGTCAATCGAGAGAAGAATAGGTCGAACATTATTACTTTTATCCAAACGTGTGCTTAGGTTATAGAATTCAGAGTTAACCTTAGGTAGAGTTATAAAGTGCAATGTCACTCTCATCTTTCTTGGAAAAGTCTTTGTTTTCTTACTGAAAAACGGTAAATCTATTGCTAGCATTTTGTTTCCGTGATACACTGCAGTTCCAAAATAAGGATACGTCTAAGATATCTAAATTGTACAAGCTCTTCAACTAAAGGTTTAATTTATTCCAATAATTTACTGATTTAACCTGTTAAGGGTGTGATATTTTGAAAACAAATACGCAAGAAAGTCAACCACTGGAATCCTAGTGCAGCATACAGTTCAGCGATGAAAGTTATCGATACAATTTGAAGATTCCAATGTCAGTGTAATTATACATCTCTCACGCAAACGTTATAAAATATAGATTGGAATCTCACAAACCACCCCGTCCAATCGTTTGTATACGCTTTTTCGTCAAAACGGTAAGCCGGAAAAGGCGAGGAAATTATTTCCCATCGTGCTAAGAAATCCGCATAGCAATCTCATGTTCATCTAATTATGACGCACACAACGCTGTAATTTGTATCCGGTTTGTCTTTCTCACGTTTATGTTACAAGACTGTAGAATATTCAATGAAGCAACTTTTATGGGGCAGTAAACTTTCCTACAATACTTGGAATTGTAAAAGACACATCATGGGTTATAGAAGATTTTTATGCACAAATATGGAATCCGTTGACTTATCAGACAATGATATGATTAGAGCCTATGTGATTTTACTAGAAAGTTACAGGAAGGATACGTAGTGTACCACCATTTCAACACTGAAGTTGAATGTTTGTTCACTGATGTGACTCATTTTCTCTTCTTCACATAACTAAAGCAGCAAAGATGTGTCATGAGAACGACTGAATGTAGGATTTGGCAATAATCTGACAATAAATGTTACCGGGTCAAATCCCAACAGAAAAGATACATGGATAGCATGACATTTTATTTGAAAATTCCCTCGAGGGAAATAATCGAATTCACATCCAGAGTTATGCAAACATTATAGGAATCAAGTGAAGCCAAAGAAATCGACCCGCAAAAGAGGTGCAAGCATGCAGATAGCAGAACAGGAAGCGATAAATATCAGACAAAGATGAAGTTGAAGAACCAAAACAAAAAAAAATCTTAAAATGAGTTAACAAAACCAAGGCGTTGAGATCACATCACGATACTGCAAAATACGATGTCAAAATACCAAGAAAATGAGTTGAACAGACAAGGGAGGCTACCTTCAGAGGAAATGACGACGATGCCGATAACCTCTTAGATTATCAAGAACGATGTTCCCAAGTGAGAATTCTGGTACAGAATGCAGCGAGATTATTAAGTACAGGAGACGCAAGACAGTATTCGCAATTATTAATGGACGAAACTACAGAAGAAGAGTTAACAACTTTGATGATAAACTGTTGAATGTTGATAATACTTACATTCTATTGAACTATTGGACACATGAAAAGAAAGGAGCTATCAGGAACGCGGCATATTTGTTGACAAGGTCCTGAAATTAAGAACAATTCTCCACCTAGCTGGAAAACCTTTGGACATATCAGGTTATATGGCTCCAGTAATACGTAGGTCTCGCTGCTAATGATTTGCAGTTATTTCACTCAAAAGTAGGCTTGATCAATCAACTGCGTTTCAATCGCAATAAACTGGATATTTACAAGCAAATAGAAGGCTAGAAATATATGGTACCAATCAAAACTTTGGACTCACTGTGTGCAATTTCCAGCCTATTATCATTACGGTAAACACAAGTTCTTGAGTTGCAGTCCCAGAAGGCAAAGATGCAATGACGGAGCGTTTATTTACAGTCGTGGTTAACAACAATTAGAACAAACTAAAAGTTCCTAACAAGATGGACAATCCATTATAGATGAAAAGCTGTTTCACTGTAATGCATGAACTATTGACAGGGCAAAACATGGCGGAACGAATTAAATGGAACTCAGCTTTGGATGATTGGTATGTCAAGTGATTATGAAACAGAAGGAATAATCGGGGATGAAAATGAAGAAGAAATTGCATGTTCCGAAATTATTCCGACACAACCAATGCAATTCATGATTTATGCATATCAGCTCCGAATCCATAGACAACTTAAAAGTATCATATTATACTACTGAGGTACTTTAAGATGATTTTATTGCTTCGCCAGCCGTCGTTGGTTGTTTGTGCCATCATTACACAATGTTTTCTCTACTTGTAATGTTGTCATCGACATCATTTCTTTACCGTGCCCAATTGGAATGTAACGTTATCTCTTTTTCTATAATCTTGTGTATATTCAGTCCTTAATGTAATCAGGAAATGGTTCTAGATTTCGTTTTTGTAGAACATAGTGCCACATTATTGTATTCTTATTCCTGGAGTATTGAAATGCCGCATTAAATGACTTTGAAATGAACTATACACCATTGCATTGACCTTTATGACGCTACGGATCCCTTGTACTTCAAATCAACTAGAATGTATGGCATTGCATTTAACGTTGACATGACAACATGTTTCTTCTTGTAAGAATGTAAACATATAACAAAAGTATTAAAAGACGTACTCTAGATTTAGAATCAGGAAACTGTCTGGTGTGAAAAATGGACAGAATGTTCTATATGTACATTGATATGGAGTCCATCCATAAGCAGAATGCTTATACAATCATCATTCGTCAGTGTACTCGTCTACGCTCGAACACACACACATACTCAGGCACGCACACACACATTCGTTCATACATGCACACAAGAATATAAAGAACACATGATTACACTAATCATTATCTGTAAATAGTGTAATGATAAAGAATAACGAGATTGATAATGACAATTGTAAGAAGCTATATTTAATATTTTAATTTAAAAGCGAATTGATTGCAGGCTTATATTTAATTCAATAATAATTATTAAAAAGATATTAGAAGAAAGGAAATAATAAGAAAAAAGTTCAAGAGGGGACAAAACGTAGATCGCTGAAGGAAGAGAAAAATGTAAGAATGCTTATTGATATTTACGAATCGAAAAAGAGAACACAACATGGAGTCTGCATACAGGTTCATAATGCTGACTGCCAAACGTAAGTAATAGCTCTACACAACTGGCTCGTCATGAAACGTTGTTATACAATTTTTTATGCATAATTTGTAGCGGCTTAGGGCTTTTGGGGGTATGATCAATTACACGTGAAAATGATTTTATCCCATTTGTTAACAAACAGCTGAGTCTTTGCAAATAGAACCCAGCTGATATAGCCCCTTTCTTCAAATAAATACTGCTTCGATTATTAACAGCCTTATGTAATTCTTGTTCTTTTTTATTGTCAGCTGGAGACGGAAATCAACTCTTCATCAAATGATATTTTGATGCTGTGTGCTAACATAATTCAACAAATTGGAATGAGTCATGGTAGCATTATGTATATCTTCATGTTATTATGCATTAGACCCCATTAAACAAATACCCTAGAGGCTCCATCTTGTGTTTGGCTTTGTAGCTTTTGCGTTGTGTGGGCTGCGGTAATGCATGCAGATTTTTTATTTTTAACTTAACCTCATCACGCACGTTAAAGAAACAAAATCTTAAATAAAAGATTAGGAAATGGGCAAAAATTATACAAAAGACAGGTTATGTCAATTTTGTTTGATAGAAAAAGGATAATATTAATTATGTGGTACTTTGAAAGGGAATGTTGTTGCCAATACAGCGCGAAGCTTAAGAAGCGATGAATCAACACGATTTTTTAAAATTTAATTTAATTAAAGAGTTCTTTGTTAGAAACCGAAATATTATCACACACGCACCGGCAATTTAAGTATTTTAATGCGGTAGAAAATATAGCTAAATGTACGATTTTTCATAAATATGCAAACAAAATTAAATGTGTATTTCATAGTTTCACTCTACCATGTATACTGCAATAATCAGCGCCGGTGTAGTGCACTTTGGTGACCTAGGCGAGATCAGATATCTGGCACCCCTCTTCCACTCACGCCTTCCCCCACCCTATTACCATGAAATAAACCCTTAGCCCAGCGCCCTAGGCAATTGCCTAGTTCGCCTCGAGGAAGCGCCGGCCCAGACAATAATGTCACATTGAACTCAGTCATCTTGCTTCAAAGTATCGGATTTATTCATTGTGGCAGAAACGTCAATTTTGATGTACTTAATACCTGACTAACGTAAACACGCAGTGTACCAATGAATTTTGATGCACTAAAATTGAATCTTCTTTATCATGGCTCACATGCATAAACCAAAACAATATTCTAACAGAAGGTTGTTCAGACACACGCCCCTATTTAGTAAAAGTGCAAATATGTTGGCGTATTTGGACCATCTTACTTTGTTTTCAAAATTCTCAATGTTGAGAACAAAAATACAATTTTACAGCCAAATCCTAACGTTATCATCATGCACCTATAACGTCATAACAAATACTTTTATGAACATTTATCACAATTCGAAGTTTTGTCAAATCTTGATAATTGTTTTTGCCACTATATTATCGCAATAATATTTGTATTAAATATCGAATCATGGGATTAAAACGTGTTGTGATGTGATTTGAACTTTCAACGTAGCTTCAACAATATTTTAGTCACATCCATATAATGTCATCTTAAAACTAACATTTTCCGACTGCAAGAACAAACATAAAGACCTAATAATGTTTCGTACCTTAAATATTTTCAGCATTATTTATGTTTTCCAATTTCATGGTTTTTGTTTTTTGTTTGTATGTAGTTAATATTATTATATATGTTGTACAGCGCTTTTAGAGCTTCTGAAGATTAGGCGCTATACAAAGTCTTCATTATTATTATTATTATTATTATTATTATTATTATTATTATTATTATTATTTTTCCAATGTAGTAGTTTATAGCGATGTATAGCATTGGTCCAGTATGCTGCAGACATGTAGGATGATGTCCCACACAGTCACATTATTCTTTCACCAGGCCCACCAGTCCTTACACCAACCTATTAATGCTTAACGTCAAGCGAAGCAGCTGTTAGTGCCATTTTTTTAAATAAGTTTTTGGTATGACTCGGCCGGGGATGGAACCAACGAATCCCCGCATTAAAGGGGGACGCACTAACCACTAAGCACAATAGTTAGGTAATAATGTATGGGATAAATTTAAATATCGCATGTTAGTTCGTAATTTAGCTTAGTCTTTATTCCTCACTAGTTTCACTCAAAGTTAGGTGACTGGCTGCCCTTTCAGGACTCAGTCAGCTACTCATGATGTGTCTGCATTGCGCTACATTTTTTATTCCATGTTTAAATCATGTGCGTATATTATATTTGTTTAATAAACATGAATGAATTTACAAACTAGAGTAGAGGACGGATGCATCTAATACATTGGCTAGGTGGTTTGAGGGAAAACCTCACATATATGTTTCTCTTAAGAAAATAAACTCCGTTCGAAGTGCAATTATGTGTATAAAATAAGATATATAAACCTTGTGATATAAATGCAATATAAGTGTTTCATTATCCTGTATCTTTGCTATGCTCTTGCCACTAATTTTATAGATTTTCCATTAAAGGATAATTTTAATGAAACATGTATACAACTCATGGTATGGTTAACTGTGCGTAGTAAATATATATTAAATATAACATGTTTCTTTGTGCTTGTTCAAAGTGGAATTGTCCAAGAACAGATACTTTGAACAAACAAACACGTGATCAAAATCCACGCCTAGAACGTTGTTTCGACCAATAACGCTTAAAACTAATGCATCTCTCGTGAAAGATAAATCACAACAACTATCGACAGAATTATTCTGGGGACAACGTAATCTTCGATAATGTTAAAAGATGCGCAGAATCAACACGATGGGATTTCAAACTATTTGCCAAGATATTGACATAAACCAATGACAAAGCATATTCATACCTGATGTTCGCACATACGGACGGATGAACAAATGGACGGAGAGACCGTTTAGAAATAATGAAAAAATAAAAATGTATCAGGAGAGTAAGATATTTGTACGCTAGTTTGATTGAAATCAGGAAAAAAAAGAAAGTACCAGCTAAACATAATTTTGTTAGCCTAATAATTGCTTTTTCACAATAAAGAAAATGCGAAGTGAAGAAAATGAAATATACGAGCTTCTGCGCTGTTGTAGACATGGGTGTTAGCTGGTCCTATAGCTGACAGAGCTGTGATAACATCAGATTCAGTCATGCTTGATGCACATTAATGATGGGGCAGTTGTTGATCCTAAGATATGTACGCTTAAAGAGTGAAAGTAACAAACAGAAACATGGTACAAAGAATATGTAGAATGTTTTAAAATAAATGGAATTTATTAGAATTATTGCAGAGTCAACGAAAAACAAATCACAAGAAGACTAGAAATTGAGGTTACTCAGAAATCAAAATATCTTCAAAATTGATTACATGAAGTGTTTTGTATACATCGCAATGCTAAGTAGACAAACTATTTCCATTTCTAGAGGATTTTGTTTTCCGATTTCGGTTGCCTTATTATGTGATAAAACTAGATTGCACTACCATGATGTCATGTTTCTTCATTATTTACGATCAGGTTAATATATATCTACAGTGTCACGTCTCTCATGTACTAAAGAACATTAAATTAGATGCAGGATAATACGTATATATCAAGAAACTGCCATCACATCTCGTGAATACTGAAAATTATGACTTCTAATCTTAATATTTGGCTAAATATATATATATTCTGAGAAACACCCTTACAACACCGACTTCCTCTCTATTATCAAATTAGAAAATCAATACACAGATACTTGTATGTATGTATGTATGTATGTATGTATGTATGTATGTATGTATGTATGTATGTATGTATGTATGTATGTATGTATGTATGTATGTAGGTAGGTAGGTAGGTAGGTAGGTAGGTAGGTAGGTAGGTAGGTATGTCTGTCTGTCTGTCTGTCTGTAGGTAGGTAGGTATGTATGTATGTATGTATGTATGTATGTATGTATGTATGTATGTATGTATGTATGTATGTATGTATGTATGTACGTACGTACGTACGTACGTATGTATGTATGATGTCTCTCTCTGTGTCGCTCTTTATATATATATATATATATATATATATATATATATATATATATATATATATATATATAGAAGGCTGCGAGATAATAGTTGCGGCAACAATTGTCAAGTTAATCAAAATTAAACATTACTTCCAGTGCCAATCGAATGCAAAGAATTCACAAACAAATTGTTTACATCAACAAGACCGTTAACGCATTGTCAACATAATTCCAGAACATTGATGTTTGTGAATGACAAAAGCAAGAAAGCAAATACTCTACCACCCCCCACCCCCACCCTGAAAATGAAACATTAAAAGGGAAATTATAAAAGATCGATGCAAATTTGGAGAGTGCGGTTGCTCAGTGTAGACGGAAATAATAAAATCATACATTACTGCTGGAAAACTATTTATTTGTAACAAAAGAGAGGAAGTTAAACATGCAGAAAATAAACCGACTAAATAGCTGCGTAGACTATGAAATGGAAATGAAGCAGCTGCGCTCCGTACGGACTGCCAAAAATTATTTATCTTACATTTGCAATATACAAATATTGACAACGTACCAATAATGATAAATTTGGTGGTTTCTTTCACACATGTTTTTCTTATATCTCCGGTCAAAGAGACATGTGTCTGGAAAATTGAGTTTTAATCTAATTATGTTTTTTTAATTCCTATGATGTTTGTATTGAGAGATATATGCAACATTTGCTCATGACATCTTTTTAATTAACACTAGATTATTTATTTGCTATTTCTGCATGCCGATGATATTGAAGAAAATGTTTCTGAAAAGGAAAGAAGTGAGAACATATTGCCGAATAAAATTTTCATTCTTGAGTATCAATGTCAAATGTATGTATGGACAGAAATATAGATAAAAATAATCGCGTGTATTAGGTACTGATTTAGATAGATGCTATCAGCTGACACTGTACAGTACAAAACAAATTTTAACTAGCATAAGGCTAATGTGAGAGAAGACAAACAATTTAACTGAAAATGATATTAGGTCACGAAATATTCCCTTCTGACCATTTATGCCATTGTATCTGTTTAACCATAATCACCGATCTAATCATGTTGCCTGATATCATAACTATCGTTCAAGTTAATATGGCACATGCTAAAACGTCATTGTATACTAACGAGTCAGGAAAAGCTAATCCGCTTATGTATCAAACGCAGAATATTTTGGTCATGTCGCTCATGTATCAAATGAATTATATGTTGGACATGTCGCTTATGTCTCAAATGAAGAATATGTTGGACATGTCGCTTATGTATAAAATGAAGAATATGTTGGACATGTTGCTCATGTATCAAATGAAGAATACGTTGGACATGTCGCTTATGTATCAAATGAAAAATATGTTGAACATGTCGCTTAGGTATCAAATGAAGAATATGTTGGACATGTCGCTTATGTCTCAAATGAAGAATATGTTGGACATGTCGCTTATGTATCAAATGAAGAATATTTTGAACATGTCGCTTATGTATCAAATGATGGAGACGTTGGACATGTTGCTGATGTATCAAATAAAGAATATGTTGGACATGTCGTTTATGTATCAAATTAAGAATATGTTGGACATGTCGCTTATGTATCAAATGAAGAATATGTTGGACATGTTGCTCATGTATCAAATGAAGCATACGTTGGACATGTCGCTTATGTATCAAATGAAGAATATGTGGTACATGTCGCTTATGTATCAAATGAAGAATATGTTGGACATGTCGCTTATGTATCAATTAAGAATATTTTAGACATGTCGCTTATCTATCAAAAGAAGAAGACGTTGGACATGTTTCTTATGTATCAAAAAAAGAATATGTTGGACATGTTTCTTATGTATCAAATATAGACTATTTTGGATATGTCGCTTGTGTATCAATTGAAGAATATATTGGACATGTCTCTATGTATTAAATGAATAATATGTTGGACATGTCGCTTATGTTTCAAATGAAGAATATGTTGGACATGTCGCTTATGTATCAAATTAAGAATATGTTGGACATGTGGCTTATGTATCAAATGAAGAATATGTTGGACATGTCGCTTATTTATCAAATGAAGAATATTTTGGACATGTCGCTTATGTATCAAATGAAGAAGACGTTGGACATGTTACTTATGTATCAAATAAAGAATATGTTGGACATGTCGTTTATGTATCAAATATAGACTATTTTGGATATGTCGCTTGTGTATCAATTGAAGAATATATTGGACGAGTAGCTATGTATTAAATGAATAATATGTTGGACATGTTTCTCATGTATCAAATGAAGAATATGTTGGACATGTCGCTTATGTATCAAATGAAGACTATGTTGGACATGTCGCTTATGTATCAAATTAAGAATATGTTGGACATGTGGCTTATGTATCAAATGAAGAATATGTTGGACATGTCGCTTATGTATCAAATTAAGAATATGTTGGACATGTCGCTTATCTATCAAATGAAGAATATTTTCGACATGTCGCTTATGTATCAAATGAAGAATACGTTGGACATGTTGCTTATGTATCAAAAAAAGAATGTGTTGGACATGTCGTTTATGTATCAAATATAGACTATTTTGGATATGTCGCTTGTGTATCAATTGAAGAATATATTGGACATGTCGCTATGTATTAAATGAATAATATGTTGGACATGTCGCTTATGTATCAAATGAAAAATATGTTGGACATGTCGCTTATGTATCAAATGAAGAATACTTTTTGACATATTTTCTGTACTGAAAAGGTTTTTTATATATTGTTTTCAGAACATAAAGTAACAGCTACACCACATGAACTGTGTTTATTTTGATCAGCTCATCTAATGATTACTTCTGTCAGATCTAATTTTAATTTTGACTTTACATTTATTTAAAATTTCTCCACTGTGTGCTTTATGTTCTTATAAATGTTTGTTCAAGTTTTGTTTATTATTCCGATTTCAACTCTGTACAGATTTTTATACCTTTGACAACAATAACAAAATCGTGTTCCCTTTCAACCTTTAAAACTTTTTGTTAGATTGATCTAATAAACATCCATTTATTTGTACAAAAGCAAACGTTTTCGTAATTATGACCTTAAGTGAGCTTGCGGCTTTTAAGAAATTTATATTTTAACGTTAGTGTCACGGAATTGTGTATGACTGGTTTCAATATGTATATGTGGTCAAAAATGTACTCTGGCTTCGCTACTTCGTACAGCCTTACCGAGGGTGGTTTATTCATTATCGGCTTTTAGTTATTTCGGAAATAGGTAAGCTCAGCCCAGATCATGCTGCATGTTCGAATTGCCTGCAATGTGAAAGTACCTAGTTCCTCATATCGGTCAGAGCTAGGATATAAATATAGACAAATTCTAAGCAGATATCACATTACGATCCAGTCTTGTCAGAAACGCTTCCATCTTTAAAGGAGCAAACTTTCAGCTAAAGAGGTAAAGTAGATTTAAGATTATATTCTTATCGCTATTTGTTTTATATGGCATAATTGTTTCACATATCAGATGTTTATAGTATTTATTCTAAATTCAACATAATACATACCTAGGTTATGCAGCGCCATTATGAATAATACTATAGTCTGTTTCAAGATAGTTTTATGTTGTAACTGAACAGCAAATGTAGTTAAATTACACGCTGCATGCCTTGAACGTCTAATGTACATGGATAACTATTTAATATGCGCAACATATATGAATGTAAAAGTATTTTACCGTGTCATATGTATTACACGGTTTGCTTGTTTAAATTTTAGCTGACTGTGGGGTCCGTGGATGACCGTTGGGTCCGTGAGTGACAGTGGGGCATGTTTATACTGCCCGTATGTGGTTCCATGTTGTGGTGACCGTGAGGTCTGTGGGTGACCGTGGGGCTTGTCTTTGCTGCCCTTGTTGTGGTGCCATGTTGTAGCGAACGTGTGCTGACCGTGTGTGGGGCTTGTCTATGCTGACCGTGTGTGATGCCGTGTATGGTATTTTGTGTATGCTGCCTTTGCGTATTCTGCCTTTGGATATGCAGCCTTTGGATATGCTGCCTTTTGTGTATGCTGCGTTTTATATATTACGTATTATATATAACTGGGTGATGTAAAGGTCAAAGAACTGTCGGGTTCTTGTGACGTATACGCTGTGGTGACGATGCTTCCGAAGAGTGTACTGGTGTTCTCCAATCAAGGGACCAAGGCTTCGCGACCATAGTCTGTGTTAAATGGAAAGGGCTCTCGCGGGATCTTTCAAACAGACGGGGGAGTTGACCATGCGTGGCGACTCCACCACCATTGACTAGATTGGGTGGAACCGGATATACATCTTCGATGTCAAATGGACTCCATGAGAGTTGCAGTATACGGGTTCCATATTATTTGTTATAACCATCTGAGCAAATATTTCACATCTATGTATCTGTTTCTTTATCTGAACGATTCATAATTTCATCTTATATATGTATATATGTCTATATATATATATGTGTGTATCTATATATGCGTATGTATATATGTATATATGTATATATTTATGTATGTATATATGTATATATGTATGTATGCATGTATGTATATATGTATGTATATATGTATATATATTATTCCAAGCATATTTTGAGAAATATAACATATTTTGGAAGTGAAAGGTATGTCAGCAATAAGACAGACGCTGAAAGCAAAAGACAGTTTAGAAGAACATTCTGAAACTTATTTAAAAAATGGGTACATAGTAAGACAATAACTAATTTAGAAAAAAACCTCTAAGGCAACCAATCATAGTAAATTGAGGAAAAAGGCTTGTGCGGACGAGACAGAATAACTAGGAAAAAAACCTCTAAGGCAACCAATCATAGTAAATTGAGGAAAAAGGCTTGTGCGGACGAGACAGAATAACTAGGAAAAAAACCTCTAAGGCAACCAATCATAGTAAATTGAGGAAAAAGGCTTGTGCGGACGAGACAGAGTAACTAGGAAAAAAACCTCTAAGGCAACCAATCATAGTAAATTGAGGAAAAAGGCTTGTGCGGACGAGACAGAATAACTAGGAAGAAAACCTCTAAGGCAACCAATCATAGTAAATTGAGGAAAAAGGCTTGTGCGGACGAGACAGAATAACTAGGAAAAAAACCTCTAAGGCAACCAATCATAGTAAATTGAGGAAAAAGGCTTGTGCGGACGAGACAGAATAACTAGGAAAAAAACCTCTAAGTAACTAGAGTTGTAGTTATTGTTGAGAAATTTATTACACACCTATACTTTAGCAAATTAAGACTAATAAAAAGCAAGTTTCCACGGATTTACTAAGCATGTCTATGAATTAGCAAATTAAGACTAATAAAAAGCAAGTTTCCACGGATTTGCTAAACATGTCTATGAATTAGCAAATTAAGACTAATAAAAAGCAAGTTTCCACGGATTTAATAAGCATGTCTATGAATTAGCAAATTAAGACTAATAAAAAGTAAGTTTCCACGGATTTGCTAAATATGTCTATGAATTAGCAAATTAAGACTAATAAAAAGCAAGTTTCCACTGATTTACTAAACATGTCTATGAATTAGCAAATTAAGACTAATAAAAAGCAAGTTTCCACGGATTTACTAAGCATGTCTATGAATTAGCAAATTAAGACTAATAAAAAGCAAGTTTCCACGGATTTGCTAAACATGTCTATGAATTAGCAAATTAAGACTAATAAAAAGCAAGTTTCCACGGATTTAATAAGCATGTCTATGAATTAGCAAATTAAGACTAATAAAAAGCAAGTTTCCACGGATTTACTAAGCATGTCTATGAATTAGCAAATTAAGACTAATAAAAAGCAAGTTTCCACGGATTTAATAAGCATGTCTATGAATTAGCAAATTAAGACTAATAAAAAGCAAGTTTCCACGGATTTACTAAGCATGTCTATGAATTAGCAAATTAAGACTAATAAAAAGCAAGTTTCCACGGATTTGCTAAACATGTCTATGAATTAGCAAATTAAGACTAATAAAAAGCAAGTTTCCACGGATTTAATAAGCATGTCTATGAATTAGCAAATTAAGACTAATAAAAAGCAAGTTTCCACGGATTTACTAAGCATGTCTATGAATTAGCAAATTAAGACTAATAGAAAGCAAGTTTCCACGGATTTGCTAAACATGTCTATGAATTAGCAAATTAAGACTAATAAAAAGCAAGTTTCCACGGATTTACTAAGCATGTCTATGAATTAGCAAATTAAGACTAATGAAAAGCAAGTTTCCACGGATTTACTAAGCATGTCTATGAATTAGCAAATTAAGACTAATGAAAAGCAAGTTTCCACGGATTTAATAAGCATGTCTATGAATTAGCAAATTAAGACTAATGAAAAGCAAGTTTCCACGGATTTACTAAGCATGTCTATGAATTAGCAAATTAAGACTAATGAAAAGCAAGTTTCCACGGATTTGCTAAACATGTCTATGAATTAGCAAATTAAGACTAATAAAAAGCAAGTTTCCACGGATTTACTAAGCATGTCTATGAATTAGCAAATTAAGACTAATAAAAAGCAAGTTTCCACGGATTTACTAAGCATGTCTATGAATTAGCAAATTAAGACTAATAAAAAGCAAGTTTCCACGGATTTGCTAAACATGTCTATGAATTAGCAAATTAAGACTAATAAAAAGCAAGTTTCCACGGATTTGCTAAGCATGTCTATGAATTAGCAAATTAAGACTAATAAAAAGCAAGTTTCCACGGATTTGCTAAACATGTCTATGAATTAGCAAATTAAGACTAATAAAAAGCAAGTTTCCACGGATTTGCTAAACATGTCTATGAATTAGCAAATTAAGGCTAATAAAAAGCAAGTTTCCACGGATTTGCTAAACATGTCTATGAATTAGCTGATAATTCCTTTTATTAATTCGCGAAACAGTTAGCGTATTAGTTTCAATTTCTCTAATACGTTTATATATCTTAACTTGAGTCAAATGACAAATGGTTCCTTAAATATATACAATAAAATACTCGTCTAACTATTGTCGAATACATTCCGGTAATCGGTAATCTGTGTATTTTGTATATTTTAATTACACTACATGCGTTGTCTATGCACATGTTTATGTGTTGAATTATACGTATGTTTTAATCCATGCACAGTGTGCCTTGCTTATGTTATTAAAAATCATTAGGGCGTTTGTCCTATTTCACTAAAAAAATATTTTATTGCGTGTTATTATACAGTCAGCCCAATGAGATCAGGAGAGATCATAATGAGTATTCTATGCGAACGTTCGAGCTATATAAATTTAAACGATTGCAAGTATCAAAATGTTCTACTCATCGTATAAACTTGAAAAACATTATCCCAGACGTTAGAGTAACGTATTAGTTGCCTACTACGTTTTTTTTGTAGTCTATATCAATACAGGAGGCAGACATGATAAAATCTCATATGATTCTTTTATTAACAAATGTTAGTGGTTGTTTTGTATCCACGGTTGTTCTATAGTAACAATGTTTGACGTAAGACCGTAATCGCTAGTGTAATGACGTTTTGACGTAAGACCGTAATCGATAGTGTACATTACATTTCGCCTAGTGCTTATCTGGCCGGCAAAGTATAGGACAACGTTTGACATAATGATACTTATTGTAGAAACACAATCTCCAAATCTGTAGACAAACTTCCAAGTCAAAGAGCAATGACAGTTCGAAATACTGAACATTTAAAACATAACGCTACACGTGAAAGATTTATTAGTATAGCTTCGACGTCTGAAACGTATTAAACGTGGCAGATACTTTTTAACTAGCAATGGTCTATCCGAATTGCATGCCATTTAATCCATATATATATATATATATATATATATATATATATATATATATATATATATATATATATATATATATATATATATATATATATATAATATGTATATATAATATGTATATATATATATATGTATATATATATATGTATATATATATATGTATATATGTATGTATATATGTATGTATATATGTATGTATATATGTATATATATGTGCATATATATGTGTGTATATATGTGTGTATATATGTATGTATATATGTGTGTATATATGTATGTATATATGTATGTATGTATATATGTATGTATATATATGTATATATATATATGTATGTATATATATATATATGTATGTATATATATATGTATGTATATATATGTATATATATGTATATATATGAATATATGTATATATGTATATATGTATATATATATATATATATATATATATATATATATATATATATATATATATATATATATATATATATATATATATATATATATATATATAATGTGTGTGTGCGAATCAGCATAATACGGTAGGTTCCTGACAGTAAGACATCATAAAACGTGGAATACTTTAAAATTGTAGCTGTCGCGTGATTTGTTTACTGGCGAAATATTGACGGCAATTCGAATGAAATAAGTAAAATACTTATTTGATAAATTAAATGGATCATGTTCGGAAGAGCATCAGGGAAGAAGAATCCTAAAAATTCAGAACATAATTCATCGCAAAATATTCTTTAAGGTCGTGGATTTCATTGAAAAATATTCTTTAAGGTAGTGGATTTCATTGAAAAATACTTTCGCGCACATGATCTAGATTTAATCTGTATTGGATATTCTTTGTGAAACGTTTTATGTAGAAAGGGACGAGTCTCTATTTAACAGTGACCAATTACAAACGATGAAAAAATTGACAAAACAAAGTAGTTCAAATGGTGTCAATGGAATAGAGAAAATTGAAAAGCAAATATACAGATCTGTGGAACGTAAAACTTGCTTAAAAAGAACCTATTCGAAATGGACAGTAATGAATATTATATCGAATTTGTAGCTTACCTTTAGCTACAATTCGACCGCAATACAATCAACGAAGTTTGCAAAATCTCGTGTAGAGCGACATTAAACGCTCCATTCGAGTTAGACATCATATTCTCAGGTGTACTATGTGACAGTTTCAAAATTTAAGAATGCATACCTACATACGTTTGATTTCATTTTACAGCGGAATTTGTACAATGGATGTTTTCTTCTTCAGATGTTTCAATTTAATGATGATTAAAATATGAAATTGAAAACCTACTTTTTCTGAATTAGATACCGGTATGATTTAACCTTCAGTTAGCAATCGATTCCGTCATCAACTGAGATAATATGGCTCTCGAAAATTACTCTAACACGCTAAACCCTCGGTCTGGTTGTGATGGACTTCTAGCTAAAATAGCAATAAAACATTTTAGTAATACAGAAAAGAGCATTTGTACATATTCATCAGGGACAATGTACGCATTCGTACATATTCATCACGGACAATGTACACATTCGTACATATTAATCAGGGACAATGTACACATTCGTACATATTCATCACGGACAATGTACACATTCGTACATATACATCACGGACAATGTAAAATAGATTTGAATATTGTTACGATTTTAAGCTCTTATAAACGTAGCAGGAAAAAGGTGACGAGAAAAGCTTTGTATATTCAACAAATAAAGTATTTCCCTAGCAAAACAAGGTAACAATGAGGAAAATAACTTATGGTCTAGGAATCCAAATCTAAGAATAAATCTAGAATTAAAAAATAAATATCTTGATAATTACAGGTTATAATGCAATTGAGTTTAATCCCAATTAAATCTAGAATGTAAGGCGATCCCGTATGATATGGTCAACTTATTACTGATGTGTCAAGAGTTCTTTATAGAATCACGTAAAATATTATTCTAATGTTTGAATCCTGAATAACGTTTGATAAATGTCCTTATTCAAGAATTTAGAGCAATATTATTTCCGATGAAAACAATATTGAGATTCAATTTTTTTGAAGAACATACACAACAGCCAAAACTGGTGACAACATAAAAAACTTTTTCTTCTCAAGTGTTAAGGAACTAATGACTATTCTTTCACAAAAAATTAATGATAAATCACGCTACAACGTAAACCAGATTCACGAATGTTTGTCAGTGCTCTCAAAAAAACCTAATTGAAACGTGTTATTTGACTCGTTTCATATATTGCCCTGATTCCGCTTTATGAATCTTAGTGTGAGAATGAATTATAAATTTACAAAATGTTTACTAAAAACGATCACTGGTTCTGAATCCAGGTAATAAACAAAGTAAGTATTATATACAATGTTTCTATAACGTTCGTTACGTCAAAAATAAAAATAAAAATCCGTCAGAGCTGAACTATGTTCCAGCAAATAAAGTTTAATTAGAATAGTAATAATGAAATTTAAACAAATGTAAAGCTAACAAACAGGTTAATTTAATCAAATACAAATTAAATCAATATACAATTGACCCATCAAAGAAAAATAAGGATTCTTATAATAAAGCTTTCCCTTTTTGATAGATTAATTATATATCAATTTTAAATAGAATAACATAAGGATAACTCTAATGAATTATACAGTTTGTAAATGGATTACATACACTATTATCTCCAGCTAGGTCTTTGCCGAGTTACAAAAAAAAACCATGCCCTCACCTGGTAAAGTAGGCGCTGTTAAGACTGTAAAAGGGTAATGAGACCTATTCTGATTACACATGCACACAATGGAGAGGAACCTTTAAAAAGCAGCACTCTATTCCCTGAATAAGAATATTCTTTTCAGAAATAGACTTCTCAGAACAGGGCAAAGTATCTGATAATAAAGGAGTCTGAGTAGCTCCTGTGCCTTTTAGAAGTTTATTAGGGGATTGGAGTGGCCGCATCTCCCAAGATTTATATAGGATATGGGGTTTGTTAGACCAATGAATGTATTGCTTTCAATTCAAAACGTTGATCCTGACCTCATCAAGAGCATTTAGAATACTTCCGTCATGATTATTCTGCTTTTTCCAATGTATAGCAATCGGAAATAACGTGTCCTGTTTTCCTGTAATAGGATAGGTCCTAGTAGGAAGAGACAATGATATTTTATCACGTTTATAAGCTTTCTGAACATTTTGTCTGATTGAACTTTAGATGGGTTTGTATTAGGCTGAAATACTTTGTTACCAGAAGACTGGTGAGTTGAAGTTTTATTTGCAAAAAAGATAACTTTATGAGCTATGCAATGATCGTTAGCAGTAGCAGAAAGATTTCCTAGAGTTTCGGCCTTAAGTCTACATGTATGGACACAGTCTTTGAAATCGGCAAGTAATACAAGATGTCTGTGAATTTCTTAATTTTAATCAACTTTCCTGGCTAAGTCACATGGATAAAAAAAACTGCCCATCTTTTCTTGCGAATTCGACATGACATTGTCCAGCTTCCTTTTTATAGTTCCTAAAATGGTGCGATAGGCCGCAGTTGCTAACTCATAAACCTTCTAGATGCATTCCTGACCCAGATCATAGTCAGCACACCATTCTGTAATGACAGTGAATTCAAAATATCACTAGAATTAACAATAAATACACATTGTACTAACAGGGTCCACTGCCAACGTGACCAGTTTAACTTTTCAGCATTCTTTTTCAAACTGAGTAATATATTTGGCTTCCTTTACCATAAATTGGGGCACTAACATTTTATTCTTACTGACATCAAAACTTGAATTTAAGTGTGAAGTGGGAACATGCAATTCACTTGCCTGCTCCATGTCTTTTATTTTAAGTTTATATTCCCCGTTTTCCTTCTCTCTTTGCATTTGCATTTGCATCTATTGCACTCTCATTATTTTCCGATTGTACCTGTGTTTGTCTCTCTCTCTCTCTCTCTCTCTCTCTCTCTCTCTCTCTCTCTCTCTCTCTCTCTACTAACTTTATTGGGTGTAATGTGACTGCATTTGTCTTTCTATATTTTTTTCCGCATGTAACTTTCTTTTATTTCCGCTTCTTTTCGCTCGTTTCTTATCCAATCACATGTGTTTTCCTTCGTTCTATAACTGCATCTGTATTTCTTCTTTCTGAAACTGCATTTGTTCTTTTTTGTTCTCTAATTGATACTGCATTTGTTTTTCATTTATCGTTCTGAACTATAATTCCATCTTGTATTTTAATTTTAATTATTTTACTTTTATATCAGAGTCTGATACATGCTTACTATTCGAAACGAAATCATTTTTATACATACCATTCTTTTCTACCAAATACTAGACGAAAATATTTTGAATTGCTTCGTTAAAGATATTATTTTCTGGTAATTGGTGTTATTTTTAAAAGGTCTAACTGTTCCTTGGTTGGATTGGAAAGCAATATCTCTAAAATGTAAACTAATACATGTTTGTTAAAATATTAAAAATCATGGAGATTTTAACTTTTAAAACTCAACGTTTTATGACATATTTTGCCTGAATTCACATTTCTTAAGTACAAGCAAAGTGATTTCTTTGATGCGTGTTTAGGCTCTTATAAAACGTAACAAAAGAAATTGAAGAGGATAAGCTTTGTAATATTTAATTTAAAAAATAATTTATCGCGATATTAAACACTTTAACGTCGCAACTGTTAAGGTACTAAAGACTATTTTTTCTCATAACATCAACAATAAATAAAACGTAGAGCAGATGCCTGGATATGGGTCAATCATCTGATATAAAATAATTGATGCATGTTATTCGACACGCAGGCCATATATGGCAATGATTTAACGTTATGAATCTTACTCTAAGCGAGAATGACAAGAATACGTAAACTATTTTCCTAAATAATAGTAACTGGTAGTTAGTCAATCAGTCAATGTCAGAAACTATGTCATCATCCGATAAGGTTTTTATGTAAAGTAGTTTGCGTCAAAAGTAAAAATAATAAATATATAAATTTACAATACAATATCATGTAGTAAAATTAAAAATTAAATTCAGTCACAACTGAACTCTATTCCAATAATTAAAATTACAATACAATATCATGTAGTAAAATTAAAAATTAAATTCAGTCACAACTGAACTCTATTCCAATAAATAAAATTACAATACAATATCATGTAGTAAAATTAAAAATTAAGTTCAGTCACAACTGAACTCTATTCCAATAAATAAAATTACAATACAATATCACAACTGAACTCTATTCCAATAAATAAAATTACAATACAATATCATGTAGTTGCGCCTTAGTCACAAGCCGTAACTGCAATGTGTAATCGTAACCTAACTACTCAATGAATTCCAAAACAGGTTTGTATTGTACGAAGTGTAAAGATTTACATAAAGTTATGTCAAACTATGATTCATGATCACGTAAAAGATCTTTAAATTTGCTATGATGTTGTTCTGAACTCGTTTCGTATGATACAAATTATCTTGGATCAAAATCTGTGCAAAATTCTATGAACTCTTTGATATTGTCATATTATGGGCATTAACGATGGATAAGTACATATTACAAACAAACCGATCGATGTTTCATGTAACGAGAGATATCGATTATACAAAGAAACTGATCAATGTATCATGTAACGAGAGATATCGATTATACAAACAAACCGATCAAATGATCATTTAAAATGAGATATCGATATATACCAGCAAATTTCAGGTCTATAAGAATGTTAATCTGAAAAACATAATGACTAAGACCAACTGCAAATGCCTGTTGGAAATGTCTCTTCTTTGTTCGTTCGTCTTGTGTATATTCCTAACTTACACCATACATTGGATAAATGTCTGAGTCTTGATTGATCAAGAAGCTAATCCTACTGTGTTTAAATGCTGCGAGTTCATCTCATATATCATCATTCATTTTAAATGATAATAGAGTGTTTTGTGTTTCTATTTATCTATAGGAACTAGGCAGCCAGTTGTATATTATTCACGAAGTTAACCGCGCTGCGTTTGAGATGATCTACGTCCTCTATTTAAACCAAGTTATTATCATTATTGATAGCAACAATAGAACTTCATAATAACCATTTCCTAAATCTCAGCTTCTCCGCACACCCCGTACATTGATAAACTGCATATTATTGTAGCATACATTTCATGGTTCATGTTTTATTTTATATTTAAGACGATTGTCAGAAGAGAACAAGACAGCGATAGATGGTGGCAAACCCATATGCTGACAGACCAACCAACAGAAAGAAGACAGGTAGACGGAAAGTATGTTGGATTATCAATTTGGGGAGACGCATCATAAAGCATTCATTGCATCAAAGGTACGTCAACATTAAAACAAGAATCAGTCATGTATGGTAAGGTGGATGATGTAGAGTCGAGTTTTACAATACGTTTACTACTAGAAAATACGCCACCGCAAGCATTGCAAAAGTAAAAGCTCTATTGAAAGAAATTGCTATCAGATCTTCTATTATCAAATAGGGAGGTGAACAATGTATTTAATGACAACATGTAAATACTATTACAGCGATAATATGTAGTCGATATTTCTCATTGTGTCCATATTCATCAGTAGAGATGGGACAAAATCAATTTGAATGAGTTTGAATGTCATATGTCATGACAACTACTTGGCATTTTCCAAGATTCCGTGCTTTCTTTACTGCACAGTCCCAAGGGCAAAAACTAGTTATCTTGCCCCTGTCGGTGACCTCTATTGATTCGTGAACTCTTAGACTCACATATTGCAGGAAACATAAGCCTTTAAAGGGCTGGAAAATGAAGCGAACGAGTTTAGTTAAGTTTCTTTTAGAATTTATTACAAGCGAGACACACTGTCGTGTTTTTTGTACACTTATGATTCTGATCCATTGACACCCTATAAGTTGAACGACACAGCCATTAAGAATTAAATTTCATATCTAATAAGATTTGAATATTTTTCTTGACTGAATCTGATAGTCCCATTAAACAAGTATATTATTCACCTCCTCGCACAAAAGAGAACCGCATAAATTAGCTATATAAATTAGCCATATAAATTAGCTAAATAAATTAGCTATATAAATTAAGCTATATATTAGCTATATAAATTAGCTAAATAAATTAGCTATATAAATTAGCTAAATAAATTAGCTATATAAAATTACATGAGTGATCAGAGTTATTTGATAAAAAAAGAAAGGAGATATTCTTGTACAAGAAATGTTGAAGAAATGTTAACATTTATTATATTTCTTTGATTTTGATTCCCATTGCTGGTGTCCAGTGTACAACACATCTTCACTTAATATGGTACTTGATACAACAGAATGTTCAGACGTAAACGAAATGTGGCTTTGTAACACTAAGGAAACCGAGCAACCCGTAGAAACCCACAAGCCGAAAACGAGGGAGAACTGTATTGTCGTAAAGTAAGAGCGTAGGGTACAAAATGAAAATCTAGGGCTGTGATACAAGTCGGTTACGTCTGCGATATGCAAGGTCATGTACATTTATATACATGTCCTTGTGCATGTCAGTATGTCCTTGTATCCATTAAAACGTTTTGCAAAACATCCATAAGGTCTATATGTGAAAACTCTCTAAATATGAATTTAGTCGTGGCTAAATAAAACTCAAGGACAATAGTAGAATTGTGCTCAACTCACACTTATTGCCTCTATGTAATCAAAGGTCAAATGTTTGAAGAATTTAGATTGAACTGTTCTTTCCAACCTTTTAGCTACATTGTATGTATCAGTTTAAAAAACATGTATTTAGGGTATTGTTTGGTTTGGTTGTGGGCATAATAATCGAGACACAGTCAAAGTCAAGGATACACATATGGTGACAAAGGGGATTCCAGCTGAGAAAAATTATACACATTTAGGCACAAAATAAATTAAGTTAACAACATCATAAGTGGTTTAACATGCGGATAGTATGTACAATGTCTTACATTTTAAGTAAAAGTATACTTGTCTGAAAATAACACTGCATTTTGCACAGAACACTAATAGTACATGGTTCATGACTTGACTAAATGTGAGTTTTGCTTCTTAATGCATAATTTATATTTTTAGCGCAATATAGAAATATGTAAACAATTACTAAGAATTTTAGACTCCTTCTCTGCATGGTAAATGCGTTCTTATAATGATTTCATTCGAAATTACATTTGTAAAGTCAAGTTTTATGTTTCCACTGAATCGTTAGGTTGCATGGATGTAAGTCCGGAAGTCCGGGCTGGTCTTCAGTTAAACTTTATAAGCAAGCTTTGAAAATTGTCAATATACGTAACACATACTATGTTTCTGCCATAGTACTGCTGAGTCAACAACCAAACTCGTTTTCTAATTTTTTGTTATCCGCTTGCAAATATAAAATGATTAGTCCTGAGCGTTCTACACTACAGCATTATTGGGCAGAACCATTTCTTGAGGACAATCATATTGGTTGCCATCATCGTCAATATTATCTTTTCAAGAGATATTAACTTCAACTAGGAAAGGAGAAACAGATTGTTAAAGCAATTCACGTTTGTAAAAGTATATGTATACATAAACTCCCACATTATGTGGGTATTTGACCAAGAATAACATATACATTTATTGGATGTCATCAACATTTATTCCGTTATTATGATATGTAAAGCTGTCGCCAAATCCATTTCAGTTTGTATCTCTCTCCCCCTCCAATTTAAAGAATGAAAATAAAAATCAACATGGGTACAAAACAAATGCGCGGCGCGTGGTGATTTCGTTCATTAATTCATCATTTTTAACTAAATTGTAGCGATGGGATCACAAACACTTTCATCGTTTCGCGTTTTAACCACACGGAAATTCGTTAACTTTCTAAAACGGTCGACATATCTGCGTAAGTCTAGTGTTAATAGCAGGAATATTAGTTTTAATTTGTTTAAATATTAGTTTTAATTTGTAATTTAATTTAATTAATTAATTTAACTTGTACGATTGTGTAGACTAGTACCATTCACTAAATTTTGAAACACAATGTCATCATAAATTGTATTCAAGATGTTCTTTTAAAACGTATATAATGGGAACACTGATATATTTCTGGAGTTTTCTTAAGTCTCAAAATATTTTGAAAACAAAGACAATAACGTCTATGACGTCACATTTCTTAAATACTATACGTTTTTCACGGCACAAACAATTTAATAAAGATAAAATCAGATGCACCTGTAGTTATACTCATGACAAACAATTTAATAAAGATAAAATCAGATGCACCTGTAGTTATACTCATGACAAACAATTTAATAAAGATAAAATCAGATGCACCTGTAGTTATACTCATGACAAACAACCCAACTTGTGCATCACTGTGGGACAACGAAGACGAAATCAAATCTTAATGTCACGTGTACTGTGTGCAGATTTCCGTCTTCTTGCAAGCCATCATGAAATAGTGAATTTGACTTTTCTTAATTTATTAACTTTTATAATATAATTATAGTTTGAAACCTGAGATTTGATGTATCATCCAGATTATCAAATTATCTGAGGTTCCAATTTTGTGTTGTGGAAACGTCGAGCAATCATTTGCTAGCATTGCTTCCTAATGGAAATATATACATGTTCTACGCGTACATATATCACATGAAGCCGTCTATAAATGATATTTAAAACTTTTTAAAATGATGTCAGTTCTCGACAAATGGTTTGAAAGACGCTTTTAATCTACTAAGTAAAACATTGCAAGCGTGTTCTTTATCATATTACGATCAACTGCCATTTTCGGTACATAATTATTTCGTATGAGATGGAATGAGACGGAAATAAATGAGCGCCGTCATAATTTCATAATAAATGGAATAATTATAAAAAAAATAATATCCATTTGCAATTTCAGCATTTGATTATAAAGACAGTGAAGGGTGCTTGCGCGTACTACCTTTCTAAATTAACTTTGACACATACAATAAATAATAGCGATACAAAATGGTCAGTACTTCACAAACAACTTTGCTCGAATCTTTGCCAAACATTTTTTACCTGTTGTTTATAAATAATGTGAATGCAATATTTTTATGTTTCTCAGATTAGTTGCTTTTTGATATGTGTGTGTGTGTGTGTGTGTGTGTGTGTGTGTGTGTGTGTGTGTTTAGGTACAGACTTGCTTTATGATGTGCAACTATGACATGGCATATTTAGGCAATCACATTTTTATCTGGTACACAATTTAAATTTTACAATATACATTTTACGTAAGGGCTACACATAAAACTAAATACTGCTACTCATATGAATTCTAAAAATGTATTTATAGCAGGTAGCCTTTCTCTATTTATTAGTACACACCATTCCTTATTCCTTATTACATAGTGCACACCATTCCCTATTCTTAATTCAATAGTACACACCATTCCTTATTCCCTATTCAATAGTACACACCATTCTTTCGCAAAAGTGCATACCTTCCTTATTTTATGGTATACACCAATCCGTATTTAACAGTACATATTACCTTGTGAATATAATGAACGTCATAATATTATTATATTTACATACATAATATGAAGTTGTTTAGCTCAGATGTGACAGATATGAAACTGCAAGGGAGTGCCGATGTTATTGGTAATTGCAAGTTAATACCTCTGCTTTTATCTGATACAATGGCCAGTTAATCTACATGAACAATTGTACACTTTCGCGATACGATTTTCTTAACATGGATCAATATTAGGTTTGGCAATGAAATAATGAATTCGTGCAAATCTCTCCCTCACAAAATATTTTCTATAATGCATGCATCCTACACGTTGTTATGGGATGTTTCATTGAAGAGACTGTGCTTACCAAAGTTCAGTAAGAGGTTTCAATTGTCGGCACTTCATGTTATGTTAATTTTATTATATAACTTGTTTGCCTACCATACCCGTACTGTTCAATGTTCTTAAGTTTTGCGTGGCTCTAGAGGAAGACGTTTGATTTATTAAGATACTGACACAGTTTCAAGAACACTACTTGTTGATAAATATATTTATATCAAAAGAGAACATTTGCGTACCTATATAAAGCTGATAATCTAATATGAACGTTAACATTATACACAGCCTCACTTTTATCCTGTATTACACATTTCAACAATGTCTACAGTTCTTGCTGTTTATCTAGACAAATATTATACATAGTAACCAGGAAACGTTCATCAGGATATTCAAGAATGCAATTCAATTCGGAAATCCACTTTAAATTTATTCCGAACTATTTGAACTGGTGTTTAAGCTTTAAGGATTATCTTGGATTCAATTCACAATACTGAAGTTTCCTTTAATATATTCACATATTATTCTAGAGAACGAATTATTTGTTTGAATTCAAAACACGCATTATTGTTTTTCATTACAGACATTAAACCGGCATTTGTTATTGCATGATCAAACTACCCTTTACTATTTAGAAATAAAACATCGGTCAAATACAAGAAGATATGACAATCATGACGATATATACATATTCCTGAGCGAGGAATGGTTTTAAAAAATAACGTGTTTGAAATATTAAATGATGAAAAAGCGAGACTTCATGGCTAGTTGTTACTTAACTTAACCATTAAAAAGAAAGACTGAGATGTTATCCTAGGAGCAAAAGGGACAATGACGGTTGACATCCTTCTAATACAGTACCGAAATCAAAATGGATTGCAATTGACGGTTGACATCGTTCTAATACAGTACCGAAATCAAAATAGATAGCAGTGACAATGCCATATTTCTGACGCAGTACCAAAAATAAAATGGACTATGTTATGAAAAAGTTTCTGTTATGTATGTTGCGATTAGCTTTTCATAACCTTCTTCTCATTTCTTGTTATGAGAAGGAATTACTCGCAAGTAAGGAAGCGTCAATATCCATGGTGAGAGAGAGAAGAAAGAGTTCAGACTCTCTTAAAAGAGTGTCGCCGCGATGATAAGAGACAGCTACATCTGGAATAAAGAGTCAGACGTCAATTTTCTGCTGATACGTAGAACTTTATTTAAATAATCAACACACATATATATTACTACATTCTAGAAACACATCTAAAAGCTTTATAATAAAAATTCATAAAATACATATTACATTTTCATCATAAGCTTTCCAACTTCATTTTATTCATATAACTTCTGCACCTTAAAATATTATACACTAGTTAATTCTCAATCAATTTCTAGATAGTAAAGGTATTAAATGTAATAACAGTTAATGCATTTTACTCATTTTAAAACATTAAGAATATTGATTTAGAATATATTGCTAGATATTACTCTTTCTTACTTAAGGAATACTTTATTTCAATCATTAAATCAAAACATGAAGTTGGTAGCGAATTCAACCTTTATAATAAAAACTACATAAATATAATTAAATAATAATTCTTTAAAACATTTAAACATTCCATTATAATATATTATCAATAAAAGAATTCAGTAGCAATGTTGCACACAAAACAATTTTACCATTAAAATCTCAATCATTAAAAATACTTATTCCTAAAAGAGTTATAACATATACAGTTGCTTAAATGGAATAAAGAGTCAGACGTCAGTTTTCTGCTGATACGTAGAACTAATCTGACCTGATTTGCGCAACTGTTTTTATACACACTCGGCCAGATTTAGGGTTAGACAAGGTCATACCCTCTACGCATCAGACAGAAAAATACTAACTCTTCAATCCGGTACGAACCAGTTTCAGCAGGTGAAAACCACCTTATTTACGTCATAAGACTTAACGTTGTAGTTATTTATATTTGTTTTAACGACGTCAGACCAAATATGGATATTCGTTAGCTGGAAGCCATCTTGTTTTTGTGTCGTCCAGAAGTTTCTTAGAGAGAGATTACTCCACCTTCATTAACCGAATTGGATTTATGCCAATAACTAGGTTAGAAACATATTTTTACTGATGGAACCTAGAACTGTAGCTGAGGTCTATACAATAGCATGTATTATGTTTTTCGCTATATGCTTGCACACAACTCTGTACATTGGCAAGCTTTAGTTATTTTTATACATTGCCTTTTTTCCACTTGCTCAGCAACCCTTCCTATTCTATATAGTTGTGTTACAAAAACAAATGAAATTACCTTTAATATCTTTTAGAATATAAACAAATAAAACATTACTTTAATACAATTCAAAGAAAATATCAATCTTATTAATTTTACTAAAAATTCAATCCTAACAACTACAATAACGATTGTAATATTTATGATGCAGTACAAAAAAATGGACTACAATAACGGTTGTAATATTTATGATGCAGTATCAAAAAAGAAAATGGACTACAATAATGGTTGTAATAGTTATGATGCAATACCAAAAAAGAAAATGGACTACAATAACGGTTGTAATATTTATGATGCAGTACCAAACATTACTAGTATCCATTTGACTACAGTGACACGTGTAGTCCTTCAAATGCATTACTAAATTTAAATGGATTACAATGACAGTTGTCATCCTTCCAAGCAGTACCATATTTAAATGGATTAAGTGAAATGTGTCATCCTTCCAAGCAGTACCAAATTTAAATGGATTATATAACAGTTGCCATCCTACGAGCATGGAAAGTAAGTTGTATATTAACCATTAAAATAATTTCAATGGTTCACACAATCCAAGACAACATTTTAACTGGTTTTTCAACTCACCAGCCCATAATAAAAATAATTAGAGACTAATTACAAAATATTCATCTGAAGCGCATATATACATTTATGTCTAAATTCAATATTGCATTAATTTTCTTGTTGACGTAGTAGATAAAAAAATAATACAATTTTGAATAACAATGGAAATCAACGCTGAGATGAAGATATACATTTGTGCTAGAGATCCATTTTTATACTAACGTTTGCCTAAGTAATTTTGCCTTAGTTTTTTGGATATGTTTACTTCATCTTCTACCAAATTCAAAATTAATGTGAAAATAACAATTATATAAATCGTATGAAGTAGTAAAAGAGTCATCTCTACCGATCTCTAAAAAGGTTTATAACATCTTAGCTTTTATACAGTTTTGCTGGCATAAATATGAAAACCTAAGGAAAGATGTTTAACAATACTGACTATTTTGTATTCTATTTACATTCTGACGAATTTGTCATTTTATCATGTCGGCTTTGACTAGTACAATCCTTTACTCTTTGTTGTATTGTTGTTTCCAATACACTAGCATTCCTAAAATCTTGAGAAACCTTATAACTTTTGATGTACGTATACCACCACCGTTATCATCAACTGATTTAAGAATGTATTCATGCGGAACACATTCACCAATATTCAACATACCTATCATAATGTAGGACACGGAGCGATAGTGTGCCACGTTCATCAAAGGTAATACAATTATTCACATTCGTGAAGTACGTAAAAATTGTTTGTAGATACCGCTATGAACACTATCAATACATTATAAATACGTGTAACTAACATTTTAAAACCATAACATAATATAGCTTCAGACAGTATGGCAAATATATTAAAAGGTATATACACATATAATGTAATCAAATGTCAATACTAAAAACAAAGTCTTAAAATATTTGATCCACTAATCTACTAATGTTGCCTTGGCATTAGTCCATGATAATTTGGTTGTATACAAGATACATATAATTGCAAAATGAAACCAAGTTATGTCCCTTTGACAATTTACTTTCACAATTACTCAAAGGATCATATTCACAAAATATGCATTTCATATCACCATATTTCAGTAACTGAGCTTCAAAGAAAACAAGGATACTACCGATATTTCTACCCCTAACAAAGCATGTTGACCGTATGCTTGCAAAATGCATATATCCATTTAAAAACACAACAATGAATTCATCCTCACTACGCAGCCATATTTGACATACATCCACAATGTCGAATATAGCACCATATTGGAAAAAAAACACACCACTGCTTACAAAACTGTTTATAATGTTAACTGTATTTGCCGCATTAATTGTTTCCGTGTTATCATGAGTTAGGCATTGGCCGACGTCCTGATAATGTTCGTCTCTCTCACAGCTAATTGTCCCGTGACTGGCACCTTTGATCAATGTGGACGTTACATGATTAATTCGTGTGCAAGGTCGACCGCTATCCATTCGATACAGAATCAAACACAAAATATGTTCTTTGTGCTTCGTTGCACTGACGGACTCGAATCCAACATACCTGTTTGGCCTCAACCATGTGTACACACCAAGAAAATACTTACGCCCCTCTTCTGACAATCGAATACTCGTTGTTCCTACTACGAAAACGAAGTCCTACGGACAACGTTCTTTTGCATACCAGGACCCAGCAATTAGAAATTAGACACAAAGACACATTTATCCCTTTCAATAGCGCTCTTAAAACTCACCTTTTTCGACTGCAAGAACAAACTTAAAGATCTAATAACGTTTCCTAACTTAAATATTTTCAGCATTATTGTATGTTTCTTAATTTTATGGTGTTTGTTTGGGTTTTCGTAGTCATATCATTAAAGTCGTCTTATTATTTATGGCACAATATGGGGGCGGAAGAAGACAAAGTCACATTTGGATCAATCTCGACATTTACTGTTTCAACATATGCATTGCACTCTGCCAGACGCAGTTCATAAAACATTTTTAATTGAGGCATATTCATACAGCATTTTTTTCCGATATAATTTCACGACCTGAAAGAATGGCCGAGATATGTTCCGATAATGTTATTTGCCGTGTTATGAGCACCGGATGTGAGTCGTAGGTGTCCGTGAAATGCTCAGACCGCCAACAACGCTCATAACTTTGAGATAAGTGTTCATAATTTTGAACTGACGTTATCGCTGGTATTCAACCAATAAGCACCATTATCTGACTCATTGGAGTAGGTGATTGACTCTGTTTTTACCCTTTAAGACTTTTGTCTTTGATATAATAGAACGTCCTTCTAGCCTGCAAATTTGGTTTGAAAGCTAACCCTTATTTAACCAAATATCATGGTGTTATGTATTCGCAAAATGTTCTCAGAGTAATTTTGCGATAGTCTATAATGATGAATATTGACTCTTGTAAGCCAAGATGAAGGATAAGAGTGCGTAAACCAAATTTTTTAACCTACCGGATGCGGGTATCATGCCTGTTGCAATCCGTGCGTAAAAAGTATGAATTGACGATTTCGACTTCAATATAAGATCACAAGAACCCAAATGGAAATGAAGATACCAATCACCCACTAGTTGTACATGTTCAACGCCTTACAACTAAAATAAGGAATTGTCTGAACGAAAACCAGAGGACTTAATATATTTATAGATGTATTATCAGTGTTCTTGTGTATCGTCATTTCAAAGTTTCCCAAGCGCATATAGTTCTATATCACCAAAGTGCGTTGATTTAAGAAGCATATCGGGATTAACGGATCATCACGTGACTCTCAAACTTTGACGTGTGGTAGCAGAAAACCACCGAACAATTACCATCGATATCAACGATGTGATAGGAACCCTGACATACTTTGTTCGTTACCGACCTGGCTTTCTCAGTAGCTTGCAAAAGTAATTCACAGCATCTTGATATAAATATTTTGAAAAAGATTTCAGTATTCTCTAAAATAACATAAATTGACATAGCTACGTGTCAAAGGTGATTATTTGTATTTGCTATGCCAATAGGGATGATAAGTTGTTTGTCTGAGACAGGTTATGGGTTCCATTTAACAAATGCTTTCCAAATACGGCCAAATCCTGAAGGCGGTCATGGAATCATCGGTAAACCTCAGTATGAATAGAGTGACGCATTGAAGGTGTGAGTAACTTGTCTTGATTAATTTTAAAAGGAAAATGTTTCGGATCACTTTGAAGGAAGAGAAAATGAAGTTTGGGTATCTTATTCGATGGGTTTTAATGTCTAAAAAAATCAAAATGATGAAGTTACATTAGGTTTTTATCTCTAAATTAGATTTTTGTTGAATGGGTTTTACGAACGTTTTTTTTGTTGTTGCTCATTATCTTGTTAGAAAAGACTTGGTTACTGCAATTTCAGGAAATGTTGTACTTGTTTCTAAACGGATTATAATGTTATGGATTCACCCTTTTTCTCAGGTCAGAAACCTCTTTTTCCTTGGGAAACGCTTCCGTTTTGTACGTATCGCCAGTAATGGATTAAAAGTGCCATTGAAAAATCTTAAATTCTCTCTCTCTCTCTCTCTCTCTCTCTCTCTCTCTCTCTCTCTCTCTCTCTCTCTCTCTCTCACTCTCTCTCTCTCTCTCTCTCTCTCTCTCTCTCTCTCTCTCTCTCTTATTACAGAGTGCCATGAAAACCAATGTTTAAATTACTACTGTATAAAACTACATTGAGTAAGTAGCATTGGACAGATTGCAATTCAGGTGAAACAAAGAAAAGCAGGTACATACAATTCAATTTTGTAAGATAGCCAAAATAAATCTCTCTCCACCCCTCCCCTTATCTCTTTCTCTCACGTTATGTAGTATATTGTTGCAAACTGCCAAACTGGTTAAACCTACCAGCGTTTTAAAAGTATGCTGCATACATAAAAGTACTAAATTCTATTTATTTAATTAATTTCTTTTCATGGTTATTATCACTCCTTTTCTGAATGGTGCTTAGAACCTTCTCGTGTCCCGAGTGACCGAATTGTCTAAAGCGCTCTCCGTTACGGATCACTGCCGTCTCACCTCTGTCTGCGTTGGTTCCAGTCTCAGATTCGGCCAATGTGGGTATGCGAGAAAGCTTGACAGTAGCTTCTCCTGCGTCGTTGGTTCTGTAATGGGGTTTTACCCGAGTTCTTTCACCACCATTAATATTGGCCGCCATGTATAGCCTATCATGTGCTGCAAGATGGCGTTAAACACTACAACAACAACATTTTCCTTTCTGTATGTCTGTGTTAACAAAATATTGAACATTAAGTTCATAGCTTCTGGTGCTTACTTTGTTCTTCCCGGATTCTTCCTCTTATAGTTGTACTGGCCGCAAGTTTGTGCTAAAAATGTGCGACAAGATATATTCGAGTCTGATTTTAATTATCTAATTCATATGTATGTATATATGTGTGTGTGGTTGTGTGTGAGTGTGTCTGTCTGTCTGTGTGTGAGTGATTTGAATTGTTAACGTATCCTGACACAAGCCGCCCAGTAATGAGGCAGCTGCTAGTTTGGTTAGTACGGTGTTTGCAAGTTATTTAACGACTCGGCCGGTGATCGAACCCACAACATCCCGCATCCAAGGCTAGCACTCGAACCAATAGACACAAAAAAGTGCAATCACAAGGCTGCCAGAATGTAAAAATACGCTTTTAATCTTCTCTAAATCAAGTTGTTTTCCAAATGAACATCATCTGCTTCTTTGTTATCGAATAGGCGTAAGTTTCGTATCGATTGGGTCTGATAAAGTACCACAGTGGTGACATTGTAACAATTCCATTCAATGTAGCCATGAGAAGTTAATATAACACTAGCGTGATAGTGTTTAGGGAGTAATTAGAAAAGATATTGAGACAGTAGTAGTCTCATCTTGACATAATAAATTAACTGAACAACTCATCCTCTATGTCAGTGTCACGTAAAGCCGCAATGGTCATCAGTTATTGCAATATATGGGTATTATGTAATGTGATCAGAATTCCAGGTGTAAACTGAAGCTGCTATGCATGCACAATGCATGGTGGAAAGAACATTTGGGCATATATCTTTGCTTATTTCATGTGTTCTGGCTAAACGTTTGTTATATCTTGAAGTTGTGGAAATGTCGCATCAGCCTAATCACGCTGCTGAACAAAATGGCTTCCTCCATGTATTGAAAATATCAGCCTGAACTAGTCCAAAGTAAACAAAAATTGCAGTTATTACAAACGGGATTTATATATATATATATATATATATATATATATATATATATATATATATATATATATATATATATATATATATATATATATATATATATATATATATATATATATATATATATATATATATATATATATATATATTAAGAGAGAGAGAGAAAGATAGAGACAGACATACTGAGCATTTATTTTAATTTACCATCCCGTTTGTATTTATTTTTAATAATAATTTATCATTCAGATTAAAATATTTTTGTACATATCTTATATATACAATATCGCATTTTATATATTTCAAATGACTTGTCAGGACAACCTAGTTAATTCATTTTCTTCAACTTAAACCGTATATTAAGTATAGTGTCTAAAAATAATAAAGATTGAGTCTGATTCCAAACTAAAGAAAACCGTATGTTAAGTATGGTGTCTAAAAATAATAAAGATTGAGTCTGATTCCAAACTAAAGAAAACCGTATGTTTAGTATGGTGTCTAAAAATAATAAAGATTGAGTCTGATTCCAAACTAAAGAAAACCGTATGTTAAGTAAGGTGTCTAATAACAATAAAGATTGTGTCGGACTCCTAAATAAAGAAAATGGTCGATTGGTGTGAAAATTTTCATGAAATATTAACTAAGGTTTTCCATTTCTGGAGTCAATGATTATTGAATTTATATCTATTAACAAAAAGACGTGTCATTATAAATCGTTCGAGGAAGAAGAAAACTTTCTTCACGTATTAAAAAGGAATGTTCAATCTTTCGTCTGAAAAACGCTCCAGAAAATAGTATGGATTATTTTTCCTACAGCTGTAGTAAGGTATCTTTGATTTGTTTTACTGTTTTAAAGAATGTTTTCCAGCAAGACAGTAGATACATTTACATACGTCATTACATTTGAAATAATCGCAAAAAGTAAAAGGTACACGAAACATAGGAGAAAACATGGCAGCTAATTAGAATCGAAGCTCTGAAGTGGTTAATTGGATCCTCCTGCACTGGACTGATCGACCACGGGATTTGAGAAGAAACACTATACTTAATACAACAAGCTACCTTGTGTATAAGTATGGTTTTATATCGAACAAGCCAGTAAGCAACAATATAATCCAATATCTAATAAACTAATGAGAACAACAAAATGAAGAATCGGCATTCCTCTATCACTTTGTTGCAGATTAATAGCATAATGATAATCGGAGGTGATACGCCGAGTGTGAAGCGTTGTATACACAGTCAGGCAAGAACATTCCCGCATGATGATCTTACAACTGAATTATCTGATTCAATGCAGATTATTCTGCAGTGTTACACGTGCAATACAAACGTATTTAAGACGAATCGTGCGATCGGCGTTTTCATCCACACCAACCCCGTAATTTTCTACATTGCATACAACTTTTAAAGTCGTATTTTATAGTAGTTTTATATGTATGATCGACATATAAAAAACAAAGTAGAAGTTCTTGAATAGTTTCAAAGTAAAGGAAATTCACATTGTTGCGACTCAATTCTATTCAACTAAATAACATCAAAGATGTTTGTAATACATATCATTTAGTATATTCAGATCAAACTTTGTAATAATATAGATCAAATAGCACATTCAGATCAAACATTTTCATAGAGATTAAATAGTACATTCAGATCAAACTTTGTAATAGAGATCAAATATTTTATTCAGATCAAACTTTTGAACACAGAGTAGTACACGAAACACCGACATTATCAGTAAATTAATATGATCGCTCTTAAGCATCCAATTCATAAATTGTTCAGAAACTCTAGATATAATATTAGTCATATCAAGATGTACGATGTATAACTGATCTACCATAACTTTATCATATTATCATTTGGCATCGTATTTTATTTGATGGTTAGCTTTTCTTCAATTGGTCAGGAGCTATACAATAAGTTACTTATTATAATAATATACAATTAAAAAACTATTAGTGTTAACTGAAGGGAAATTACAACCAAACAATTCCGAGAATGCACTTTAATAGATGTTTGAACTTAGCTGATAAATAAATATGTATTTATGTATGTATGTATGTATGTATGTATGTATGTATGTATGTATGTATGTATGTATGTATGTATGTATGTATGTATGTATGTACATATTTTGCCAATGCGAACCCAATCTCCAGACCACCGAATTGTTTCGTGTTACTGGACGAGTGCGTGATCGTCAACCTACCGTCTATAAATTGGAAGACATGAACGGAGAGGTATTAAAAGGAACGTTTTACTTGCCTGAGTTACAACGTGTCACCAAAAAAGATGTGTACGACATTGAATGCATTCTCGAACGAAGAACCCGTAAAGTAGGAAAACGTCGTGTAAAAGAAGTCAATGTACGTTGGAAAGGATATCCTCCTAGTTTTGATGCCCAGACGACACGATTCAATAATGTGAAATTACAAGGCACAGATTATATGGTGTGTGGACAATATTGTGTCTATTTTCTGCATCATCGTAGTCTTGGATATTCTTTAGAACATTTAGTGACTTCTTTTGATCGTCTTTCTTCTCGAAACGATGACAAACTAGATCGTTGATTTTGTGACCGTTATGGCTATCTGAAAATCTTAATTTAATTCACAACGTTGTCAACCATGTCAAAGATAATGTATTGGTGTTATTGAAGAAAATATGTTTGTTATTTGAAGAAAAAAATGTTTGTTATTTGCCAAAAATGTGTTATTTGAAAAAATGTTTGTTATTTGAAAAATAATATTTGTGAATTAAAAAATGTTTGTTAGTTGAAAAAATTGTCTTTTGTGAGTTGTTTGTTATTTGAATAAAAATGTGTTTTGAAACCAATGCGTCTGTCGTTTGTTTTACATTTTTATTAATATAGATACTCTTTCACTTCCTTCTATCCCTCACATCAAACTATCCAAACGTTTCCAATCCTAAGCCGTAGAGGGATGTTTTCTATCGCGTCCGCGCTTGAACCATATAAAGCAGGGGTAGTCTCCAGTCTGACCAATAATCAATATCAAAACTACACAAAAATTTGCACGGATGGCTCAAAAATTACAAATCCCTGTAAAACAGCTGCATCCTGGGTCATACCAGAACATAACATACAAATGGACAGGCGTCTTCCTGACCACTGTTCCATTTATACAGCTGAATTTTTGGGCCATCCTTGAATCATTAAAATGGATAGAAGTAAACAAACCAAATAATACACTGATTATTAGTGACTCGCTCAGCGTCCTTACTTCTATCCAAAACATCAACACCAAATCTAGAAAAAAATTCCTAAAACAAATTAATCAGATATTAAAAATACTAAATTCTCAAAATCTAGTAGTTGAGTTTATGTGGACTCCACTCCACATAGACATAAAAGGAAATGACTTAGCAGATCAACTGGCTAAAAACAAACTCACCGAACCCAACTATATGCCACTCAAGTATAGTCAAACTGAAATATATCACTTAATCTACTCAATGATTAATCAAAAGTGGCAGACTGATTGGGACAAAAACAAGCAAGGGAGAATTTTACATAACATCATTAAGGAAGTCAATAGAAAAATCATACCACCTAGGTGCAATAGTTATAAACAGTCTAAAATAAATAGAATATTATTGGGAAAAACAAAACTGGCAAACAGTTTTGGGAAATATATAGGACCCTTTCCACATAATATTAATTGTTTCAACTGTAACATCCCTGAAGATTTATCTCATATCTGTAATAACTGTAATAAAACGCAAAAGGAAAGGGACATATTCAGATCTAAACAAATAAACATTTCTGCACCAAGTACATACCCATAAGTAATTCAATTAACCATCAGTAACCCTCAAAACACATTTCAAAATATAATTGAATTACTCAGAACAACAGGGCTCATTGATAAAATATAAGATTAAAATAATTACATCAAGAGCAAATAATTCACTAGTACTGGATTTTAACCTTATATTTTAAAATAATTACATCCTCGCGGAATGGGAGTGTACAGGATCAGAAGGGATTCCGTTACCCCTCAAGGGGAGCCCACCTACACTACGCTGGGTATAACGATCTCATGACGATACCTGTGCAACCAAACCTAACAGGATGATGTAACACTCAAATGAAATTACCAGGACAAACAAAATAAACATTGAAGTATGTTAGAAATATCAACATATAGGACCGTACAAAAATTGTAAAACAAGTGTCTAGGAATCCACCTCTCTTCTGTCTGCTCCTAAATCTCTCCCTATATACAGCCTCATTGACAGCATTAGTATACAACTAAATTATGATTAACATGTTCAAATTAGAACCCCAAAAATCCGGGATATCGTCATGGTCTAAATTGTGACCACTAAATAGTGACCCTTTTTATGGCCTCAAATAGATATTATGAAGTAGTCTCAAAGTCCAAAGACTATCAGGCCCAGCGACACAATGTTGCAATATAAATTTAATTTACTCTAAGTCAGATCCTCAAATTAATATTACTATAAGGTAGTCAAAACCAGACTATCAGGCCCTGCATCACAAGGCTGCATCATAAACTAAGATATAAGAACTAAGGCATATAACATGGATATAGGTGGTCAATACCAGACCATCTAGCTCGGCAGCACACTGCGGCAATAAATTTCTTTCACAATAGCATTAATTAATTTAAATTTTTACGTTGAATAACTACCAACACGAAAATGGGCTGTCATATGAGGTTGTATACACTATGTTAACAGCACAAAGTATCCCAAATTGTTAGAGAAAAATCGGAAATGATACGATGAAAGGAGGCGAACATCAAGATGGAGGATCAACAATAAGCAAGACACACCAGAAAGACACAGGGACTCGCCGTTCAGAATGAGGGAACATCGGTTACACCCTGTAACCCTCCATCAAAAAAGCCCTTTTAAGGGCTATTACCATTTATACTTACAGAGTTTTCTTTTGGCTCAGAAACTCTATTCGACAAACTTGATCATTTTTGGCTCTCCACCATCAAAATTAACAATCCACAAAACCTGACATTGACCAACCTTCACATGTCACTTGACATACCTAGTTTACAAAATTGTTAGGGATAACACCAAATGTATACTCTGTACCAGACAAATTTGGAATGTTAGGATGTTAGGAAAAAAATTAACTTGGAAGATAGACTCAATTGCAGAGGTGGCTTACACAATATCGGTATAGGGTGTCCACAAGCAGCAACTGGACTCGATTTGATATGGCTAGGGCGTGCAAGACGAACGACATCAACGTGGCAGTTCACAGATCCTTTTCCGCTGCCGGACTCCAACACCAACATATGACTAGAAGTGGAAACCATTTTTCACTAGTCACCATTTGGTGCCATTGCACCTCTAGCTCTGCATCTTCCGATTGGTTGATAGGATTGAGTGTGTGGCTGTACTATTCCCACTCACCTTGGTCTTTCATTCATGTCGATAGCCCCTCATAGGTGCGCAACATGACGACCAAAATAAATAGCATACTATGTATGCATAAACGCCCGTGGGGATGTGGCACTATTCCTTCCTCACGGGAAAAAGCAAATTACTACCATATTAACTGGTAGTGTAAAATAGTGAACAAATGACCCTTCGTTGCCGGTTTCACTTAAAACCAAAATCATCATCATCACCAGACTGACCATCCATTGTTTGACTCATCCTCCTACGAAGATGTTCTCACGACTAGCCAAGCTGAACGAAGCTTGCGTCACTCTGCATCGTTCAAAAAGACAAAAGAAGAATGGACTGATAAGTATAGACTTCAGAAGCAGCAGAGAGAGAGAGAGAGAGAGAGAGAGAGAGAGAGAGAGAGAGAGAGAGAGAGAGAGAGAGAGAGAGAGAGAGCAGCAACAGCAACAACAGCAGCAGGAACCAGCTAATGATCTACAAATCTTTAATCCGAGCTAAGCTAGACTATGGCTGCCAGATCTATTCCTCAGCCAACAAGGAAACACTTAGACAACTAGACAGCATCCAATATAGAGCACTTAGACTATGCACCGGTGCATTACCGAACACCTCCCTGGAAGAACTACAAATCCTCGCATGTGAACCACCATTACAACTGAGAAGAGAAGAACACATACTTAGATACGCTTGTAGAATCTCAATACATAAGGAGATCAATCCCACCAGAAACATAATAAGTAAATGTCAAACCACCTTTAGCTCAAGTCTGGTACCACATCCTCCAGCAGCTAACAAAATACACACACTCTGCAAAGAACTCAATCAAATAGAACTCCACGCCGAACAACTACTTATCAAGGACCCCACACCTTGGAGAAATAACTAACCTAACATCAACCTAACAGCACTCCAACTGGTACATAAGCGCGACAACCCCAATATCACATTAATACAAGTACAAAGCCTTGTCAACAACAACTATGATGGATATGTAAAAATCTATACTGACGGCTCAAAATCTAAAGAACTACATAGAACGGCTGCAGCGGTAGTGATCCCAGAACATCAGACCACATTTACGACAAGACTACCGGATGACTGTTCCATATATATCGCGGAATTCTGGGCCATCAACCTAGCCCTAAAATGGATAGTAACACAAAATCAAAAACAGTACGTCATCATAACAGACTTACTTAGTGTACTTGAAAGTATTGAGACACGTAATTCCAAAAGTAGACAAAACCTGCTAGAGGACACTATGCTGACCATCAGGGAAGCAGATAAATCACACCAAACCATACACTTCTTGTGGGTGCCATCTCACATCAATTTGCCTGGAAATGAAAAAGCAAACCAAGCAGCAAAAAGCAGTATGATGAATGACCAAATTGAACCCGTACAGTACAACACTCAGGAACTATATAGTCAAGTCAGGGACAGAATTAATAATAAATGGCAACAACAATGGGAAAACTCAACAAAGGGTAGACATCTATACCAACTACAAAAAAGGTCACTAGAACCCAACGTTTACCAAAAAGCCTGGTAGCCATTGATATTAAAATCATCAACAGAATCAGAACAGGTAAAACACTACTAAATGGCAGCTTTATGAAACATATAAGTACAGGACCAGCGCCGGATAAATGTCCACACTGTCCAGAATCTGAAACATTGGAACATGTATTCAACATATGTCCCAAATATCATCAACAACGTACCGTCCTCCAACTACAACAAAGAAAACTTGACTCAGTTACATCATTCCCCCCAAATTCTAGATAAAAGGTATAACAAAAACGTAAATACTACATATATAAATATACTTAATTACCTAAAATCAATAAACATAAAACACAAAATATAAATATCAAAACCATCAAATAAATAAACATAAACACAGCCATAGAGTTAATATTTATCAATCAAGAGGCCAGAGCAGATAAAAGCATCTCTAAGTCAAAAGCAGACCCACGTAACCATGCCTTAAATAAACAGACAAAAACTAAATATTATAACCACCAATAAATAAATAATTAACGAGGCCATATCGGCCATATCGGTTAAAGGGGTCAGAGCGGATATTAATACCGCTAGCTTAAAAAAGCAGAACTTATTACATTACCCTAAAATAAATATATAAAATGAAAGAGAAAAGGGGAAAGGAAGTGAAAGAAGGGGGGATAATATAAACATTGTAATGCGAGGAAAAAAGGAAGAAAGGGGAGAAAGAGAAGAAGGAGAAGGGGGGGGGGGAGAAGAGAACATTACACTAAGTAGTGGCACAATGTAGGTACAGTAAAACCAGTCAACCGACAAGTGGCAAGATAAATACAAGTGTGATGAGAACACCGGGATCAAACAGTGATAGCTCAAGAAAACATAACACCAACCAACCGACAAGAAAAAGTAAAAAGAAAGGGAAAAGAAGGAGGGAAGAAGGAGAAAGAAAGAAAGAGGGAAGAAGGGAGTAGGAAGAAAGTGGGAAAGAGAAAAGGGAAAAGAAGAGATAAAGAAGAAGGAAGAAATGAAATAACACCAAACACACCCCATTCCAACTCTAATTTTTTTAAAAAAGAATTTGTATTTGTTTCTTGTTTTTTCTTTCCCAGGGTTCTCATTTGGTACGAGAAGCCTTTTCGAACAATCTGTTTCTCGAAATCTAACTTGATCAATTTTGACCACCGCTCAAAATTAACAAGCTAAAATACCTACACTCATTTATGTCGCTAAGACATTTTAGCAATTAAATTTGTTAAGGACCTACAACATGTACACTATGTACTAGAAATATTTATGGATAGGAAAGATGAAAAATTCTATGACTATATGGATTTGATATAATTGCACAGGTGGCTTACACATTATTGGTATTTTTTCTGTCCATAGTAAAACTGGACTAGATTAGAAATAAGTGCGAAACGGGCGCTTCAAGCGTAAACAATGGCAACATCCAGGTGTGTGGGGAAACAGAACTAGGCTAACCTGATTGGCGACGAAAACATGGCTGCTCCATTGGACTTTATCTACTTTTACGTAACACGGGTTCTGATTAGATGTTGGAAATCTTGATTTCAAGCTTGGCTTATTCTCACACTGATGTAAAGTACAACTAATTCACTAATTACACAGATACTTAATACTTCATTTTAGAAGTAATAAGATATCAAACCGATTGGATTCTGTCTTTAACTAGAGTGAAACAATTTGACAAACTAACTTTCCTAAACCGGGTACCTTCCTGTTTTGCCGTGACCCGACATGGTACTCTAAGGCGAGACTGCCATTTAACACTGGTGCCGGGGAGACTGCGACAACACAGCCTAGTGTAGTCAAAGTTACCTTTGGCCCCGACCAATTAAATAGCCCGACCCTCGGGCATTAACTGATCGCGAAAGCACATAGTTGCACATGCGACCTTAATTCATATAATTGAATTGAATTAGAACCATTCCACGGAATAATCATAGAAAATGGTGACAGCATCAACTTTATTGAACAATTTGAAGCACAGCTATTTCTGGATATTAGACGGGGAATATGTAGTGGAAAAACTACATAATGAATGGAAGTTTACGAACAGCCTGGACTTTGCAAACAGACTGAAAATAGCCACGGAGCTCTTAGAAGGAATGCTAGAAGAAGAAGCCGAAACGTTACGAGGCTGCATTAACCCACCCTTTGTCAGAGTGGGAACATTAAAGGAAGTGATAGATATTGTCGAAGAGGTAAAGTGTTTTTTGGATAATATCTTGACAGAGTGGCCCAATGTCCAAAATGGTTTGGACCAGCTCAAGAAAGCCGAAGAACTGATGAGAAAGGAGCTATTAGAAGAAGTGAAGAAGATAAAATATAACTGGAGTGAAAAGAGAAAGGACAATGAAAACAAAAAAAAAGAATAGAAAGAGGAATTTGAAAGATTAAATAACAATTGGATAAAGATGCAAGAGAAGTTTAGAGCTATGGGACATCCTGACTGGATTTCCGAAGACGAAAAGAAGAAGAAAAAGGGAATCATTAATAAGATCAAAAGGTGGTGGAACAATGGCAGAAAATAAAAGAAGAAGAAGTACCCAAAGTCTATTTTCAGGGCCACTCATATACCTCGAAAAGATATTTGCTTTCTTTTGCCTCCATTTCCCTTCTCGCTATCCAGTCCCAAATAAAAATAATATTCCAGTGTTAAATTTCCCTTGTCGCTATATAGTCTCACTATGTTAAATTTCCCTTGTCGCTAGATAGTCCCAAATAGTTCGCATGTTAATTCCTCTTGTCGCTATATGGATCCCCCACGTTCAAATTTCCCTTGTCGCTATACAGATCCCCCATGTTCAAATTTCCCTTGTCGCTATACAGTCCCACCTTGCTCTCGCCATAGTGTCCCAAGCCCATTTTGACTGGATTTCCCATTGTTGCTACGGTATCCCGTCTTACTATTGCCTTTTGTAGGCACTGTTATAATCAGTGACTGGGTCCATTGTGATGGCCATTCACCTGTCTTCCAGGTCTTGTTGCAGATTTTGACTATCTGTTATTGAATGGTATTAAACTAACGTTTATTTGAATTTCACCTTTTGTGTATTCAATAATTTAACTGTCTACATCGCTGACTGGGGTACGGATTGCGTTGCATCTCTCAATCACTAATTCAATTTATAACAAAAACGACCCAGGATGGGTCTTCTGTAATAACTAAATATATACTGAGAGCACCCCATCCAAACCTAGTCCACGAGACCTTATATATATATATATATATATATATATATATATATATATATATATATATATATATATATATATATATATATATATATATATATATATATATATATTCGTGTGTACTTACACATACAAATACACACATACACATACACACACACACAGACACATACTCAGACACACATACACACACACATATATATATATATATATATATATATATATATATATATATATATATATATATATATATATATATATATATATGTGTGTGTGTGTGTGTGTGAGTGTGTGTGTACTTACACATACAAATACACACAGAGACACATACACAGAGACACACACACGCATATATATATATATATATATATATATATATATATATATATATATATATATATATATATATGAATGAAAGTTGAATTAAAGTGATACCGGCCATAAAGTTCATTTGATCACTGTTTTGAAACATCAAATTTTTATGATGGTTGGTTTCCCGTGAGGAAGGAATGGTGCCACATCCCCACGGGCATTTAACGCACAAAGTGCGCTTGTTAATTTAGCCGTCATGTCATACCACTAAAAAGTGGCTAATGACATGAATGTAAGGCCCTGGTTGAGTGGGAATAGACCCAACACACTCAACCCTATCAACCAATCAAAAGTAATGTACTAGGGGTGCAATGGCACCAAATGGTGACGAGAGAAAATTAGTTTTCTCATATCGTCATTTTTGTTGGAGTCCGGTCGATGAAAAGGAGGAAAAGACCCGGAAAGCCAGCCGTTGTCGTATATGGATATCGTTTACGCCCCGGAACGCCCTAGCCGTACTGATTTCAAATTCAGTCCAGTTATAAAAATGGACAACCTAATACCAATATTGTGTAAGCCACCTGTGCAATTGTATCAAATAAATGAGTCGTAGAATTTTTATTTAACATCCTAACTATACCAATGTTCTAGTTCTGTAGTGTACATATCACGAGTCCCTAACAAATTTGTTTAACTAATATGTCTATGCGACATATAAAAGTGTAGTCGCTGTTTGGTAAATAGATTGTAAATTTTGAGCGGTATTCAAAATTGATCAAGTCAGGTTTGTAATAGAGATTATTCGAAGAGGGCTCTCGTAACCAAATGAGAAACCTTGTAATTTAGGTAAGTGAAAGGCAAATGTGAAAATTATCACATCTTGCTCCGCAGGCAGTGTTCTCGTGGTCCAGTCCGTTAGCAATGCCAGAATTTTCTCATGGCTCTGCAAATTTCCGTCTGCTATCTTTTCTCCCAAGGCTCCCAAGTTTTTCAGGTGTTAGCAAATCAAGCCACTGGTCCCCTCCACTTCGGTCCCCACCGCTAGTGAAGTCATTTTGATCTCGTGTGGTGACGTCCATCTTGGTTTTCCTCGTGGCGGCCTCCATTTTCCTTTGTTCGAAGCGTCGTGAAGGACGTTTCTCCTAAATGGCCTTTTAGTGATGTAGCTTCGCAGTGGTAATCCCGTACACTACTCCAGGTACCTTAATGTTCTACGGTTGCATTTTTTCTATGCAATCCTAAATGGCACTATTTATCTGCTGAGAGCTCTCGCTCACCGTAGCCAGGTGAAGACCGGTCCTGCCTGCTCCGTGTTCGCTGCCTGAATCACATACATACATACATACATACATACATACATGCATACATACATACATACATACATACATACATACATACATACATACATACATACATACATACATACATACATACATACTTACATACATACATACATACATACATACATACATACATACATACATACATACATACATACATACATACATACATACATACATACATACATACATGTTTGTGTACATATATAGGTACAGATACATATATTCGCAATCATATTCAAATCTTTGATACATTTAAAATGTAAGAAATACGTCTGATAAATCTGTATTGAGGTCAATCAGATTGCCTTCCAAGTGAAATAAAATCTAACTGTTGCTAATCAAGTGACACCGACATGTACATGTTACCATTCAAGAGCAAGCTGAAATACATCGAAATGTTGCTAATCAAGTGACATCGACATGTACATGTTGCCATTCAAGAAGCAAGCGGAAATCCGTCGAAATGTTGCCGCTCCAGCGACGCGATATCTGAATATCGCCACTCGAGTCACACGCTGACAAAGCAATGAAGTATCGATATATAGTGTACATGCTTCATGTTTAATAATATACCTTGAAGTGTGCGCATATCAAACACACATTATAATATTATCTTGATGGAGTAGCAAAAATTAAATTTAACTTGACTTCGATATATATATATATATATATATATATATATATATATATATATATAACTTACATTTTCAACTTACGGCGATGCAATTGTATACTAATACAATACCAATTTATGGATTTTTACTATTCACAAACAAACTCTAATGTACAATATCACAATGTACATAAACATAAACTATTACATAACACATACAACGTTCAATAATAGCCTGTTTATATATATATTCTTTCATAAAACCTTCCTGATGATATGACACTACGAACTGAGTAAAAGGAAGATAAAGTCGCTCTATGACACTGCGACTGAACGTGAAAAAAGCGATTTGTTATATACGGTATTCGTTCCAGTCTGCCAAATTTCCAGACGAAAACAGTAAAGTAGGATACCCTGGCAACAATGGGAAAATACATTACAGACCACCACCACCCAACCCGGGACACTATTGGGAAAACGTTTTAAAAAATCACCCTGGAACAATCTAGCGACAAGAGGATTTGAGCATGAGTATTATTGAAACTTTATAGCGACAAGGGTAAGTGGAGTTGTTGTATAGGGACAATATGAATGGAACATGTTTGGTGACGTCACGGTACTGAAGATTGGTAACATTGTTGCAACATGTTTAGAAACAGTTGTGCACCGGATTGACCTCAATGGTACACAAAACGCATATTACAAGCAATATACAGCAGCAAACAATACACAAACAATGTAATTTGTTCAGGCAAAAACACAAATTTTTTCGAGGCAAATGAATGGCATATGAGTGACCCCGACTCGAGCCGTTGGGTTTATGCGTTAACATCGCATAGGTCATCTGTTCTTCGTCAGACTTCTTATTACTTTTGTAGATAAGGAGTCTCTTTTAACAGACATGTCTTTCCGTAAACATTTGTTTTCCTCCAAACGCTTGTATGCATCTTCCTGATAATTGTCCATGATGATTTCACATACACGGGTATGACTGTTCAAAACAGCATTGACTATACGAGCATAGACGATTCTACGTTTGTCAACATCTTGTGACGAGTACAGGTGAAGGTAATGCAGAGAACTGCGGATCTTTATAGTGGAAGAGTAGATCGAGAAGGATTGAGTCCTTTTACCAAACCTAACACGTCTTACAAACTCAGTCACAGTGTGGTATGTGTCTTCCAAGGGTAATTTCGCACGTTTTCAATACTCAAGCCGATCAACATGCTGTTCTAACCCATTTGAAGTTAGACCAGGAAGTACACCAAGTGGTGTAAATGTGAGAACACGTGTACCATCACCGAATGAAAACCGATCTAGAGTTCAAAAGCATCGTGGAAAAATACAAACTCGTCGACCCTCTGAACCCGCTGAACAGTTTGTACAGTGGACAACCCAATGCCACCTGTTTGCTGTACCAGGCCGACCAGAAGAAAGGAGAAGAAATCTAATACTAGGACGTGTGTTCTCTGTATCCGTACGTGTGCACATATTGCCTCTTTCTCATAGCACTCATGCCAATTATGACGGAACACATTAACCTGGACAATATTAGACAATACGAAGGATTGCGAAGTCTTGCATTCCACAGACAAGTACCTGCCCGTTTTACTTCACCATTGCCAAGGAAAACTGGTGTTTCCTTTCCGTCGTAATTATACAAAAACCTCCAACCAAGACCTACCATGTCAGCAAATCCAGGAAGTACGCGCTTTGCCATGAACGTGGGTCAGCGTGGATTTGTTTAAAAATCTGGACCTGGGATATGTAAAAGTTTCCAATATACGACAATATCACAAGTGTGACAAGACACAGACAGGCGTTTTGCGCAGACAACGTGGTGGCCATTTTTGAAACCGAAACGAGAAGCCAGCGGATATCATTCTTGGTGCCACACTCATAAGATAAATAATGGGCGCAAGAAGGCTTCGCTTAAGACCACATCGAGAAAAACGGAGGAAGGCGATTATTTGCCAAAGTGATGTTTAATTGCTTGTTCGGGAAAATGGCAACGACCTTGTTTACACAAGACGAAGCATTTGACAAAACTTTTTCGCTAACTCCAGATGATTCATGGCAAAACTAGATACATGAGTCGACGCTCGTGATGACTTTATCTTAGTCAAGTATGAAGAACATCTGGACGTTGTAGAAGCCATCAAAATTGGAACTTTTATCATTGCGCCATACGGGACAGCCCATGCTCGCTGCATATTGTACTAAATTTAAAAACTTAAATTATATGCTGTATTTTGACACCGGGTTGAACCTGTTTTTTAACCAGGATACAGTGTTTTTAACCGGTTCGAACAGGATGGATTCGGCTTTATCTGGATTAAACCGGTTCGAACCGGGTTAAACCGGTCAAAACGTATCCAATACAGACTTTATCCATAAATTCTAATTGAATAGTCTGGATTGAAACCGTGTTGAACCAGAATAAACTGGATTGAACGGATTGAGCCGAATTGAACTAGTTTGATCTGGATTGAACAGGATTGAACTGCGAAAAACCGGTCAAAACCTGTCCAGTACAGGTTTTACCCATATAGAATATCTCGATGATATCGATTTGAACCAGTTTGAACAGAATAAACCGGTTTGAACTGGTTGGAGAAAAATGAAACCTGTTTGATCCGTTATGAACCGGTTTTAAACTTGACGATACCTGTCGCATTTATACTTTATCCATACATTTTACTGGGAATATAACGGTCAAAACCTCTACAATACAGACTTTATCTACACAGTATACTTGACAAAAATCAGTTTAAACCGTTTTTCGGCAGGAAAACTGGGTTGAACCGGATATAACTGATTTCATCCGTAGTGGGACCCTATTCATTAAAATGGAAACTTTACTAACAATACTTACCACAAAATGAAGTATGAAAGTGGGGCCTTTAAAAGTCCATGAGATAGTAATTATGTTAAAATCATTGGGATTTCATCCAAATTATTTTTTACCTCTACACCCTTTAACAATTCGTCAATGTTCAGAAAAAAACGTCTTGATAACCGTTCTTCTGCATTTGATGGAAAAATGGAAACTGCGTCACTAAAAACTTCTTCCGTGGTGACATCATCTTCCTAATTTTTGGCAATATCAGCTGCTCACAAAGTACCTGCCCCCAAAATCAAGGAGTGTACATGATATATCGGTCATATTACAGAGTTTACTGGATATGTCCAAGCAAGAACTATACCAATTTTGTCCGTTGCGAACCCTCCACGATGTGTGTTACCTGTCATAAAGTTGATGCGACGTAATGACAAACATTGGCGGTGCGTTCCAGTATCAAAAGACGTGTGGTAAACGACGAGAATCAGTGTGTATATTTGCTCCTGAGTTGCCAAAGATGCCCATTCAGCACTTTTGTTGTTGTCCTATCCTAAAAATGGAAAGATATAAAGACAAGGACATAATCGTGTTCCACAAAACGCTTTGCCAAGCATCGACGTTACACCTACAAAAGACGCAGTCGTCCAAGGTATAAAGGATAATGTTTGATGAAATGAAACAAAGAGAGGAAGGCTAAAGCCATACAATTACCTTCACCACCGCCACTACTTGTCTGGGTCGTGACATTGAAATTAAAATCGAGTATTGAGTTAGTGCAACCCTCAAACTGGTGTTAAAGTGATTGTCACCCTCTTTGAAAGCGAATCGAGAAAGGCACCGAATATCAGAACCACGCTTTCCTCAAAGAAATTTAAAAAAGCGTGACATTCATATTTTCACCACTGAGAATCACGAAACCTAGCAAACATATTGGAACGTTGTCAACGCACCTTGAAATAACTCATGTGGACATTTTTAACGCATTAACAAACTCTCATATACGTTGACGTCTTACCCCACCTGGTCCAATTCTACAACCAATTTTTCAGTCGGACCATCGGACGTGTCCGGCATCATTTGACTTCCGACAGCTAGCGCCATTTCAGTACGTCCTCAACTGTAGCTGTCCCCATCAAATGCGGAGTGTGTTGGCAAGAGAAGAGTGGATGCGCATTATCAAATACAAACGCAGTTCAACAATGGTTACTTATCCATGTGGACCAAGAAAAATTTCACGTCATTGGACGAGTATGTGGTCGTCATCCTACCGTCCATAAATTGGAAGACATGGACGCTGAAGTATTAGAATTAACGTTTCACTTGCAGAGTTACGTGACCCCAAGAAAACAAGTGTAGGACATCGAAAGCATTCACAAACGAAGAACCCGTAAAATGGGAAATTGTGTAAAAAAAAAGGTTAAACTACGTTGGAAAAGATATCCTTCCCATGATTTATTCTTTTATCGACGCTTCGCCAGTAATCGACTATTAAAATAAGTGATCATCATGCCATACAAAACAGTCTACAGCTGCCACAGTGGCTACTAATTCATCAAGTTCTTCTTTGCAAGATCTACAAATACAATCGTTGTGGGTGTGGTGTGAAGAACGTGAAACGTACAAGCAAATCGTCCTTTCCTGTACATCTTCGTAATGTATTTTGTGTTCGGTGCGGCCAGTACCAATTTAAGTTTGCAACAGGTATACAAGCAATTGTAGATTTTACTGATCCGTTGTATCAGTTACCTTCTTCTCACTCATTACATGAAATATTTCTCGAACTTGAATACCAGCGGGAGTCTTGTGTCCAACTTTAGTCACCACTCTAACAATCACAACCCCAACAACACTCGTCTGATTTCCAGTGACCACACATACAACATAACTCTGGAATCATGAATGACAACAACCAATTGTAACTTAACATTATCAAGTGACAGTTCCATGGAGGTGTTACCCAGCAATACTTTCGTTTGTTACACGGCCACATTAACTCAAGCCATCCAACTGAATCACGAAGCCCATTGGGAAGTGGCTTTTGTGGAAATCATGCACCCTAAACAAGTAATAAATATCCTTGCAAATCAAGCATGTTTGATGGTAGAATTTCATGAGCAAGTGCAAATGTACTTGCATGCGAATGAAAAATATGAGAATAAAAAAATAACTCAAACTAAACAGAACACCAATATAATTATAATTCACACATAATATTAGTTTTGTATAAATCATTTGGTGATTGCTGCCAGGTTCAATTGCATGTTCGGCAAAGTCAATGAGAACTTCAGAAGAAGTGTTACACTTGAATACCATAAAAGGGCTCGTCATCCACCGATGAAGTGTTCAAAGGGTAATGTAATGTATATTATATTTTGTCCTGAATTGTTTTGACATTTTGAGTGGGGACATGGAGATGAGAATGGCAATGATCATAAAAAAGAATTACCATTCATTACCGACACCATTACCAAGTTGTTTCCTTTTCCGGTATCAATGATCCAGGGATTGACCTCGATTTGCGTGTACTCCAATGTCGTGGAGCACAACGTGGTGGGACACACCGCCGTATCGTTACTGCGTGACTTTCCTTTCAACGTGGAATCTGAGGAAGGTGGAAACACCTATCGCGTTCACTGTAAATATGTACATCCTCATTCTATGCCCGCAAGAAAGTCGTATTTTGACAGTGACAACATTGCTATAAAAGGAAAACAATATTCCGTTTACAAAATGGAAAATTCACGGTGAAAGTTTTTTTCTAACGATATTTTCCAACGACTCGTTAGTCATGTATCAGGTGCACCGAGGAGTTTCTCGACAAGGAGGACATGGTTTAGGATATATGTTAAATCGCTCTTTGGTTCAATGGCCCCAGTTTTGAAACTGATTTTGACACGAGGATTGAACGCCTCGCAATAAGCCGCATCCAGGCACGGCAAACTATTTCTCCAAAATGTTCTCATAGAAAAAAGCAACAAAGGCTTTCTTATGAGCAGGCATAAATGTTATGCTTCAACAAGGTAAAATGAGATTTCGGGTCGACCAGAAAGTCATATAAATGCCATATTCGGTACCGATTCAGGCATTACCCTAGCAAGGACAAAGCAGAACGAGACGACTAAGACATTCCTCCAGAGGCATCCATACCCCTAGAGCTAGGGAGACTAAGAAACGAAGAATCGTTCAATACTTAAACGTTTCTGATCATTAAAAAATTACATAGAAAAAATGGTAAGTAAGACAATGATGCACCGAGAGTATTGCACCAGTTCCAAGTCGGAACTACACTTGTTTGCCGACTATGATGACTACGCAACAATCAAAATGAGTCGAATTTCGTCCCGTCTGCTCTTTCCTGGATACAGCTCCCATCAAATTTGAAATCAATATCAGCCCGAAGACTACATATATCTGAATATTAGCTACTTGTATTTGAACGTCAAAGTGATGGAACCGCCCAACGCCGATCTCAGCAAAACCTATACATTCTTCGTTCAGCGAGGATCATTTGTACTCAAATAACAAACTGGTCAGCCGTACCACGAATACGTACCCTTACCCAGCATTCTCGAAAATCATGTTACATATGAAAAGGAAGTCACAAACACTCGTCTGGATGCTTTAGTGGTATGGATACCTGACCCAGAGACCAAAAGTAACAGCATTTCGATTGCGAGGTTAACAAAAATAAATGTATCGGGATGTGTCGAACGACGATCCAAACTCTGTGGAAGTCGAACTTTAGAACTGATGGATCGTTTGTATTTGGACCTATGGTTGCAAGGCAATTATTGCTTGACACTGATACTGAATCGCTGTAGTTCCGTTTCGATTTGATGGCTGCATTCGATACTCTTTACAAAAGAGCAATTAAAGAAGTCGACCCTACGTACGACACGTGGAAGTGTTACGTAAAGTGAGAAACGACATCAATCACACTTTGCACAGAACGACGGCAACGTATCAGATGAACGCGTGACAGTGCAAAATTTCAGCATTCTCGCTGGACAGCGAACAATGAACGAAGAACGTTTTTGTTAAACGAGCCAAAATGGGTATTACCACATTTACACAAAAATAACAATTAAGTAAATTCATTTGAGAGATCTGTGTTCGTGTATCAACATTACATTGAGTCTAGCCCAGTATTTTCGACACGTCACAAATTAAACCTGGATTTAAAACTCTTCTGAGTCATTTTCGGGCTAATTATATTGAAACATTGATCCGATGCAAGGCTTTAAACTGCTGAATTATATTTCTTCAAGCTATTGTAGACACCAGTGGCGAAGGAAATGTAACCAACCAATATGATAGGATCTCTATCTAGATCAGAAATCTCCTTGCTATTGACACGTGGTTGTTGGACATTAGAGTTTGACATATTCATTGATATTCTCATCTAAGTGCTATCTAAAATAACCTTTTGATACATCAGCTTTTGAATATTATTTTTTATTTTCAATATTAGTTTCCATTAACAACTTTTATAACAGATCCCTTAAAATCTAAAATTCAATCTACCGATATTTTGCACATTCCCATGTGATCTTAGGCAGCCAGTATTGTTTTACATTTTCTTTCGGGTTTTGTATTCACGTTGAGATAAATTATTATCAGCTGCGTTCCATATTATATTTGCAAGCCTTCTTGATGCATCATTGATCCCATTGTCAGAGTAGTCAAATCATCATTGTTCGTGGAGGGGCAACCTTATCGCCGTATAGGTGACGAAAAAGATAGAACTTATCCGATTATTTAATTTAGATTTAATCTGGCGTTTCTTCAGCTCAGAATACAATGTCGTGCATCTTTGTTTTTATTTCTTGTTTGTAGTCGTGTAAGTAGACAAAAAGCGCATGAAATTTGGATTCCTTTAGGAAAACCTTATTCTTTGAAACAAGGTTTAGGAACACTGCCAAAATATAACCAAACATCATATCAAACACTTTTTACAGTTAATTAGTCCTCAAATTTAAACTAACAAATATGCAAAGAAAACGACAACAAACCTTCAAAAAGCTCCACTATATATAATTGCATTTCCATAAGGGAAAACATCGTTTTTTTAACTCATTGGAAACAAACTATGACAAGTAATATTTTATCGTTACAGGCAACAGCTGACTATTATGTGATTCTCTAGGGTATTTTCTGCAGAACATGTAACTAGATTATTGCTGATACAGTTCGTCGAACCGGTTCTTAGCTTGATTGTTTTCAGACAATACGATACTACATGAGATCGGCATTTGATGCGTTTGTCATATGTTCCGTTAGCATTGGGATTTTTTGTTCCTACAGATTCAACTCATTTTTGCTATTTAACCTAGAAGCCGCTCTTCCATTATGTACATTAGGTTTACACATCTGCATAATCGCTGAGGCTTCCAAATCTATTTTCTGAACCATGTAATCTAACGCATTTGCATTGGCGCTGTGCATCCGATTATAAGTTCGAGGATGAATCAATGAAATTATAGGGTTATCACTAAACCATTTGCCCTGGCCAATTGTAATAGCTTTATTAGGTTTATATGCTCATTCCTCTGAGAAATGCGTTTTTCTACCGTTTGTTAGTACATACAAGACCGATCCATTTCGTTGTATCGTGTCGTACCATATACCTTACTGAGCTTCCACAAAAGACCTAAGGAGCTTAAGTGACTGGGAATAAAGATGGCAATAATCTGTCTGGTCTGATTTTTTGTTGTTGTTGCTAATATGCTTAAATCGGTAACAACAGAGTTTGTCTTGCGAACTGAGAACATCACTATCATCAGTTAAACAGATGGCTAAAGTGGTAGTACATGGCGTGGTATAGTACTGTAACATAGAGTTTTTTTTTCAGTGCAATACATTAAGAAAAACAATCATCAGACGAATATGCACGTCTGCGTTTCATTTTGATTGAATTTTATAGGAATTTAAATACAGTTGCTCTTGGATGTTAATATCCCCTCTGTAGCAGATGCAAAATAAATAAATTACCGTTTACGTGTTGTGATGTCATGCTACATTATGTGAGCGGTTTCATCTTCAGGTCTGTTTGGATGTCCTGTTGGGCAATGTTTAGAGTTGTTACGTGCCTCCCAATAACGCATGGCAGTGAAGCTCTTCCGCATAAATTAGGTGGGCAATTTGGCGTACAAATATTGGGACGGTACGGCCGAATTAGAACTTTATAATATAAGGACAAAGCGGAAGTTAACATTAAACAATGCACTATACAATTATTGGAGATTTAAAATTAATCTGACTTTATATACAAATGAGATTTACTAAACAATGATACTCTTAAGGCTGTTTTATTATATAATCTTTATAAATCAATCAAAACCATTATATTAATTTTATTAAATTTGTGATAATCGATAATCGCCAAAATCACGAATCAGGGTATTACTATTGAAATCTTTCCTCTTATTTAGAACTCATACATTCCTACCAAACATTATACGGGATTGATACAGTTGTTTATTAAGACTCTAAATCTTTCGATGAATATTACGTCTCAGACGTAAAGAAATTGATATCCAAAATGATCCGTATGCCGCAATACTGTTTCCATTAATTATAAAAGATATTACTTTTAAAACAAATTACATATGGTTATAATGTGAATCCACGACTGTGTTCCTGACCAAAATACATACAGCAATTTCCACACATCTTGTAATCCGAATATATATTCAGTTTTACGTTACGTAAAAGATTAGAAATTATTCTTTTAAAGTCTATGATATTGTCCGCTACAAGATGTTTACCATAGGGATAGAGATATCGCACGATGGTCCTTGGGAAGTAAATTAATAGACGTTGACTTCTTGGCCCATGTCTCTCATCTATGTTAATAACATAGACAAAGACGATTGTTTTCATGTAATTTATAAAGATGTTTGTCTTTAGAGCACATTACCTGATTGTAAAGAGCTGTATACGAGCTGTTGGTATGGCGGTAATTAAGTTCCCAAGGTTTAGGTTTTATTGTGTTTCTAATAGTGATACTAAGCAATCATTTGGCGTTTCCTACAAAACACGCAATTCGGTAGACTAAAGATAAAAATAATCACCCATATCCTTATATCTTTGTGAATGAATTGAAAATGTAATATAACCTCTCTCTTATGATGTTGAAGGTATCCGCCCTCTTTAATAAATGCAACGCATAACGTTGGTGTATTCACCTTTCTCGTTTCTAGAAACCTTAGCTGAACTACAAACGTTTGACCTACTATATAAATGTTACACGTTTAACTCGTGCCGCTTCTCATAGGTCACATTCCGGTATGTAATAGCAAGATAATTACAAAAACAACACTTTAACACTTACGTTCGTCATGTCGTCATAGAGTCACTTCCAGATGAATACATAGAGTCCAGGGGAAATATCATTTTCATTTTAAATACGTTATTCGTTGTTAACATATAATCCCACACATACTCAAGCTCATCGAAACGAATTTTTAATGACAAGGAGAAATTTCAGTTATGTGCAAAACATGATTTTTACATCGTCTTGTCGTACAGTCATAAACATATTTTACCTATAGACGATAAGTTGAATATTAAGATTTCGATGACGAAAGACAGTATTAGCACATACCACAGGATGAAAAAGTTATTACGAACTCTACGTCAGAGTGTAATGAACTTCCAAAATATATAACTCTCGGTTTTTGTTTACTAACTTGAGCGACAATCATAAGTCATTAATGCATACCGTTGTTCCAATAAAGTTCTGTCGATAAATGATTTATCTTCGCACTATGTTACAAGTGTGCTCTGAAACGTTTCGACTGAAGAGACGTCAATTAAATTAATGATATGTCACAATATACAACACATTGTCCGATGTCATATTTGCTGCGATTAGAGTCTATTCTTCTTGCAAACACTTCACGCTTTTCCACAGACCGTACAATAAAGCATTTGCCGTGTTGTTTCGGACTCGGATGAATCATTGGACATCCAAACAATGTATTCTGGCTAGGCCTATAAGCTTTACATCAAAGCAGCATGCAGTACAGGAGACCAAATATTCTTTCTCGAGTTATCTTGACGTTAGGACTGCATGTTTGTCTTCCTATTTTGAATAGAAAACATCCTTCTTTATTCATCTGTGTATCGCGTATCATTGCTTTACTTATTCTAATTGTCCTGATTCAATTCTCACAAAATGTTTTATTTCCGTACTATTGTTATATTCCACATACAAGATGTTCATTATGATTGTTAGAACCACTACAAAATGAAGTTCCACTAAAAGATAACCATAGTTTCCTGGTGAATTTACGTTTCGTTTTTGCATTTGTCAAGAGTTAAAACAAGTCCTCAAAAGTTATATCTTTTTGTTTAATTCTTGCAATAAATTCCGTGGCAGCAGTCTGTTCATTACTGTCATTGACGCTCAAAAAGTGTCTAGTAGGGTCTCAAGTCATTTTTCGTTGCAAACTTAGGTTCATAAGTTTTAGTACACAGCTTAGGTTCGTCTCGGTTGACTTTTGTCATCTCTAGTGGAAATATTTAAGTATTGAAATTCGAAAGGAATTGTATAGCTAGCTTAATTTAGTCCTGCGTTCATGACAAAGACAATGATTACACATGTTGCTAGCTGTCATTGGAAAATATGATCTTTGATCAAGTATCAGTCTCCATATGGATTGGTAAAGTTTTCCACTTCCACTCGCCTTTAAAGACATCTGGTTGTAGCGCTGTATATAGTTTGACTAACAAAAGATCAAATAAATTCTGAATTTTTCGATGATTGATTAGCATTGGAACCACACGTCCAGATCCTTACGACCTACTATATCTAAACTGCATCCTTATTTGCATTTCCTTCAAATATTCGTTAAATCCAACATTGCGAGGATCGTCAAATTATGCCAGCTTGATTGTAAACTATCGCAAAATATCTGCCTTATCTCTGTGTGGAGCAGAGGAGTTGTCTTTGGGCTTTCTGCGTTCGTCAAAAATTATGTAAAATTTTGTTGGTCAGTGAGTTTATTTTCCAGATATTCTTTCCTTATTTCAGAGTTTTATCGCCAGAAGCATGAACTTCTCGAGCGATCATGGGTTTCAAGCACCCGATTTTGAAACGCTTATCTTCTTTTAACATGTCTCGTAAACCAAGTCCTCGATTTTGAGTGATTATATCTGGAATTTTCATTTTGAGAATAGCATATGTTGTCCAAGATCTCCTTTTAATAATATTTTGCTACAGACAAAATGAACTTTAGCGATAGGACGATAATGATGATGTCGAACATCTGTGAACATGATACATATTTCCTTCTTCATCGTAATAAGATATGTTTAAACGAACAACTCTTATCAACATAGCTGCGTTTCCTACGGCTTCATACTCGACGACAACATAATACCCAGCAAAACTATTCCTTCATTCATTCATATGGATAGTGACTTGAAACTTCATTGAGAATCGACCAACGATGTGACCGTTTTGGGTGGTGAGCTACATTTGCGTCTTCTGCATGAATAGCAATTAAATTAAGAGCCAATTGGATCTACAACAGAGTGGGCCGTCGGAAAAATTAGTGTGATGCCGGTGAACAGAACTCGGTCATTGAATATATCTGAGCATTAAAAAAAATTGTGAAGCAATTGTCAAGGAAGGAAATAAATTGATTTTAAACGAGTTTCACTAGTGAGAGTGCTTAGGATCGGAGTCGTTCATGTGAGAATAGTTTTCTAGGGGAACCGGTTGCTTTTTTGTGCAATAATTCATAGGTATTTTTGCACTGCTAGTGATAAATAATTTATAACTAATATACACCGGTGAAATAATATGATTTGTTTTGAGGGAACACATTTCTAGAACTGTCCTCAACGCTTTGGTCTACCAGGTGACACTGTCCTTAATCGGTAACGTGTTTGCAACCGGATTGGCTTGTTTTAATCCAGTCATGCGCTTAATTTCATCGTACAATGCTACTATGACCAATGGAAGTCGTGTTACCCAATCTTCTGACATCTGTGGCCTCAACACCAAATTCGTGTGCGTACTGATTAGGAATGTGGTTGAATTGTTCCAGAATACGTCCGTCACGATGTGTGCTAACAAGTACGAAGGATAATCGCATATGATGTTTAAACAGCATCATAATCCCATTATCCAAGAAATGTTTTGGAACGATCAACTTGTAACAATAGTGGTCATGCGAGAGGTCCAATTGCATCAATGCGCTAGGGTGAGTCTGATACATTTGCATATTCTGTTGACTTTAAAAGCTCCGATTATATCTTCCCGCTGACCATTTCGACAATTTTTTTAACACTTTCGCCATCGACTCTGTGGATCAAGAACACCGTGGTATGGAAGAAAAAACAAATCTTGCTAGATGCTCCACATTTTGATTTTGGGCATTGAACTAATCACGTGAAAATTTGCTAGGTAAAGGTAAATTAATTAGCGTAAGGGATTGTTTGCCCTACTGTGTTAGGACGATCCCTCGATTGTCAGTAGCAACATTGATGGTAGTAATTTGGCCAGTCCATTATTTGCCTGTGTGTGGTTTCCTTTGTTTGTTTATGTGTTTGTTTGATTGTTTTGTATCCTTGTTTGCTTGTTTGATTCTTTGTTTATATCGGTACTATTTTATTTTTGCCGTGCAGAATTGTGCCTGCCTCCAGGTTAATTCTGTCCATCAAGTGAAAACGTGGCTTTTTTCATCCGTTACCGACTAAATGTGTTAATTATATCTGATAAAAGTGGATTCACTGCATTCAACATATGCGCGTTTACATCAACGTATATCATCGGATGCTTTATAAGCATGGTCATGTTATTAATGAGGGCATCGATACTTGGGATAGGCGGCTTAACAGATATATGTAGCTGGTCCACCATTCCTGGTTATTTTTCTATCCGGACGAGATTCTACCACCCCATGACTAAAACACTCGCTTCATTTCAAATGTGTGATTGTGCTTCCAACCGTAGCTGATAAATTTAAAAGTGATCGAGAGGAAACGTGGTCGTTCATGTTGAGTTTGTAATTCTGTTTACAGCACTCTAATGTGGAGAGGCTGATTGTATGTTTAATGTTATGTTGGCAAACCAAGAGCTGAAATTATGTTAGGTTGATACCCTTTTTAAATAACGTTCACTTCTTTGAATCAATGTCATCAATTTACTTGTTCTTGGAACAATGATTCTTTCGATGTCGTATCTTTCTTCTTTATTTGTTGTCATCCAATGCAGCTTCACAAAGTATAATGTTTAAAATTTTTATCTTCACATTTTCAGATTGTTAGTATTTTTACAAGAGTGATTGTTAGTATTTTTACAAGAGTTAATCAAATATTCCGTTTAACGTTTTTACGTTCTTAGATAATGCCTCAGGCGTTGACAACGATCGCATTGCCTACACAAACTTCAGACAGACAGATATACTTTTATACCATAATAAAACGAGGCAATTTTAAAGATAAATTTAGTTTGTATTTCATTTCACAATCATTCGTGTTGTATCTCTTTGCTAAGAAATCTACGCGACTTTAGAAAGGGTCGTATATGTTAATGTCTTTCCCAAATAATTAGTCTTAATTCTATAGTACAGTTCTGGTATAGTACGATTAGTGACAACGACCGTTCGCATTGTAAGACATAGAAGAAAATGTATTGTCTTATTGGAGGCTTGCACTCATGAACGATGCATACTTTACTTTATCTCCATTTAATATAATGAAAACGGAATTCTAAATTAAGAAAAATGGAAATGAGACAAAGCAATGTGTAAAGTTATGCAAATGTAAATACAAATTACAATCGATAAACAAATATTTGAAATTGAAAATAAATACACTAAGCATGGAAATGAAAGCTGACTATGAAAAGCAATAAACACAAATCTCCTAAGACATTCATCTGACAGACAATTTAATTAGGTAAACGAACAACTAAAAATTGAAAACCCCAAAAGTATGTCACTTTTAACATTAAGGCTGACACCTTCTCTGCAAATTTTAAATTCATAACCCCGGATGTATTCAACATACATAATATTTCTTGTGCAATATATTTTTTAATGTTATATGCAAAATATTCGTACCCCTTTAATCTGATAGATAGCAAGGAGTTGAACCCTCAAAATAGCCTTAGATATTACGTGTCTGCTAAAGTTCGTTCCAGCAGTGTGTTGGTTATATAGCGTACGTGTTGAATCCTGGATAACTTGAAAATTGATAATAAGTAACTAGATTGTGACGACTCCAAATGGGTTTCATACAGTAATGTGGATATTAAATAGTAGATGACAGCATGATGGATAGTAGATAACTGGGTGATGGTCACTTAAAATGAAGTGTTGAATGCATTGTATGTGTACTGGCTAGTAGTTACTAAAATTTTGATTGATCGGTTATTAAGTGTATTTTTAGTATTAATTTAGCAGTTAAAGAGCATATACACACATAATGTGACCGCTAGCTGAATAATCTCTTTTATACTGCTAAAATCCTTAGAAACCCAAATATGATAGCTTTATCTTTAGCCACTGTAGGAAACCTACTGTGTTGTCTATTGTCAGAACATACATGGATGGCTTATGTGCAGCAAATGCAATTTTGTGCTAATTGTATCCTTGTCCAAAACTCATCTAATGTCTGGGGAGTCAATGGTCAATATCCTGGTTAAATAAGAAATCAAATATATGAGTGCTAATAACTTTCTTATTTTATTTACAATTGTGGCCAATAGTAAAATGTGTCCTTTTCAAACGTTTTGTATTTTTGAAAATTAAAGTGATGGTTCTAAATCTCAAACAGCTAGCATTTTTTAAATAAAATGTAGATGCGATTATTATACTTTAAAGATACTAGTGTTAATGCTTATTACTGACAGAGCCCTGCAACGAAATTAGTAATACATAATTCGCAGTATATATAGTGGTAAAACAAAGGGGGAGGGGCACCTGTGACAAGCTATCTGGTAGAGAAGGCACTTTCATGTTTTTTAATCTGCAGCTCTATTTTCAAATTACGTCATCACTGCACGAGTCCGTCAGGGACAACTCATCACAATTTGATAGGACACTACATGCAATCACACCCTGATGTGACTTGAGCCTTTGTACCATCAATAAATAGAGATTGCTTTGAACTTCTAGTGCTGATGTCTGCTTCCTCAATTTCTTTCATTAACAACATCGCCTTTCAATTAAGATCATATTTCCCTTCTTGAAAATTAATTTGCTTTCTGAATTGAGAAATTGATTAGTCTTTATCAGCCTGAATTATATTACATCTAAAATCAAAGAGCTCCTTATATCTAAATTCCAACATCCTTATCAGACGATCGTCATCAACATGTGACATTCTCAAGCTTTATTACCAAACCGATCTGAAACAGAACTCCAATCTTTTGAAATTGACGGTTCTAAATCTATCTACGTATGTTTATATATATATATATATATATATATATATATATATATATATATATATATATATATATATATATATATATATATATTTGTATGTATGTTTGTATGCATGTATGTATGTATGTATGTATGTATGTATATGAGTTCCAGAAAGATGGCCGCCATCGCTTAACTGCTTGAGGGAGACTCTTCCATTTTTGTGCTATTTTTCATGACATATGCGCTTGTTGTCTATCTTCGTCTACATTATTGTGTTTTATCATGCATTGGCTGTTCAGTTCATATGTGTTAATTCATCTCCTTGTTTAGGAAACTAGAACAATTATATTTTTTCTAAGTTGTTTTGTTCCACTGTGAAGACGTCATTTGTTTTTTAATAAACCGCCATCACGTGTTAGCCAGTCAAACCGCTTACAATATGATGGACCCTCATTAATTGCATTAAAAGACCACACCTTGGATCTTGATACTACATTGTGCTCAAGACTAAACGAACTAGGACTACATTCGTCATTACTTAAGTGTAATCGGAAGCGAGAAAAGAAACGTTGTTTCAAATCTGGCCGGCGTAGAACAGGAAGAATAATTCCAGTTATGTCCCTTTCGTCCGTAACAAAAAACAATTTAAAAATTCTGCCCTTAAGTTTGATAACCTGGTTCAAATTCCTCTTAAATCGTCAACCGTTGTGTCAACTGTCCCAGGGTTACCACTAAGTATTGCATTATTTAATAGTTAATTTTAGAAACGACCAGAATTTCGACGTCTTCTTCCTGACAGAAACATGGCTAAAACCATCAGGCGATGAACCGAAGTGTGCGGATTTAACACCCAGCGATTTCACCATCAAGTCGTTCCCCCACAACTCTCGCGGAGATGTTATCACAAAGAGTTCCATGATAAAATGCCTTAAGTACAACACAACCTTCAATTTCTGCCACAAATCGTTTGAACTAGTCTAAACAATACTCACAATGGAACAAAGGTCAGTCCATTTTATCTGTCTCTACCGCACTCCTCCTAGTAGCAAAAACAAGCTGACTGAATCTCTCTTATTGGAGCAGTTTCCAAATCTTCTTGAGTATGGAAATTCGATAGGTGGCAACTTAATTATTCTTGGAGATTTCAACTTTCACTTTGACTGTCCACCAAACCATACACGTCAAACGTCCTAGATTCCATTCATATTTTCAATCTTAAGCAGTCAGTTGACCACCCCACTGTTTCAGAATAGTGTGGATGCTGGGGTGACCTGCTTTTGCGAGCACCCCAGTTTATCGATCTATGTCCTGTTACTTGATGTTGAATGTTTTCCAATTGTCTTATGAAAGTTGTTTTGATTCTAGGCGTTCCGTTGGAACACCGTCCACCTTTCGCATGCGTAAAGTACTTTTGAGAGCATAACTGCCCTGTAGACCTTTAGTTTGGTCTACATTCTAATTCCCCATTCTATTCCAGACATTGGTATACAATCTGCCGAAAGTTGCGCTGGCTCTGGCAATGCATAGGTTCTCCTCGTCGTCAATAGTGACGCTCATTGACAATGTGCTCCCGAAGGTAAATCAAGCGGTTCACTAAGTTGGGTTTTTGGTAGTTAACGGTGATGCTGCGTTCAACAAAAGGCTTTCCCTGGGCCGGCTAACGCAGGACGTCAGTCTTCTTTGCACTGATAATAAGACCAAAGCTGTTGCAAGAGCTGGAGAACCTGGCAACGCTGCATTGCAGGTTTGGTTATGTGCCTGCACTGAGGGCACAGTCGGCAGCAAATATGAAATCTTTCATAGTGCCTCTCATAACTTTGATTTTCACTTGAAGCCTGTGATTGAATAGTGTTCCATCTGTACAGTTCATGATGCTGACTCCAACCTCTCCGTCTCTGAAAGCTTTAGTCAGCATGGCAGAGAACAAGACACTGAACAGTGTCGGAGCCCAAACAAGATTCTTCTGGATTACATTGTTTATTTGGAATGGCTCATATGTATCTCCATTGTCTTAGACTCGTGCCTGCATGCCATCGTGGAAAGGCGGCACCATGGATATACATCTTTTCGGGCATCAGTTTATGGCAGTACCTTACACAGGCTTTCTCATCTGACAGTATCAAATGCCTTTGTCAAGTCAAGGTAGATGGATAAAAGGTCGATATTTTTGCTCTTAACATTTCTCTTGTAGCTGCTTAGCAGTAAACATGTCGATAATCCCACGCTCGGTTTGGAATCCACACTGGCTTCCTGACAATAGTCCTTGGTCAAAGTGAGGCGGTTCAGTAGGACTATGGCTAGTATCTTTCCTGCAATTGAGAGTAAGGATATACCCTGTTGGTTGGGGCAGGCCTGGTAGTTGCCTTTGCGCTAATACAGGTGGATTATGGAAGAGTCTTTAAATATTCCTGGGGATTTTCTCGTGCTGCCATATCAGTAAAAACAGTTTGTGGAGCCTTCCTTATAGACTTCAGTTGAGATGGAGTCTGAATCAGTAGGTTTGTCACTGGAGAGCAGACGTATCTATTTGTCTGTCTCCACCAAGGTTGGAGAGTCATTCATTGTCTCTTTGATAGATTATTGAGGGTGATGACTGATGGCTTCATTATTGACGAATTAAGGGTGATTCAGGACGCTGTGAAAGTGCTGAACCCATCATTGAAAACCTTTTCTTTCTCATTAATTAGTATGTTCCCGTCGGTGCTGAGGAGGTGCGATGATCCAGAGGATGTAGGTCCATACGTTTCGTACAGGGCATTGTAGAACTTCTTCAAACTGGTCAAAGCTATCTTTGTACTTTGTAGCTTTCTTTTACAAACTTTAATGCGATTACCTGAAAATAGGAGGTTTGTTGTATTTGAGAAAATATATATATATATATACATATATATATATATATATATATATATATATATATATATATATATATATATATATATATATATATATATATATATATATATTAACACCATCATAAAATTCATACAGCCAGTACGAAACCTAGGTGTTTTTCTAGTCAGTACTCCCACATTGCACCAACATGCCATGAACATATGCAAGGCTCCCTATATTGAGCTGAGACGCATCAGCTCCATTCGCAGATTACTTTGCGTTGATGCCACTAAGACACGTGTGTGTTCATTAGTACCTTCAAGACTGGAATATTGTAACTCAAATGTGGCTGCTTCATCTCAATATCTAGTACAGAAACTTCACAAAGATCAAAACGCAGCTGTTCTGATCATCGTTAGAGTATCACTTTCAAAACACACATCCCCACTGATCTGTACCCTACACTGGCTACCCAATTGATTAAAAATCTAACATATTTGCTGCTCTGTGCTACGTTTTACTGATGTACTCCAGTCCAGCTTACCTATCCGGCCTCACCCATGTGTATACACCAGCCAAATGTTTACCCTCCTCTTCTGAAAAAACGTATATTCATTATTACCACTATGAAAACGAAGTCATGTGGACAAAGCTCTTTTGCATAATAGGCCCAGCAACATGGAATGAATTGCCCATTGAAATGAGGCACAAACACACAGTGATCCCTTTCAATAATGCTCTTAAAATATCACCTGTTAAGACTGCAAGAACAAACTAAAAGACCTAACATATTTCCTACCTTAAATATTTGGAGCATTGTTTGTGTTTTAATTTCATGGTGTTTGTTAAACTGTACGATTAGCCAAAGTGCGCTATGCGTCTCATTGTCTCTTGTAATAATGTGTACTAAACATATGCTGGGATTTGCATGAGATTTAAAGCTTATACCAAATCTGGACACTGGCCATTATTATGTGCCAATAGTTCAACCTCTTTTCATTAAATACATATTTCATGTTGTTTGTCAAACAGTGATGTACATATGAAGATTTAGGTTTGTACAGACTATATTTCTGTCTAGAAAGTGTATATTGGTCATTGGTAAGTATGATTCATCTGTTCGCCCCTTTTGTCCAATAACATTAATGCCTTTGAGATAAACTAGTGAATGTTTATATAAAACATGTCATGTATTATATTTTACAAGGTCATGACGAGCGGTCATCAACACCTTTTGTCTGTTCCCCAGTTTGAGAACGATGTCTTATGGACAAATAACTACTTGTAAAATTATATTCAATGTGACTTCTGTCTACCACAATCGGATTCATACTTTAATGGTTACGGTCTGGTATTAAGCTGTTTTCGGGTTCTTTCTGGCATTTCCCCTAGTTCTTCTCCCACCATTAAAACAGCCCGCCATGTATAGCCTATAGTGTGCTGACAAATGGTGTAAAACCCTACAACAACAACAACAACAACAACAAAAACAACTGCATGGCTTTTACACATGCTCAATGCCTATAAAAAATGTAACACTTGTTGCATCTTGCTTAGCCTCCATGGAATATAATAATGATACTGCAGTGACGCAGCTTAGTCTCAGTACAGCGATCTACTTGCTGCACGTAAAATTAACATCACATTGTACATATTTGCTAATATAAATATCATTTCCCAAAGTACAATTTGCATGCATATTTGAATAACAGTGTCTAAAGCCAAGCATTTATGATTTTCAACTCAGTATACCACACACACCCACAATATGACAATATTCCCATTACGAATTAGCGTCCTAAAGTGGGTTAGAGTGGCTTGGACCGGGTATTTGCCAAGGGAGGAATAGGTCTTACTGCGCTAAGGTCTCACGGGATAGTTTCGTATTTTGAAACCTCCCTGCTATTTAAGGTAGAAGGCATGAGCCTAATTATTACAATCCTAGCATTTTTCTGTTAACACATAAGCTAATATGTAATGTGGTTTAGAATTACTTTGAGTTAGGCTTGAAAATGGGTTAGACTAGCATTAGAGATCAAATGCGTAACGTGGGTTTCAAATGAATAGCCGCATTGGTTTACGTATTTACATCTGTCTGCTACAGAGGTAAATATCTAAAAATCTAAATGGTTGAAGTGTGATGAAAAGTATGCTGATTTGTTACAGTACAAGTGATCTTTATTCATGCATAAGTCACTCACTGATTCTTTTAACTGTATTATCACAGGAGAAAATTCAAAATAGGTCTTTCCAGTAAAAAAGAGGGGTTGGTGGCAGTGTTTGTTCAGTATAAAAGCCGCTAGTTGCATAAGGAATTAACTTTAATACCTCAAACAGAATCTTACAAACATCCTTTCAACAAAAATCTTAGTTTTTTTGTATCAATATCTGTAATGTAATATTATTATTATTTTTCCGCAATAGTCATGGTCGGACTAAAAGGTGCCAAACAAACTGTCAAGTGAGACCTAAATCACGGGCGACAGAGCCCTTGTGACACGAAAACTCTTTTGGGCCTTGATTGTCGCCTCTGGAGTCATTTAAGCTTAGTACATCACTGATTTCGAATAGCCTTTAAAAGTCGGGTGTTTAACGATTTATTTAGCTTAAGAGTCTTTCAGATAAAACTGCTCAATGATATTTCAGCACTACCCTACCCAAACATTATCATTCTGCAGTAATACTTTAGACCAAAAAAAAATATCAGCATGGTATGGGTTAGTTAAGTTTGTAACATGCCACAGCTACATAACTATTGTAACAACATTCGAGATAATATATTTATCACAGTAACAATGCAGCTATTAATCGCAAAGTCACAGTATAAAGAAGTTTTTTACTTTTAAAAAAATATAATCGAAACAACATCGATGACCCTTGAAGTGGAAATACTAGTATTTGTGTAGTTAGTAGAATTGGTAATGCTTTCAAATACTGAAACTGTTTGTGTTGATTGAATAATAGAATGTAGTGTGAACAGAGAGAAGAGGGGAAAAGAATGCACACACCACCTAACCTATATTTCTGGGTTTGTTTCCATAATAACACGTAAATATTCCTTATAGTATATATATATATATATATATATATATATATATATATATATATATATATATATATATATATATATATATATATATATATTGTTGCGCACAAAACGACAAGTTTTGAAAAGACAATGAGTTCCCCAGAATTTCTCTCATACTTTTTAAATAGATGTCCATTACTTAAAATACAAACACAAGGTTAATGATAGATTCGAAGCACTTTGACTGGCATATAACATATGTATACAATATCGCCTTGCTAGTGACCGTCTTAAGATTGGAGACAACAGGTGGATTATACAATGTTGTAGACACGTGCTTTAGGAACACTTTGACATTGGCTTTAGAACAGTCATCTAAGACGCAATATTAATTGCTAGTTTTCAATGTATCTTTCATCGTTATAGATTTTGAAAAATCTATCCATTTTGGGTTTTACGGTAACTACTTTTATTAATTCATTTTAGTTGTAGAAACTGTTATAAACAAATCATGTACAGTAATTATCATGGTAAACGAAAAAACTCAACATGCGTTTGTTCTGAAAAGATTCTTGATATTAAATTATTTTTATTGCTGCCTTTCTTCTGCATTCAAATATTGCGATGCGATTCACTCTGTTTATTTCTTTTCCCACTTAATTTCCCTCTGTTCTTGAAAATAAAAAAATGGTCTACTAATCAGGGAAACGATGTCGACAACCAACGTAATTCAATCAATTAAGCGTCTTCTGGCTGTTAAGAAATGTTATGTCAAAGATTAGAGCCAATCGGGTGATTCAATAGTCACGATTCTGGTGGTTTTATGGCGTTTCATCCATCGTTTTATTTCTATATTATATACTTTTTTGGGGATCCTTTTGTCCTCTTAAATCAAAGAAATTAGTTGTGAGGGAAGTGTACAAATTTAATTTTCCATGCTCTTGGAATCCTGGAAAATCAATGGCATTAAATGCTTTTCACATATTATAACAACTCTCCTGAATGTCAAACTCACCCACTCTAAGTAAAGATGTTCAATCGATTATAATCGATTATAATTATATTAGTTAGTCTCTGCATAAGTCAGTTGTGTCTAAATAGTGTCTTAATCTTTTTAAAAACACGTATTATCGTGGGCATTAGAATTACTCCAAACAACCTCACCGTTTTGATCGGACTAAACCATCCTCATTACAGGCCTGCCAACCTTTATGATTTTGCCATAAGTCTTATGAAAATTACCCTTAAAATATGGACTTAGGACATAAAAGCAAAAACTACGGGAAAATGATCAGCGTCAACAAATCCTGAAAATTTGATCATCCGTGTTCGATTTTGATCCGGGTTTCAAGTTAATTAACGACAATAATCACGGAACCAGACTAACTTTACAGCAGCACCTCAGATAAACCGCACCCATTTGTGTATGCGAAGCACCCGCATGATTAAACTGTTGATTGTAGATTTGTGTATAAACCAAACGTCATCTAACAAGACATGCATATTTAAGACGAAATTTAAAGTAAGTCTCTTGAAAAGTGTTAATAATCAACACCGAAGAATAAAACGGAATATTCATATTCTTGTGAATAAATGTTGGAAGGGAGATAATTACGTTTATCTGACATCACGTGCCAATTTGATTATGACTCGCGCCGGAAAATATGATTGCCGGTGTCATTTCAAATGGAACAAAATATAGAAATAACGTCAAGCTGAGAGATAGCACTAAGCCATTTAGCTGAATAGAAATAACGTCAAGCTGAGAGATAGCACTAAGCCATTTAGCTGTATAGGTTTTAGTACGGTTTTTTTTGTGCAACTGTAGTGTTGGCAAATCAAGGTTAAGTGTACTTACAAACGTTTCAGTTGAACATAATGATTATATCCGCTAACTTTCAATTACGTTTTCGAGATTTAAATTAGTATTTTATGATATTTTTACACCTTATTGACAACTGGTCAAACTTACGGAAAAGAAAAAAATTGTCTTACTGAGACAGACACATCAGAGTTAGCAGGTAAAAGTTGATGTATATTGTTATCATTAATAACCCGTGAAGTCCTTTGCCTAAGGTTACGAAAGAATATGGAGATTCCAGTCAAAAAGGTAGTGGGACTGTTTAGGGTTTATGGGAAATTTAACATGGGGAAAAATCTTGGGGTTTTATGGGGTCGGTGAAAGTCCCAGGCAAAACAAATATGCCTAAGCACTATGGAAATTTAACATATGTGGGCATGTATGGGGACAATCGGAATTTAACGTGGGAATGGCACCTGGGAAATTGAACACAGATTACGTCAATGTGTTTATTCGGCCAAAACTATTTATAGGGTAAATGCATTTATTGGGACAAAGGTTGATAGGGACAAACATAGACATACAGAACAAAACAAATACACATTCAAACAAAGAAGATGGAAAAACATAGAAAAGAGGACAGAAATGTTTTAAAGAAAGACAGATAGCAAATAGACTAGGAAAAAATAACTCTTGTATGAGTGCGAAACATTGATTTAAATATATAAAATATATACATGGGTTCTCTAGCCTATGTTTTGGTCTAAGCACTAACCATTTAAAATATACACATTGGGACATGAAAAAGCCTATGTATGAATTTTCTAGTTCTTGGTTCTATTAAACTACTTTTTGAAATTAAAGTTCAAGCCTTACTAAAAATCACTTCATATATAAGGTATTCACATTATTGATAAAAGGAAGCTAAAACTTAACAAGTAACAAACAATCAAATCGGACAAAGTTCATATTTCTCATTATATCTGCCATACACGTTGCTTGAAATCTCGTCAGCTAACACTTGTGTCCCAGCGTAGATATTTCCCATCATGTACTCCGTCATTCTTAAATCTGCTATTATGTCGATAAGGCTAGGTAAACGTATCGGTAAGCAGATCAAGTGCAGTCATCGTATGCTATATGCATGGTCACTTTTCCATCGGTGATGTCAAATATTTATCTCATCATCAGCATGTCTTCACTAGACCTCAAACGTTTGGAAGAAGTTAATTCTGCAGGTGTGCAGACCGAGAAATACAGGTGAGATAAAACAGTCGTAATACATAGATAGACTCAACAACCTTTCTCTCTCTTTGACTTGTCACTGACGTTTGAGTTTCTCTAAACGTGATTCAAGTAGGCACGTAATGAATCCTGAAACTACCTTTGGGTGGAACGTCAGATTCGCAGTCTTACAATTTCACCGTGTAGTTGTAAGTTGTCGTCGTCGCTGTCTGGTGAGAACATTTGCATGCTAAAATACTCATTTAGGTCATCTTAAACCTTTCCTTTTTTGGAAGCAGTTTGCTGTGACTTTAGGGTGGTGAAAAAGGTCAATGATATTTGTTCGGACTCTTTGTTCATCAGGGTATAGATTCATCTTTTTTCAGGATCATCCTCGCAACGAAGTGCCGATCTTGGACGTCTTCCAAATTTAATACTGAGTGATGTACATAAGGTATAGTCTTGTGGACTGGGCGTTGCGCTGGTTGCACATAGTTTCTCATGGCGTTAGTACATCATCAGCTAAGATGTGGTACTGCATTGTTGATGTAATCGTGTTTCATAGCAACAAGCCCGAGTTTTCAAAAGCAGAACTCTCTTCTGGTACAATATTTCCTAGACGTTTTTAAAGTGTCGAAATACGATTTGGTGTGAGCACAAACGACCAAGCGTGTGCGGTTCGTAGGTGGTCACTTTGAAAGTTTAATCTTATCCATACTGCAAAGATTCTGTATATACGCCAAGGTTCACCAGTCGTCTGTTGCGATAACTGAGAGTCAATCTTTCCACTTTACACTGTTGGTGCACTTCTTCTTGTTGGTACTGTTATTCGTAGCCGTAATGGTTAGGATCGCCACTTGCAAACTTAGAATCTTGTCGTCGGAGTGTTCGCCCGTCCAGGCTTCTAAACGATCTCCTTCTTGTCAGGATGACGTTGACCTTGGCGATCGATGTACGTGCAGCTGTCCGTTTCCATGTACAGGATGCAATCTCCTAACAGTTCTAAATCTTCGTGCAATTTTAAGAGAGCGCGGGCTGTCACATAAACAGCAATGATGACATTTCCAAATGTATCGGCTTTTCTTCGTAATTAAATAAGATGAAGACCTCACGAACGATGTCTGCGTGTGACAAGTATTTGTTTTTGTCGTGAATCATCTGAGGGGAGGCTCTCTGAAATACTCTGTCTTGGGTAAACACAGTCGTTTTGCCATTTTAATCCACAACCAATTTGACATCACTTTGGCAAACGAGTGCTTTCCTTCGTTTTTATCAACGTGGTCTAAGTTGCTGCCATTCGCCTCCAATATTGATCTTTGAGTTGTGCTTGGTCTGCGGGAGTGTGGTACAAGGAAGGATATCAGATGGCTTCTTGTTTCCGTTTCATAAAGGCATCCACTTTGTCTGCGAAAATGCATTTATGGGTATAGTCGTCTTTGTGGTACTGTTATATCTTGGTAAAGCGGTACTTTTCGTACTCTTCACACAGGTCCAGAGCTTTGAACCATTCCATGCGCTGACACAAGCTCCTGTCAGGGTGCGTTTTTCTTGGGTGTTTTGACACAGTAGGTCTCGGTTGCACGTTTCGGCTCAAGTACGGCAAAAGAAAACATCAGTTTTCCTTATCCATGGTGAGGCAGAATGGAATGGTACAAACCGTGGGAGGCAACACATTGCACCGGATCAATCCCACGTGTGGTCCATGTCATTGTGTTCCGTCATCAATTGCGGATGTCCTGTGGAAAAGTGATGCTATTTGCTCACCCAATAATACAGCGAACACCGTTCAAGTATCGGATGTCTTCTACTTTCTCCCCCGTCATGTAGTACAGCAAACAAATGTTCGTCCATCCTCCATACAAACTGTCCTCCTGGTTCATTGGTTCCACCAGCTTGTAATTTTCGACGATGCGTTTAAGCTCATGATCGGTTTTCAACAGGTAATCGTACTCATGTTCCAACATTTCCACCACATGGTATCCTTGCTCATCGAACTCCAAGCACCGCTGACAAGCTTCCATGGTATGTTGCAAAAACTGATGATTAGTGTCGCGTTGATGGTAGCAGATATGACAACAGTGAAATAAGCAGCTGTTAAAGTATTTACTGAGTCTAGCGCATGTAGCACGATGTCCCACACAGTCAAATTATCCTGACACCAGCCGCCCAGTCCGAACACTAACTCTTAATGCTTAGCATCAAGCAAGGCCACTGTTAGTACCATTTTTATAAGTCTTTCGTATGACTCGGGCAGATATCGAACCCAAAATCTCGCGCATCCGAGGAGGACTCTCTAAACACTAGACCACTAGAGTGGTCTATAAAAAAAGAAATACATTTAAAAATAGAATTAAAGAATATCGATGAATAAACAACAGAAATGAATTTGACAAAGGCAATGCCATGTGTAGAACTTACTTTTATTTTGGGAAGGTATTTGGATGTAATCTGCAATGTACCACCAATTTGTAAAAATTATATTAACAGAGAGAAAGCATAATTCAGAATTAATTTTGTTCAAAATTTGTTGTGCCTTTGGAGAACATACCTAAGCATTAATAAATGGTGGAACATAGAAGATACACATAAAAGTTATGATATTCCTGAAAAAGGAGGGGATATTCCTAAAGATTGTAACCATCTATATATGCTGAGACTGGTCTGTGGGAGATCCACAAATAAGGAGGTACATATTGTGGTTACGTTGCAGGGATGTTGTACTTTCCAAATGGTAACAATCAGATATATATTTCTCAGATGACACTTTTGAAGTGCTGTGTCTTTGCAAGTGTCAAAAGATTTTGTTACATAACGTTGGTACGGCTTGTAAATATTTCCAAATTAGAAATGTGAATTATTGCAAGTTATTATCAAAATATGAACCGGAACATGGGGGCTGTACCGTTGTTGTTTACAAACCTCTGCTCATGTGAACAACTTACTTGCTGTCTCATTCTTTGGTCTTAGGAAAGATCGCACATGTAGGTACAGCAACGGTGATAAGACGAGGAGGAGACATCGTTGATGTTTTGTGTGTGTGTGTGTGTGTGTGTGTGTGTGTGTGTGTGATTTGGATTTTTAACGTAGCTTTAACATTTTTTCAGTTATTTTGCTACAATGTTTGCAGTGTGATAGTTTCATAGCGATGTCTAGAACTGGAACATCATGCCGCAGACATTGTAGCATGATGTCCCAATCAGTCCTAACACTACCTTCATAATGCTGAACGCCTACCAATGCAGCTGTTAGCACCATTTTTGTAAGTCGTTGGTATGACTTGGCAGGGGATCGAACCCGCAACTTCTCGCATCCGAGGCGGACGCTCTAACCATTAGACCACATTTGTGGTCTTCATTGCTCTCGTCAAAGGGTAGTTTTTTAGGAATGAGTTTTGTATTTTTTTGAGATTCAAATGAATTTCAATTTCAAATTTAAATTTCAAATGAAGAACAACGTGTGTTAAATCAGGGCTGGTAAACATCGTGGTCAACGACAAAGTAAAAGTTACAGTGAGAATGAGACGTCCTAGACGAGTAGCATGGTGTTCTGGAGTATGTAAGTGTCCTAACAGTACAGTACCATCTCTAGTTCTCTTGATGACACCAACTCTTTTTTGTATTCCTTGCAACTTTTTTATTTCGTGGTAGAGTTTGAATCGAACGGTCATCAAGATGCGTGAGGTGTCTAAGACGCACTATTTTCATGCGCATAAGTAAGCCAGGGTTCCTAACTTTTGGACTGTCAATTTCACTTGTAAAATATAGTATGTAATTATAACAACAAGAGTTAGATACGGATATATACAGAGAGAACAAGACTGGTTAAATCATTTCTTAATCAACAAAAGCACGGTGAAGTTTAAAGATTTCAAGTTCGACTGTTTGATGAAGAAAGCAATGGGGTTCATCAACGATATGCGGGATTCTCTGTTAACTACACTGACGCAGCAATGTGAATCCAAAAAAGACAGTCGCCTTGCATTCAACACGACAGTGTGAAGTCCCCCGTTTGGATCGAGTTTAACAGCCTAGCAGAATTTATTTACTCCTTCCAAATTCATCGACAACTCCGCCATCGCCGGTCCCAAACCCGGGTGGAAAAGGAGGAGGGTTGGGCGTGGGGCTAGCAACCCGACCCTGTAAAACCCAACTTGCTACAAAAACGTAGAAAAAAGAAAAACCAGAAACTGAAAGCCTGTGGAAGGAAGTGTCTTCTCCTTGAAGACTTATGACGCTATGTGGTGAAAGCCGCGAGCCCGCGGAAGCCATAAAGCAGACCACCCTTCTATCAAACAGGAGTATTAACATCGCAACATGGAATGTGAGGACAATGTATGAGGAAGGAAAAACAGCACAGGTATCAGCAGAGATAAGAATCTACAACATATCCCTACTGGGCATCAGCGAGACGAGATGGGTTCAATCTGGACAAAGAAGACTGATGACAGGAGAGATACTACTGTATTCAGGACATGAGGAAGAGAATGCGCCTCATACACAAGGGGTAGGGCTCATGCTGTCGAAGCAAGCATATAATGCACTAACGGGATGGGAACCACATGGGCCTAGAATCATCACTGCAACATTTAGGACCAAGAAGAAGAAAATAAAAATGAACGTCATACAGTGCTATGCTCCAACAAATGACAGCGAAGAAAAAGATAAGTACCAGTTTTACAACAGACTACAGAACATAGTTGAGAATTTCCCAGACAAAGACATCAACATCGTCATGGGTGACTTCAATGCCAAAGTTGGGTCAGACAACACAGGGTATGAACATGTTATGGGGTCCATAGCCTAGGGGAGATGAACGAAAATGGGGAGAGATTTGCAGACCTCTGTGCACTGAACGACCTGGTCATCGGAGGTACCATCTTTCTCCACAAGAGAATCCACAAGAGCACATGGATATCACCAGACCATGTAACAGAAAATCAGATTGACCACATCTGCACAGCCAAGAAGTTCAGAAGATCCCTGCAAGATGTGAGGGTGAAGAGGGGAGCAGATGTGGCATCTGACCACCACATAGTTGTTGCAAAGCTTAAACTTAAGCTGAAGAAAAACTGGATGGGCCCAAAAGAGAAGAAAACAAGGTATAACATCGACCTGTTGAGAGATGCAAATAGTAAAGAAGAATACAGACTTACACTTAACAACAAGTACCAGGTGTTAGAAGAGCTGCTTGAAGACAAGGTAGACAGCGTGAACAACAGATGGAAGAAAGTTAAGGAGGCAATAAAATCAACATGCCACGAAGTACTAGGCCCCATGAAACACCAACAGAAAGAATGGATTTCAGCCAAAACATTGTGCAAAATCCAGGAGCGTAAACAGAAAAAAGCAGCAGTAAATAACAGTAAGACAAGAACTAAAAATGTACAGGCACAAAAAGAGTACACTGATGCCCACAGAGAAGTGAAAAGAACCATCAAGATAGATAAGAGAAACTACTTTGAAGGACTGGCAGCAGAGGCAGATGAAGCGGCTGGAAGTGGAAACATGAAGAAGCTGTACGACATCACCAAGAAGCTTTCCGGCAAGTACAGTAATACAGAGAGACCCGTAAAGGACAAGCAGGGAAAGACCATATAAAGTACAAAACACCAAATGAATAGATGGGCAGAACATTTTGAAGAACTGTTGAATAGGACAGCACCACCAAATCCCCCAGAAATCCAGCCAGCCAACGCAGATCTCCCTATAAGTTGTGGCAATCCCACCAGAGACGAGATCAGGAAAGCCATCAACCAGCTGAAGAACGGCAAGGCTGCTGGGTATGATGACATACCAGCAGAAGCCCTCAGAGCAGACATAGAGACTTAAGTAGAAATGCTATACCCTCATTTTGTGAAGATATGGGAGGAAGAAGAAATACCAACGGACTGGAAGGAGGGACACCTCATCAAGATCCAAAAGAAAGGCGACCTCAGCAACTGTTCCAACTATAGAGGAATCACACTCTTGTCAGTACCAGGAAAAGTCTTCAACCGGGTCCTCTTGGAGAGGATGAAGGAGGCCGTCGACCCCCAGTTACGAGATGAGCAAGCGGAATTCCGGCAAAACAGATCGTGTACGGACCAAATAGCTACTCTTCGCATCATAGTCGAGCAGTCATTGGAGTGGAATTCTTCGCTCTACATCAACTTTGTCGATTATGAGAAGGCATTTGACAGCGTGGACCGAGAGACACTCTGGAAACTTCTTTGCCACTATGGCATTCGAACCAAGCTGGTGAACCTGATCAAATACACTTACAACGGAATGTCATGTAGAGTTGTTCATGCAGGACAGCACACAGAGACCTTCCTAGTGCGGACTGGCGTCAGGCAAGGCTGCTTGCTGTCACCATTTCTCTTCCTTCTTGTCATCAATTGGATTATGACGACGACCACCAATGAGCGGAGAAATGGTATCCAGTGGACATTGTGGAGGCAACTTGAGGACCTGGATTTTGCTGATGACCTAGCGCTCGTGTCCCACAGTCAGCAGCAAATGCAGGACAAGACCGACATACTGGCAGCCACATCTGCACAGGTGGGACTCAACATCCATAAAGACAAGACCAAGATCCTCAAGATCAACTATACCAGTAACAACCCAGTCACACTGCAGGGAAGTCCCCTGGAAGAGGTGGAGTCCTTCACGTATCTAGGCAGCATTTTCAACCAGCAGAGTGGCATAGACGCAGATGTCAAGGCAAGGATCGGAAAGGCGAGAGCAGCTTTCATTCAGCTCAAGAACATCTGGAGCTCCAAACAAATTTCCTTGACTGCCAAAATCAGACTGTTCAACTCCAACGTGAAGTCAGTCCTACTGTATGGGGCAGAGACTTGGAGAACTACCAAGTCCACAGTAAAGAGAGTTCAGACCTTCATCAACAGCTGCCTAAGAAGAATTCTCCAGATCCGCTGGCCAGACACCATCAGCAAGAACAACTTGTGGCAGAGAACGTCCCAGCTTCCAATAGAGGATGAGATAAAGAAGAGAAAGTGGGGTTGGATAGGACACAACCTACGTAAGCCGCGAACCAACATTACCAGACAGGCATTGGGGTGGAACACTCAAGGCAAGAGGAGAAGGGGACGACCAAGAAACACCTGGCGACACGACCTTGAGGCAGACATCACTAAGATGGGTTACACCTGGAGTCAGCTTGAGGGGATGGCACAGGACAGAAGCCTCTGGCGATCTTTTGTGGGCAGCCTATACCCTGGAAAAACTAAGTACCTAACTAATTTCATCGACAATATTCAACACGTGCAACAATCCAACACAATAATTCACATCACCGATATAAAAGCGACACTGTTCATGAACCACCTTTCTCTTCCGCGAGGCGCAGGACTTCAATAAGTGTTATTGTTGGACAAACTTCTCAGCACCACAAAGAGCCTCTCTCAAGTTCACAACTCTCACGACAAGATGTGTTTTGCCCGTGGCATCGTTGTGGGAAAACCGTATACCGACAAGAACATTCGATAGTCAGAGGAAAACAAAGAATCAAGCAGAACTCCTTTTATAGCAAGTGGGGATATAAAATCACCCACTCTTTGGCGTTGCTATAATGCAAAATTTTAAAGATGACCTGACGCCATGCTACACCTTGAAAGTGCACCCTCAAGAAGTGCGTGGACCACTGCTGTTTCGCGGCAAATATTTCAAAAACAGAATACACGTTCACGTCTATCATGAAGATGGAACATTTAATGCCATTCCCAGTATCGCCCTATTCTTGGGATACAGTTATTAGTGTGAGAAATCTTACTATAGCTATAACAATCGAGATCAACATATGCATTGTGAATCGAAAGGTTCATGATGTTTTTCCTCTAAATTCTGTCTAAATGAAGGACAAGAACGATTGTATTGCCCTGATTTCAAGAGAACCTTTGTTAGACCAGCCTGATACCTGCAAGACCTGATGACGCAAGGATTATAACAGAAAGGTGCACGTCAGCTCCTGAGATTGTGCCCTACTGGAGAGCAAGATATATGAACCAATCATGCCAAGACCCTCTATGTACTGGAATGAAACGATGTCAAATTTGTCTACAAATCGTGGACCTGGTCCTCGAATGCTACATTCAAAAATATCATTCCAAACAAGCTGAGGAAGGAGACCAGAAGAAAGTGAATTTCATTTTTGTTTCAATTTCGAATGCACGCAAGAGATCGGTATTCACATTTTTTTCATTTCTCTGTGCCTCACTGACCGTGCGAAAAGTGCATCGAAGAGTATATCTTTAGCCATTGCCTTCACAGCGAGATTCCTGGAGGACGTGAAACAAATCTTTCAATGACAAACACGCTAGCCCATTTTGCAAAATGGATCTCAGACCCCATCGACAAGATGTGGAACCAAGAGGACATCGAACGATACGGAGATTGTTATTGCCATGCTACGGTAATGCTCATAATTTATCGGGATACGATCGACAGTTTGTCTGCGGATACTATACGGAAGAAAGTACCGAACGCCCTAAAGTGACTTTGAACGGAGCCAAACTCGTAGCTTTGCTAGTGGGCCGAGTGCAGTTTAAAGATTAGTTACTTGGTCATGTCATTGAGTCGAATGCCTAAAAAGTTTTAAAGGACAAAAATGACCAAAGACGGAAGAATCCGAAAACAATGTATATTTGGAAACTCGACTTCCCTTGTTCGTTTTGTATTCAAATATTAAGTAATATAACATATTCCATAGCTTATTCTAATAGCTACGTTTCACCTGAGTAATTTTAAAACAAGAACCTAATCAGTTCTAAAAACGCCATCTCAACCAGCCAAATATATATATATATATATATATATATATATATATATATATATATATATATATATATATATATATATATATTTGAAAATCTAGTTATAATTTCCATATTTACACTGTTTTTCTATTTAAAAATACACTTCCCAAAACACACATAAAAACATATGAGGAATATAAATGATAAATTATTCGTATCAATAAACATCACTTGCATTGAATTTTTCAAAATGATCCTTAAATCAAACTTACTTGATTTTGTTTTGGTGTTCTTTAGGTGTTTATTAGTAGTAGTATTACTGTTATTGTTTTTATTATTATTATTATTATTATTATCTTTTTCTAATTTTCTGTATTTTTATATTGGGTTTTCTGTTGACTTTTTTGTAAAAATTATCTAAACATCTTAAATGACTTATTGATCGGAAAATATTTTCAGGGAAAATATTTGCTTGAAACGAGTGGATAATGGATATATTTCATATCGTAGTGAATTGATCCGTTATTGACTCAGAGGGGAATTTTTTTTATTTCATCATCAAATGTATTAGCTAGAACGATGTTTCACAGATTGAAGACGCATATGTCTTTATGTTTCCCACGCACTAATATCAGCGGCTTGCCGTGTATGTTGTGTTGTTTAACATCAGTATCCGCAAAAGTACCATCTGCATGCGAGTCGGCCATATTTACCACTGGACCAATCAGACGTCTGAACTTAACTCAGATTTCCTGGCCGATTTGCTATCGATGTCTATTGGATACACACAGGGAATTATCAAGCTTACTACTGCTAGAAAATCAAGTAATGAAAGCCAAGCATAGAAACATAAAAGGCAGAGGTACAAATCTATCCGGCTATTCAGTAAACTGCAATTTCCAATAACTAAAGTAATTAACCTTCTAAAGGTACATCCTCTCTAGGATGTTTACAAATACTGTTTTCAATTAAAAAAAATTGTAGAACAGTGAAAACTAATTTCTTCTTAAAACACTTAAAATTCCAGAAGAAAATGATTTTGTGTGCGTATTTTGATATATTAAAACTATTTGCATCTTTTGAAGTAAGTCCATAACTGAGCTTATGAAAGTTTGAAAACTTATCTCACTGGCCATGACTGTCACTTTTATCATTCTCTTCTTGTTTACCTTTTCTGATTATGTCATATTACCATGTCCGTTTATTTGACTGTTTTCTGATTTTGCAATTAAAACATGTCCGTTTATATAACTGCTATAAATGATCGTGTAATTGGTCTCTGTTTTATTAAGACAATAAAGAAATAAATTAATATATAAGTATGTATATTTGGATTAGCTTTTTTGTTATTCCTTGAGATAGCGAGATAAGAGTTCCGGTTTTAAATCATTTTAAGCTATATCATGCACAGGGACTGTTGATATTGTTGTTTCTGTGTTTAACGCCATTTCTCAGCACACGATAGGATATATATGGAGGCCGGTATTAATGGTGGAGGAAGAACCCAGGAAAACCCCCAAAAAGTACCACCGACCCAGGAAAACCTACTGGCAAGCTCTCTCACATACCCACATCGGCCAAATCTAAAACTCGAACCCACACAGACAGATGTGAGATGGCAGTGATCCATAACGAAGAGAGCTTTGGACCACTCGGCTACTCGGGGCCTCCACAGCGGCTGTAATAATGCCACAGCTATGAACATATGAACATTTCTGAGAACGATACCTATTGCTCCTCTGTTTATAGAAAAGTATGCCCTGTGTCTGACTCTCATTCGTTCATAACAAAGAGACTGAATTTATAATCTAGTACTTGTTATTATTGTTATGTTTGGAAGGGCGGGTTTTCTTTTTTTTTTTTTTTTTTAAAAACTGTTATTATAGGCTATGCGTGTGAAATTTACCATAGTCCAACCCCGTGCACGAACCACACCTATTTATACTAAAAGCTAATATTATTTGTTGTCTGGTTCTATAATAGCTTCATCGACTTTCAGGAATACAATTTCTCTAAGAGTGAAATTGCATACAAATTTGAATGATTAACAAAACGATCTGGCTTTTGTTTCCAACCCACGGAGGAAGCTAAAATTTAGACGTTTAGTACTTTTCTGTAGTGTCTTTCATTATAGCCACTGATGAAAGTAGTGCTCTTTTCGGAATCTAATTATGCTACTTACGTTTCCTTAGATACATCGATCGAGTCTTGAAACTTGCCCAAGCACAGTTAAGTGCAAAGGACAAAAATGATAAAAAGAAAGTAAAACTTAGTCTCAGCAAGGAGAGATCCATTTTCTGTATTAATCTGTAATACATATTCCGTCACATAAAATGGCAGTCCGAATACGATTACAAGTTGTACTGCAAACGGAGAATGTAAGGCAAGCTAACATCTCTTCATCAATAGGAGTGACTGTATTAAAGTGTGATAAGGACATCTGTTTTCTGGTCGAAAATATTTCCATGGCGCCAAATCCCAATAATCGCACAAATCAAATAATTGTTTAAAACGGCGCTATCAAACGCGCATACTCCAAATGTATTATAATATATTAGTGTGACACGGAAATCTGCCTTGTGGTCAAAGAGAGTGAATATATAAGTGTGATACAGAAATATGTCTTCTGGTCAAAATGAATGACTGTATTAGTATGTGATACAGAAATCTGTCTTTTGGTCCAAATGAGTGACTGTGATAGAGGGCTATACGGTAATCTGTCTTCTGCCCATAAAGTGTGTAATACGAAAATGTTTTCTCTCTGATCAAAAGGAGTGACCGTATTAGTGTGTTATACGGAAATCTGTCTGATATCATAACTTGTAATATGTAAATTGTGTATTGGTGTTATAAAATTAAAAAATTAGATGGTGCTGATAAAGCGATAAAAGAAACATGTTGCTTTTGTATGGGAAAATTAACATGTTGCTAATGTAATTTGAGATGAAGTACCAAGGACGTAACTGTATGATGTTTAGTTCTCTAGCATCAGCAGTTAGGCTCTGTTTAAAAATAGGAATACATTGTAAGCATTTGCAGAACTTAAATGAAAAAAAAAAATCATCTACATCTATTTGATTCGCTTTCATCGAATACTCTATCGATATTAGTATACTTTAGGATCTGTATTTGAAACGAGCGACTTAGATGTCGATGGATACGTTGATTTATCGATTCATTAGCAGTTTATAAATTCTCAGTGGCGAAAGTCCCGCAATCAGACAGTAATCTTAACAATGGAATTAAATTCGCCTCGACCGTTCCCTTTCCGGTTTTTTTCACCCTGATTTATCCCTTCTGTCCAGCTAACCATTAAAACACATCTGACCATTTTTATATAATGATTAAATACGTGTTTTATATCTGCGAAATTGTGGGTTATTTTTAAAGTTGTTTCTGCGCGTGTAGCATAATATTTATAGGGACAAATTTATTTCTTTTGATTTCGACTTTATCTTTTGACATTAGTCTTGATGGCAATCATTGTTATAATACCAGTCAAGAGGAAATAAATTGATATTCATGTTTTTTTTATGAAGGAGCCACACACACACGCACACACACACATATACATACATACATACATACATACATACATACATACATACATACATACATACATACATACATACATACATACATACATACATACATACATACATACATTTGAATATGTCGTCTTAGTTGTAACCGTTTCATGTGAATCTGGTTCTTTGATAAGATTTACATTTCGACCAACATATTTTTATTTACTCTAATTTAATATCTAATTTAATATAATCATTATAAAATTAAAATGTTTATAATTATAAATATCGTTTAGCGTGATATTTTATTGTTGATGAAATATTGCTGAAAATTGTATAAATAGTTTTTCCATCAAGATATCAATTGGTATCATTGTTTAGTTTCGATATTAGAACAAATTCCCATTTATTTAAAAAATACCTACCTACCTACCTACGTACGTACGTACGTACGTCCATCCATTAATTCGTTCATCCATCCATCCATCCATCGTAATGCATCGATGATGAGAATATAACTAGTTTTTGGCAGATACTTAAAAGACCCTTCAGAAGAATAGCTGAATTGTAGTGTACTGATTGCCACATTTAATATATTCCAATAGTAAACGGAAACATTTAATATATTCCAATAGTAAACGGAAACATTTAATATATTCCAATAGTAAATGGAAACATTTATGTCAAATATTTCCATAGCTGCTGAATTTATTGCAAAATCTTCTTCTACTGAAGCATAACATGGCATAGTTCGTAAATTCTCATAACTCGGTATTGTTGTTATTTTTGTTGTTGTTGTAGGACTTAACGTCATTTTCCAGCACACGATAGGCTATACATAGCGGCCAGTACTATTGGTGAAAGAAGAACCCGAAAAGAATCCCCGACCCACGAGAAGCTACTGGCATGCTTTTCACATAACTACATTAGCCGAATCTTAGACTCGAACCTACGCAGACAGAGGTGAGATGGCAGTGATCCGTAACGGACATCGCTTTAGACCACTCGGCCACTAGGGGCCCCAATTCGGTTTTGTAAGGGGAGCATTTCAATTACATTATATTTTTACTTGTCTGACATATAAAGTAAGTGAATTTATCTGAGTTCATCCACGGGCATTAGTTGCATAGATAGATTAAATTTTTACTTTTTTTTGTTTTGACTATATTTGATTTTGTTGTTTTAATAACTATTAATCTGTCTATGGTCTTTGCTCTGAAATTAACTCTTTCTTGATGGGTGGGTGGGTGTGTGTAATCGTTTATTTTATTTCTAATTGAAAAACAAACGTCTTTTTTTTAAAGGCCGTATGAAGACCCATCTTTAAAATGATATGTGTTCTTCGCGTGTACTGTAATTTGTTCTGTATTGATGTATTAGAAATCGTAATCTCATAAGCAAATTAAATAAAAAATCTGGTTCGTATACTTCAGAATTATATATAACATCTTGGCTAGTTTAAAACTGAAAACATGCACAATAAGCATGGCTTTTGCTTTTGCGAAGTCACATCTACATGTAAGTACCAAACGGGCCTTAAAAAAGTTGGATTGGTAGGTATGCTTATATGCATTGCAGTGTCTTTAATTTCTTCTTTCTCCATTTGTTCCTAATTTCAAATGGATGAAACTGGGAGTATTCCGAGTGATCGATACTTAATATACCAACACTACACACTGACGCGTGCACACGCACTCACGCACACACACACACACACACGCACGCACACACACACGCCCACATTCGAAACAAACCAGATGTGAAAATTACTGGAAATAAATGAGTCGATGCTTTTTTTCAGAACTACCAGTATTGTTATAGGTAAACATAGATGTTTGTTTTGTTTACTTGGACTGTGGAGTTTGTTTTGTTTACTTGGACTGTGATGTTTGTTTTGTTTACTTGGACTGTGGAGTTTGTTTTGTTTACTTGGACTGTGGAGTTTCTTTTGTTTACTTGGACTGTGGAGTTTGTTTTGTTTACTTGGACTGTGGAGTTTGTTTTGTTTACTTGGACTGTGATGTTTGTTTTGTTTACTTGGACTGTGGAGTTTGCTTCAGAATGAACTGCGATAAAACAATCTGACATTCTGTGTCATTTACCAGGGATATGCACCAAAGCCACATTATTAGGGTTTCCTCTGCAAATAGAGTGCGTCCAAATGTTCCATTCCGATATCTCTGACATAAAACAGATAGTGGTGTTGTGTAGCAATATATAGTGCATGCATCTGTGAACGATCGTATTGAAGGAAGGGATATTAGCTTCCTTTATAAGCAAATTATAATATTAACAAACGAAACTTGCAATTAATGAAATTTGGAGTTATCTCTTTTCATGGCCTGCTTGATTCCCTTATTGGCTTATAGTTGAAGAATAACAATATGTTTATGATTTTTGAAAATCAGAATGTATTTTCATGTCTCAGCTACCTTTATACCCTTGATTTATCGCGAGAGAGAGTATAGTGATATAATCCGTCTGATCGTGACCATTCCGGTGGACTAGTGGTTAGAGCGTCCGCCTCGGATGAGGGAGGTCGTGGGTTCGATCCCTGGTGTCAGGATAATGTGCGACATGATGCCCCCTTGCTAGGCATCACTGAAAACATACAGCGAAATTTGGGTCATGACCCACGCATCAAGGATGGACAGGTGGTCGGGATTGGAATGTGTTGGAGGAATCATAAAAAGGAGAGCGAAATGGCTCTAAACCTTGCATCATATTGACGTTTTTAAAATTAATTTATATTCAGAAAAAAATATATCCAGATGCGATAAACCCGGTGCAGAATGCATTAACTTTGAGTGTTATAGATAAGTGAAATGAGTCAGGTCGTTTCAAACGTTGCAGAAAATATACTTTTTGTACGAACGATGGACGATCTGCCAAAAAAAAATTGGTATATACTCAACGGAAATTACAAAAGAATATTGACCATTCCGCCTGTTTACTCCCACCCACCCCACCACCATCAACCATTCCAATACCTCCCATAACAGCACCCTGAGTGGCCGAGTGGTCTAAAGCGCTCTCCGTTTCGGATCACTGCCATCTCATCTCTGTCTGCGTGGGTTCGAGTCTAAGATTCGGCTAATGTAGTTATGTGAGAAAGCTTTTATCCCACATGAAAACATAACAGGATTTCCCTGTCACAGATAACTGTGTGGGCGACATAACGCGTACTGCTTTAATTATGACGAGTAGCAATAGTTCATGGCGGACTCTATGCCGGAAGTGTGCGGGTTTCAGTGTACAGTAGTGTTACTGTGGGCCAGGAACTTTACGCCATCTGTATTGGCAATAAAAAAATAATTGTTGTATTACTGTGCCGTAAAGTGCGAAACCAAACCATTCTATATGTTGTCATTGTGGATATGTTTAAAGGGAAATAAATCTTGAGAGATGTGTCTGTCCACTCCAGTGTATTTGCAGAGTATTTTCCCTGTTGAACACAAACAATGCCGATAGATCTCTAGTTGCTTGTTTGACTGAGCTCGCCTGCCACACCCCGACAACCACCCCACCGCCAACCCACCCCCCTCTCTAAAACCTCCCCATGCACATAATTCTGATATTGGTTGAGATTACAATATTCTCCAACAGTCAAGGTGATAAAAAGTTGCTTCAATCACCCAAATGACTTGAAGAAGTTGACATCCTCATATCTTTTGGTTATGGATGGTTAATCCGACCAGGTTAATTGTTGTGCATGATAGATAACGATGCAGATAATGTTTATAATTATTTTGTATTCCCTGCGTGATACAGGGTCAACCACTATATAGTAACATTTTATTTTTTATATTCCCTGCGTGATACAGGGTCAACCACTATATATATATATATATATATATATATATATATATATATAGTAAGATATTATTTTGTACCAGGGTAATATTGCTTCCAAGATTATGCTGTCAAGGATTGACTGGCAACAAAAGTGTATTAATTAGCTGTCAAGGATTGACTGGCAACAAAAGTTTATTAATTAGTTGTCAAGGATTGACTGGCAACAAAAGTGTATTAATTAGCTGTCAAGAATTGACTGACAATAAAAGGGTATTAATTAGTTGTCAAGGATTGACTAGCAATAAAAGTGTATTAATTAGGTGTCAAGGATTTACTGGCAATAAAAGTGTATTAATTAGTTGTCAAGGATTGACTGGCAATAAAAATGTGTATTAATTAGTTGTGAATGTTCGTGCCAACCAAATGTTTATCAGGAAACAATAAACCGTTGGGAATTTGGGGTTTTAAACATGGAAGTTGGAATATGCATTTATTTATTGTGATACCTGTAACTTATTTGCTTCTGACATATATCAAGAATTACATATATTGTTCTGCATTATATCATTGCTGTTAAAATTTGTATTCTGCAAATATTGTTACTTTCCTTTTCATTGCTTTTTTAGTTTGTTTTTAGTGATAATTAAGTAGTAGGCTACTTTTAGACAATTTGTGAAATTAATCCATACATCATTGTATCTTTTGATCCGTCAAGCAAAGCTAATTCTGTACTTTTTCCAATTTGCAAAATAAATGTACACTGTTTCCCAAATATATTAGTAATAGTTTTAGATTTTACTTTTTGTCTTTTGAACTTACTGCCAATGAGAATCAGATAAATATTCACCTAAATGTCTGATTCCTTCATTTTCTTTTAATCTCTATGGGATGACGGATTCCCGTTTCAGGGAGATGAAACTCTTTGTAATCTCACAGCGGTTTAGGTTACTGTAATCGTGTTGATACGAGTTTACAATATTAAATCCGGTTATCATACAACCGTTATTTTTAGCGATTGAAACACCTCCCTTCAGTAGATGAACTGTAAAAATCAAGATTCGTGTTAGGTTCGTGTATTTTAAAGGACATCGAGGAATACTGTGTCCTTGCAGCAGAACAGCCTTAGCAAACGTGGAACAAGATTTTAATCATTTTGACTCCGTGCTCATAACGTGCAGAGCCCCCCCCCCCCCCCCCCCCCCGGTGATCACGCACATGGAAATAAACTGATTACAAAGTTTTATATGATATTGAAATTAAAATGTTCTTTTGTCGCTTTAAAATTACTTTCTCTTTATCGGTATATGTGTAAAAATTACTAACGAGCAGAGCCCCGGTGAGAGCGGGGCACGATTGAGCCAAATCAGTCCAATCGATTTAAGGTTGACTTTGCCTTACATTATTGCAAACAATCCATGACAACATTCGTATTTCATTTACATTACGGCTATGTGCATTGATTGATTCGATGACTGCAAAGAACAGTGTAAAGTAATGGTCATTCTAAGGCCAGTGTAAAGTAGTGTGTGGTCATTCTAAGGCCAGTGTAAAGTAGTGGTCATTCTAAGGCCAGTGTAAAGTAGTGGCTATTCTAAGGCCAGTGTAAAGTAGTGGTCATTCTAAAGCCAGTGTATGGTAGCTGTCATTCCAAGACGATTGTAAGGTAGTGATCATTCTAATGTCGTCACATTTTCGTCAACATAAAGTCTGATTGATGATGATATATAAAATAAAAAGAATAAGAGACATGACAATTAGATACACGATTTGAAACATTTCGGTTGTGATAATTTAAAAGAAAAACAAAATACTCTTTACGAAAACAAAATATATGATATTATACACCTCAAAACTAATGTAAAAGTGGTTTAATTTCAGTAACATGCTCTTAAAACATTTAAAATTCATACATAATTATTTAAGTCTATCTTAACAACTCCAAACATATAGAGAAAGATAAATCTATATCAGTTTGCAATTAAGTTTCAAATAATATAATTTATGTATATATAACTGAGCTTAACACAAATCTTACTATATGCCGAGCCATTCTGACTTACAAAGGAGTAAAAATAAATACATTATTTGGGTTATTGGCGCCACATGTCAACATCTGTCTTTTATAATATTACTTATGTCCTATATTATGAAGTTTGTTAAGTGTACAATGTTTCGGTCATTCCATTATCTGCAGTTTTATACAGCCACTTCAATTTAAAATACTGCGAAGTCTTATGCTTGGACAATTGGATTTGGACAATAAGTGGACCAAAATAACTGTATGCATCATGACATATGGGAATCTATTTAACTTTAATCAGAAGTACCAGAGATATATGATAATTCTTCAATAATCTTTCAAACTTTAATCAGACGTGCCAGAGATAAATGTTCAGTCTTCAATAATCTTTCGAAATGAATATCCAGTGTTAGACATAAATGTTAAATCATTAAAACAAATCTGTTTGAAATGAACCAGGCATGCTTGAGATTAAGGTCAGATCTTCAATATCTGTGCATTAGGAAAAATGTTACTCTGTTGTTACGTGCTTAGGCTCGAATAAGCAGCAACACAGAAAGAGTGAAAATTAACAAGCTTGTAAAACTTTAACAAACGATTTATTAAGTACAATTATTTTCATAAAATAAATAAATTTACAGTTTTAGAGAATCAAATCCAACATTAATCCAATATAGAATTCACAAAAATAATCCTCTAATGGAATTGCAAGAGTCCTGATAAATAAATGTTATAATAGTTCCAGGTTCGAATCTTGACGATGTAATCCATAATGGCTGATGATGTCACGTGATGCAGTTCTTGTTTTATAATCATCCAAATGAAATTAAGAGCACATGTTCTTTTCCATATAAATACAATAAATTATCTTGCTCCAACGAATTTACACAATTCCCAGTACAAGGTAATTAAAATTATAATTCAAACAGAAGACACAACTTAATAATAATAAAGCCCAACATCTACTAAATTGTTCTATCCCAAACAAAAATTTAAATACCTGTTTTTTTACGTAAACAAGTGATCACGTGATTTTATGGAAGTTCATAGAAGGTCATATATAAAGAGGCTACCTTCACTAAATCACGTACTTCCCCCATGAGAATCATCAGAAATTCAACCATAACTTTGAAATCAGCCAATCGTTTTAGAAGCTTGTTGACACTGTCTGAAGCAGAGTCAGAAATTAGGTCAACAAGTAAAGGTCAAAAACATGTTTACAGATAAAGTATGGTCATAGAGATTTTTCTAGAATAATTTCTCAATTATTGAATTTTAAAACCCAAAATGACAAATTTGGATCTGACAATAAAAGATAAATAATTTAAAGCAAATAGACGTAACATCTGTACCTTCATCTAAATAGCAAAGGTCATCTCTTGTTCATATAAATGACGCATACACGTTAGCTCACTTTTAATGGTAGGTAAAGTTACGTGTAATAAGATTGAAAACATATACAAGAGTGTCCCATATTGTTGAAGATATGAAACCTCAACCTGTTTTAATAAATTCAGTCTCGCAAAGGTTTAGATGCCAGAATAGAATGCCACTGAGTAAGTTTATCTCTCCTGATATAAATGTTACTGTTCAGTGTTACAATCATATCATTTTCTAGAAACTCCAAGATACCGAATGTTATTATATATAATCTATCTATCTATATATCTATATATCTATCTATTTAGCTATCTACCTATCTATCTGTCTGTAAGCCCGCCTATCCATCCATCCATCCATCCATCCCTCTCTCTCTCTCTCTCTCTCTCTCTCTCTCTCTCTCTCTCTCTCTCCCGACCTCCCGACCGACCGACCGACCGACCGACCTATCTATCTATCTATCTATCTATCTATCTATCTTTCTATCTTTCTATCTATCTATCTATCTATCTATCTATCTATCTATCTATCTATCTATCTATCTATCTATCTATCTATCTATCTATCTTTCTATCTATCTATCATTTTCTGTGAATATAGTTCCCAAGCGTGGGGGTGCCAAGGGTAGGGGTGTCACATTGTGTGGAAAATTTCCTGATGCTTCAAGCTTTATCTATGCACATAGTTTCTTATATTTAATAAGTAATATCCCCTGGAATAATCTAAATACTTATTTAAAAGTTTACGACTGTAGATCGGTCCTTCACAAAGAAACTGCGTTGGGCGGGGGGAGGTGGGGGGTGGGGGTGGGAGAGGAACAGACAGATGCTTCCCCACAAACACTTAAAGATGTTTTATTGTGTTGGTACCCTAATCGATACGTTAGTGTGTTTTATATTAAAAAACTAAATTAGATTAACAAAATTCATTTGAAGTTTAAAAATTTTAACTTTAATATTTTTTTAAAAAGTATTTATTGTCCCTAGTGTTACCTATGGGGTTTTTAATCCGAACTGGGTTTCAACTACCCAGTTCGAATTTCCTCCTCTTTTATTTAATGTGATCTATGCTAGAAGTCACCTTATTCTTGTGAATGCTATATTGGGTTTATGCTATAGATGTATGTGTAAGGACAGCTGCTATGTCAACTATCAATTTCCCCTCAGTTTTTCTTGCTTTTCTTTTCCATGTTTGTTCCTACAGAGAAAGAGCTTATTTTGTTTAATATTGCTTGAAAATTAGACACACATAAAAGGTCTAGTTGAATTTGGATTTTGCAATTTTGAAATTTGATGAGATACGGTGTGTTCTATAATATGAAAATTAAACTTAGTGTTTTAAGCGTGTTACAATATGCATCGTTTTTATTTAAATTTGTTTTAGAAATGCAAGGAGGGCAAGTCTGAAACGCATTTTCTTTATTAAATTATGTTTCGCTTGCATCAGCAGAATGTTCCTTGTCATGGTTATTCTTGCCGGAACTAAAGTTCTCCAGAAACATTTAATATAAATATGGGAATGGATTGATATTAGTAAAGTACGAATTGGCAGTGTTAGCTCGGGTCATTTTCCCATGTTTCTGTATTTTCAGGGACTCTTTCCCAGGTCGTTTCACTTCGCGTAGCGCCATGACATAGCTATGTGATGTCCATGCCCCATCTTCGCTCACAGGTTGGTTCCATGTTCCCTATATTTAAGAAAACGGGGGAGGCAGCTTTGGAATCAAATTGGTCTGATTTAGATGAACAGTTTCTTTTTACGTTTGAGGCAAATTGAAGCCTCCTACAACTCCCTCCCTCCTTGACATCTTATGGCCAAGTATTATATTGTATTTCCTCCCCATATTCCGTCTTCCTGAAGCAGGATATGAAGTCGGGTCTAATGTCCGCATTTCATGTAGCACGCCCAAACCGAATCATCAACCCCATCCACCCTGAGAAAATTCTTCGTCTAAAATCCTGTTGTTTGATTTCCCGATCGCAGGCCCCATTTATGTTTTCTTTTTTAGATTAGCTACTAGATCTATTAATGTATGGTCTACAGTAATATATGTATCTATCCCATAACTTGTGACGTAAAACATACATAATCTACACCGTTTGCCATTTTTGTGCTCATAAGTAAAATTTGTTTATGATTTTTTAGTAACATTTATTGTGGGTCGCCGAGTAGCCGAGTGGTTTAAAGCGTTCTCCGTTACGGATCATTGCAATCTCACCTCTGTCTGCTTGGGTTTGAGTCTCGGATTCGGCAAATGTGGGTATGTGAGAAAGTTTGGTAGCTTCTCGTGGGTCGTTGGTTCTTTCTGGGGTTTCCAGGTTCTTCCTCAACCATTGATACTGGCCGCCATGTATAGCCTATCTTGTGCTGAAACATTGCGTTAAACCCTATAACGAAAACAACAACCACATTATGTCAATACTATCACTCTCCCAGTTAAAAATCGACACCCAATACTAAGGTTTTCTTTGTGAAATCATTTAGATACTTGTTAAAATTTTCAATACGTCAATCTTTTGTATCTCGTGGCAGATAAGATTAACAAGATGTATTTTTTTCTAACATTACCTGTCTCATCCTTCCATTAAAATGTATCCCCTCCTCCTCCTCTCCCACTTATTTCTAATTTTGTTCTTGATAAATGTTGCTAACCTATCACTTATGTCGTCCTTTTTAAAATTACCTAAAAGTTCTATTGCATCCATTATTTCTTCCACTTTAACTATAAATTCGTTGCATAAACTATTGTATCTACATAATCAATCAGTTTTTTCTAAAATGTTATATTTACCAATCCATTTGCGTTAATTGAAGCTATTCAGAAATGTATTCCTTCCAGTTTAAAAATCCCTTCGAGAGACTGCATTTCGATTCAAATTTTTAAAACTTCATTATAATTGTTTCGTTGTTGAGAATAGATTTTTACTTTTTTACGGATAATTTTACAAATAATTATGTACTTACACTTCCGTCGCTCGAGCCCCCCCCCCCCTCCCAATCGAAACCATTGTCGAAATAATCGGTTTGTCTCCGAAATGACATTTTCCAGTTCCGTTTCTATCTCATAGTCGTTGTCCGTTAAATCGGGCTTGTATTTTGTTTAACGTTGTTTCCATATACTTAATGTCTTATTTAGTAGGTGTGTTTTTTATTGTCCTGAGTTATCATTAAGTAGGTGTTTCCTATATTGTCCTAATTTATCATTAGCTAAATGTATTCTCCATTGTCCTGCTTTATCATTAACTAGACGTTCTCTAAATTGTCATAATATATCATGAACTATTGTTTCTCTATTGTCCTAATTTTTCATTAACTAGATGTTTTCTACAGTGTCATAATTTATCATTAACTAGATGTTTTCTCAATGTTCCTAATTTATCATCAACTAGATGTTTTCGCTATTGTCCAAACATATCATTAACTAGATGTAATTTATCATTAACTAGTTGTTTTCTCAATTGTCCTAATTAATGATTAACTAGCTGTTTTCTCCATTGTCCTAATTTATCCTTAACAAGCTGTTTTCTCTATTGTCCTAAGTAATCATTACCTAGATGTTTTCACTATTGTCCTAATTTATGATTAATTAGCTGTTTTCTCCATTGTCCTAATTTATCATTAACAAGCTATTTTCTCTATTGTCCTAATTTATCATTAACTAGTTGTTTTCGCTATTGTCCTAATTCATCATCAACTAGATGTTTTCTCTTTTGCCCTAATTTATCATTAACTAGATGTTCTCGCCATTGTCCTCATTTATCTTTAACTTGATGTTTTCTCTATTGTCCTAACTTATCATCAACTAGATGTTTTCTCCATTGTCCTAAATTATCATTAACTAGATGTTCTTTCCATTGTACTAATGTATTATTAGCTTGATGTTTTATTTCCGTTGTCCTAATTTATCATTAACTGTAGTTTGCTCCATTGTCCTAATTTATCGTTAACTAGCTGTTTTTTTACATTGCCCTAATTTATCATTAACTAGATGTTTTCGCTATTGTGCTAATTTATCATTAACTAGATGCTTGGTCTATTGTCCTATAATTTTATTAACTATATGTTTTCTCCATGTGTCCTAATTTATCATCAACTAGATACTTTCTCCATTGTTCTAAGTTATCATTAACTAGATGGTTTTCTTTTTGCCCTAATTTATCATCAACTAGATATTTTCTCCATTGTCCTAATTTATCATTAACTGGATGTTCTTTCCATTGTATTAATGTATTACTAACTTGATGTTTGTTTCCATTGTCCTAATTTATCATAAACTGTATGTTTCCTCCATTGTCCTAATCTATCATGAACTAGATGTTTGATCCATTGTCCTAATTTATCATTAACTAGCTGTTTTCTTCTCCATTGCCCTAATTTATCATTAACTAGATGTTTTCGTTTTGTCCTAATTTATCATTAACTTGATGTTTTGTCTATTTTCCTAACTTATCATTAACTATATGTTTTCGCTATTGTCTTAATTTATCATGAACTAGATGTTTTCGCTTTGTCCTACTTTATCATTAACCAGATGTTTTCTCCATTGTCCTAAATTATCATTAATTTGATGTTTTGTCTATTGTCCTAACTTATCATTAACTATATGTTTTTGCTATTGTCCTAATTTATCATTATCTAAATGTTTTCTCCATTGTCTTAATTTATCATGAACTAAATGTTTCCGCTTTGTCCTAATTTATCATTAAGTAGATGTTTTCGCTTTGTCCTAATTTATCGATAACTAGATGTTTTCCCTATGGTCCTAATTTATCGTTAACCAGATGTTTTGTCTGTTGTCTCAATTTATCATGAACTAGATGTTTTCTCCATGTGCCCTAGTTTATCATTAACTAGATGTTTTCTCCATTGTCCTAATTGATAATTAACTAGATGTTTTCGCTATTGTCCTAATTTATCATTAACAAGCTGTTTTCTCTATTGTCCTAAGTAATCATTAACTAGATGTTTTCACTATTGTCCTAATTTATCATCAACTAGATGTTTTCACTATTGTCCTAATTTATGATTAACTAGCTGTTTTCTCCATTGTCCTAATTTATCATTAACAATCTGTTTTCTCTATTGTCCTAAGTAATCATTAACTAGATGTTTTCACTATTGTCCTAATTTATGAATAACTAGCTGTTTTCTCCATTGTCCTAAGTAATCATTAACTAGATGTTTTCGCTATTGTCCTAACTTATCATTAACTAGATGTTTTCGCTATAGTCCTAATTCATCATCAACTTGATGCTTTCTCTATTGTCCTAATTTATCATCAGTTAGATGTTTTCTCCATAGTCCTAATTTATCATTAATTACATGTTCTTTCCATTGTACTAATGTATTATTAACTTGATGTTTTTCCATTGTCCTAATTTATCATTAACTGTATGTTTGCTCAATTGTCCTAATTTATCATTAACTTTCTGGTTTTTTCCATTGCCCTAATTTATCATTAACTAGATATTTGGTATATTGTCCTAATTTATTATTAACTATATGTTTTCTCCATGTGTCCTATTTATCATCAACTAGATGTTTTCTCCATTGTCCTTATTTTTCATTAACTAGATGTTTTCTCCATTGTCCTAATTTATTATTAACTAGATGTTCTTTCCATTGTACTAATGTACTATTAACTTGATGTTTTTTCCATTGTATTAATTTATCATTAACTGTACGTTTCCTCCATTGTCCAAATCTATGAACTAGATGTTTGCTCCATTGTCCTAATTTATGATTAACTAGCTTTTTTTCCATTGCCCTAATTTATCATTAACTTCATGTTTTGTCTATTGTCCTAATTTATCGAGAACTAAATGTTTTCGCTATTGTCCGAATTTATCATTAACTATATGTTTTTTCTATGTGTCCTAATTTATCATCAACTATGTTTTCTCCATTGCCCTAATTTATCAGTGCTCTAGATGTTGTTTCTACTATCATCCCGATTCCACATCAAGAAGGTGTTTCATCTACTATCATGTATCTACTTTCATCCTGATTCCTCATTAAAAAGGTGTTTCCTCAACGATCAAGTTAATTCCTCATCTAATCGATAGTAATTTGGCCTAAGTGGTTAGAGCAACTGCCTCGGATCCGTGACGTTACTGTTACGAAATCCGACAGAGTAATGCCAAAGACTTACTATAAGCAGCAGAGAGGGTGAGCCGGACAACATTTTTAAACAAGTTTTCACTGAAATCAGGCTTCTACGGCCAAGATGTGGTGAATCGGATACAAGTTTTCAATGAAATCAGGCAAATAAATCAAAAAAAAATCAATGAAATCAGGCAAAAAATAATAATGAAAAATCAATGAAATCAAAAACTTTTCAAGAGATTACAACGTCGTTGTCACTCACCCTCTCAACCGAATATTTGATCCAGTCCGATACGATATCGTGTCCCCCTTCAAGACTTTACAAACAGACTTATTTGTAAAACCTCCTCTTGTAAATCAATCAGATTATTAGACTGGTCAGTGAGTTTGAAATTAATTCTGGTTAATGAATTATTATGACATCGCATATAGACTGGATTCACCGGAGACTCGATTATTAAAAATCCTGGAGGAGCTATTGGTGCAAATGAATACAAAATATATCCTTGCTGAGCTTGATTTGATCGTTCTAAATTTATTTGATAGCTTCCTTCGATAACATCACATACTAAATTGATTGCTATCACCGATGAAATATTCACATTGAACGGAGCAATATGCCTGCCGCCGCCATCTGGGTCATTATTGTGTGTCAGGATAGTTGATGGTGTTTTTTTCCATGTGTCATGGATTTTTTTGAAACCTTCATCGATGGAGTCACTGAGATGTTTTGTTAGTTGTGGTACGTTATATCCTGGTAGTTTGAATGTTGGAATATCTCCTATGCGGATCTTATAGTCTATTGCAAATACATCTCTTGTTTTAGGACTACTGTCACCTAATACCTCTTGAATAATTTGTGAATGAAATGTTTCCATGTCATTGATGATTTTGTTACATGTTTCTACGACACTGATAAATTCATCTCGGGTGAGAGTACCGGATTTAAGAGATATTAACAACAGTGAAATATCGTTATTGAAAGCTGTGAAATTTTCAGTGATTTTATCCCGGTTAGCAACTTGATGAATAAGTCGTATTTTTTCATCATATTCTACTCTAATGAAAAAATACGACTTATCATAATCTCTATAACTCCTTATTGGATTATCAGATTTTATCCTGTCGGTGATATAATCAGTTTTTTGTGGTTCTGGTAATTTAACGGTTTTCCCCCCGGGTGGTAATTCAGGCCATCCTAGTACGGTTCTAATAGAACTTTGATAGATATCTACGACATATCCTTCTGAGTTTATTTCAATGGCAGATGATAGTGTTGGCTCATGAACTGTTATAGCTATTTTTGATTCTGCTCCAGTAATCGATTTTATTCTACGCGCGAATTCATTATTGATTTGTTCGATTTGGTATGACCCTGTTGGTATCGAAACGACATTCCAGTCTGGAGTCCCGTCGGGTTTATTCTTATTTGCAAACACTAAAGAATTATTGGGTTGTTGACCACCAAATGATTTTGATCTGATATTTGGCCAACTATGGTATACTCGTAATTTTGCTAGCGCTATCTCCTTCACTGGGACCGGAGAGGGGAAATTCACACTGAATTCTGGATTCGTTGAGGTTATTGAGATCATGCTGGTTTGTACTGGGTTCGTGTTCTCCACTATTTGTTGAAGTAATTCCATCTGTGTTGTCATCGTTGCTATACTCATGATGTATTTCTAATTTTGATACTGCGGAATCATAGACACGTATCATCACTGAGAACTCACTATCTGATATCGTTGAGGTTATTGAGATCATTCTGTTTTTTTCCAATTCCATCGGTGTTGTCATTGTTATTATACTCATGTTTTTGTATTTCTAATTTTGACATTGCAGAATCATATATATCTACCATCGCTGAAAACTCACTCTCTGATATAATTGTATCATCGAGAGATGACGATATCAATGAGGATAATTGCGAGTATGCAGTGGACACAACATGAAATTGAATTATGTAGTCTTGTAGTTTCCGTTGGCTGCATGATGATATTTTTTTGTGATTATTGAAATAATTCCAGCGATTGTTGTTGCCGCAGAAATGCAAATTGGAACAGCTATCGGAGCCATCATTGTCACTGAAGACAGTATAATACCAGCTCCGGTGATTACACCACTCACTGAATACACGGTAACATCAATTGCGGTAATTCTCCTGCGATATTTTTTAATTTTCATTGCATACTCCTCAGACAGGGTTTTGAGTCTAGTTTGATACTCTCTGACCTGATCATAGCGATATTGCGATGATGAAATCATTTTTATTTAAAATACGCTAGCGTTTTCAATTACGATTTACTTAAATCCGCTACGAATTCCACATACCACGTTGTTGAGACTCCAACCAAATTTTTATCAGTAGGTGTGATTGTGAACTTTTCAGTTGTATTCTTGTCGATGATCGTTGAAATCGTATTATTGACCCCGGATGAACTGGACGATGAAATATTAAATTGAGTCAATGGTGTTACTAGTGTTAATCGATAAATACCCTTGACGGTTGCAGTGATATCTAATTTGTTGTTTGTAGGTGTCCACTCAAATGATCCGTGTTGGATTGTGTATACTAAGTTGTTGGTTTTCGCATGAGGAATTTTTGTTTTTTCAATGACTGTTATCATCCTCGAAATATCACCTTTGACGTCTTCGATGAAGTTTTTGGTCTCATCGATGGATTTTTTAATATCAGGGAGTTTTAGTTCAATTTTATCTAACGGGGTTCCAATAAATTTATCAATGATATTTCTACGAAATGCGGTAAACTGTTTTATGTGTTCTTCGGTTTTAAATTGAAATGTTGCTAGTTCCAACGCAGAATTGCCGAGTTCAATTATTCTATCTGTAATAGTCGAAATAAGTACACCTGGTTTGAGTTTACCCTGATCGGAAAATAACGCGATAGTATCCTCGATTGCGTTTTGTTGTTTAACTAAAATATCATCCAGAGAGACATCACTAGTTTTCAATTTACCCTGATCGGAAAATAGCACAACGGTGTTCTCGATTGCGTTTCGTTGTCGTGTTAAAATATCATCCAACGACACATCACTGGTTTTCAATTTACCCTGTTTGTCCTGAAATACAACTATTTCATTCGGGTCGACACTTGTTAAATTTAACGTCTCAGCTATTTCATCTTTGATTTTTTTTTTAATATTGCAGTGTCATCGGGTTTGGGTTTCAAAGATCTCCCCCAAATATCAATCATGTTATTGTAAAACTCTTTCTCTCTCTAAAATCGTTTCGATTTCCAGCGACTACTAGTGTAGTCATTTACGACAATATGAGGTGGTTTTCTAGATGCTGAAATAGCATCAAGGACATTTAATACTTCACTGCCGCATATTGGTGGGTCATTGATTTGTTGTGTTGGTAGCGTAGAATACCAAGTCTTCATTGGAAAATTTTTTATATAACGCAAAAACTCTTTTGGCGGGGCTAATCCATATGAATCGAAATAAACAATCCCACGTGGATCAATAGCGTATGCAACCCAGTGAGTTCCAGGTCCGGTGCTGTTATCGAGATTAATAATACCTGTTTCAGTGTTGTTTGGTTGATGTGGTAATTGATCTTTCATAAAAACACCTCTGAAATTTTTAATCGCTAGGTTTTTAGCAGCATCCATTAAATCAAAATTGGACATGGGAACCATTAATAAACCGTTCCTGGTAGTCTCAGGCCTGATCCGTGAACGGATCTCCCGCTGTACCATGAATACGGGGTTCCTGGTAGTCTTAGACCCTTTCCGCTGTACCATGAATACGGGGTTCCTGGTAGTCTTAGACCCTTTCCCCTTTTTTTATAACCCTGTCCAGTTGCTTTTTTCAACGCCATTCCTGCTGCAGTACCAACGGCTCCTAACGCCGCTGCTTTAGCTACTGCTGGGGCTGCTGCTGAAATCAATGCTGGTATTGCAGCTAACAATGGAAATATACCACCCGTTTTCATCATATTTTTTATAGCAGCCGCAGAAAGAGTAATCTGAACACCTTTTTTGGCTACAAGTGCATCATTGAAATGTTTTATTTGACGAGTTGTCAGTGATAATTTATTTGCACCACCAGTCATTTGATTCGGTTTCAACGTGATTGTGGTTCCACATTTTTTAGCCGATTCTGATTGCAATTTTTTGATTTGACCAGGAGTTAACGCAACACTAATAACACTATATGACATTATACATAATAGATTGATTCTAATGGAAAAATCGTTCAAAGATTTTCTACTGGGGCATCTACCACTCTCATTCTTCCACCAACACCTTCGAGTAGCATTGATTTATCACTGAGAATGACAGCAACCGCTCTATAACTAATACCACCAGGGGTTACACGGGCTCTAAAATGTATATCAACGACAGATTGTCTCATCAAATCGAGATGTTCCAGAGAAAAGTAATAAATCGGATAGAGGCTTTTGAAATCCAATTGTGATATTTGTAGACCGGTATCCACATTTTGATCACGTGCCATAAATGACAACAATCTATGATAAACTCGTGCAATATGATTTTCTGTGTAATCAAGTTGTATATCCTCGGATGGTTCCTGCTGGCCGTTTATTCTCAGTGAGACTTCTCTAACACCTAACTGATCAAATATCATATGGCTGGAGAGTTGATTGCCAACTCGTGTGTTATCCTGTAACGCAATAAATATGTGACGTGGCGCAGCAACACCTTGTTTTGATGCTAGGTTCCACGTGAATAACCCGTTCAGCTCTGATTGCTTCACATCTGTACTCACTGATAACCAACTCAACAACGACTTTCCCCCTTGGTCCATAAATGATAGTAATCGTTCTTCTGCGGTGAATGCTGGAGTCAACACTGGCATCCACAATGATATTTTTGTTAAATTGACTTTACCGGCATCATCATTTATATGTGCTGCAGCTGGGTTTGCTGGAATCCTCCAAATTGCGTCATTATCATCACCCTTTCGTACAAGCGATACTGTATGCTTCGCTCCGTAGATAACTTTTCTGACATTTCTACAGAATCCAAAAATATGATGCAGTGGAATCGCGCATGAAAATGATTTACGCGCTCCTTGCAACATTGCGTTTCGTGTTGCAGCTCCTAGATTGAAATTATCATCTTTGTTTATAACCATATTCTCGACATCAGCATTAGCATTACCAGCATTATTCTTTGGTCGTCTTACAACAAATTGATTTCCACCAGCGGTATTTGTAACATCTTTTGCAAACATCATAGAAGGTCCTGCTGATCTTGTATAATCATCAGAATATCTCGCTAGCCCGATTATTGTTGTAGCCACATCAACATCACGATCTATCGACTCAATTTCTTTTCCATCAATGAGATATCTAGCACTTTCAAATAGCGCCATAATACCATTATTGACAAAACCGACTTGAGTACCAGCTGGATACGGTGCTGGTACAGCAGTAGTATCAGCAGCTGTTACAATTTCTCCTTCGATTTCAATAAACGCTTCACAGGGCAAAAAGTATTTACTGGTATCATGGACTTGAAGATCAATTCTTGCTCGACTATTTGAGTCTATGGCATGATAGGCGTAATATTGATAATCGCGTACAGAATCATCCTTGCCAACTGGGGCGTCTATATCAAATGCTGGATCACGTGACTTTTTGAACATTTTATTCTATTTATCAGAGTCTAAATCGGATTTTCAACGCTAGCGTTTTCTAAAGCCACTTCCTGCTATCATATTTAAGTCGGGAGTTAAAGCCATTGACGCTAGTTTTTCATCTACTGCGTTATTTATTATTTTACTAACACTTGCAGGCATTTCTGCTGTAGACGGTAACGGTTTCTTTTTTCGTCTCACTAATGATGTTATTTTATCCTTCGCAGTTGAAAACGCCTTTCCTGCAAGATCTCCAACAGTACTAATACCCTTATCACGAATAACATCAATGGCTTTCATTGATAACTGTTTAGCTAACGGCATCACTTTTGGGGCCATTCTTGAAAAGAATCCTAAAATGGTATTGCCGAGGCCATCTCCATAGTATGCTCTATAAACTGGAAACCGTGAATAAACTACATAGACGAGGGTTGGTTTATCATGATTGTAGTGTACGATCATTATTATAAAAACACTAGTGTTTTCAATTGCTGTGATACCCATCTGCTAACTCGTCAATGAAATCTCGATATGTTTTGATATCCATGATACCGCCGGCAAATAACCGTCTACAGATATCAGCTGCTTCATTAATTATTTCTGGAGAGTTATTTCCAGCTCGGAACCCTCCTACAAGAACTTCTAATCGTGATATATCATTGATAACACTATCAGGACAGAAACTAATCCTTGGATTTTGCAGTCCACTTCCGCTATAACCAGCTGCTTCATCTATTTTTTCTAAATCCGTTTCTTGTAAATAATCATCATTAGGTTCTTCTTGTTTTTTTTGTCTTCGTGTTGGTGTTTGACGTCGTTCTTCTAAATCATCATCATCATCATCAGGTGGTAGTTGTTGTTTTTTTTGTCTTCTTGTTTGTCTACGTGTTGGTGTTTGACGTCGTTCTTCTAATTCTCGTTGTCGCTCTTCTATTTGTTCTCTTTTATAATTACTAATTCCCCTTTGGAATTCCTTGTACCCCATCTCATCCTTATTCAAACGACCAATCCCTTTATTTAGTTTATACAAATTATCGGACCAATCATTACTTGATATTCTATCATTCTTATACTCGTCCTTTAAAAAATCTTTTTTTGAATTATAGCTTTGAGCAGCAAAATCACCAAAAGCTCGATAATCCTTTGATTTGAATAAATTAAATTGTTTTATTACTATTTTAGCATGATCAGTAAATTTATTCAACAGAGAAACAGTCGTTTTTTTCGGATCAGTTTGTTCAGTTTGTTCAGTTTTCGCTGCTAGTTTTTCAAGTACAGAAATAAGACCCTCTTCTTTTCTTTTACCGTCAGGATCATCTCCCAGTAAAGCACGCTCTACCCCTTTCGTTGCTGTGGTTACTGGTTTAAACAATTCTTCAGACCCTAAAGCAAAATCAGTTTGTAAACTCTGTCGTTGTTGCAGTTTATTCCGTACAGAGTCACGAATTGGTACAAATCTCCTGATTGCATCTAATCGTTCACGAGCCAATCGGGTTGTTAATGCTTCATTGACCATTATTTGAAATCGCAAACCATTTTTCAATTGTAAAACACTTGACATGTCAGATGATTTTTAATATCACCATGGAAGTGTTATTTGATTGTTTTAAGGGCGTTATCAATGATGGAGAAAGTGTCCAAATTGTATATAAAATAAATAATACTGTCACTTCCTCCACTTTTTTGACATGTCGGATGATTTTTAACACCACCATGGAAGTGTTATTTGATTGTTTTAACAGCTCTATCAATGATGGGGAAAGTGTGGAATTTCATATAAAAATAATTAATATCACACTTTCCCCACTTTTCCATTGATCAATCTGACACATCGTCCATCGATTTTTGACATACTTCTTGAGGGTCGGCTAAAAAAATGATAATAGTCGGGCAATCAAAAAATGATAAGGGGTCAATGATAAAGGGTCGGGTAATCAATTTTCTTGAATTAACGCCCGTAGGTTTCTAATTTTAGAGTTGACTTCTTTTTTCAATTCGTATTCGTTACCTAATTCTTTTCGTATCCCTTCTACGATAGTATACAACGGAACGAACACACTGATGTCACTGGAAAATGAAAGAGAGTCTTTAATAGAATTTTGAATTCTTTTGATGAGTGCATATTTCTTGGGTAGCATATATTTATTGTTGTTAACTCCGTATTCTATATCCTGAAAATCAGACACAATTTGATCAGGATTTAACCCATCTGATAGTTTGATATCCTGATTTTTCAATTTTGCTATTTCAACTATGATGCTATTCATGTTTTCAGAATTCATTATTCTATAGCAATGACATATCTCTAATTGAAAAATACATAACTAAATCGAACTTTTTGTCCCGTCCCTTTTGAAATCGCAGATCGACAAACTCCCTCTGCAACTCTTTGAACAGAAGTTGGACAAATATCGAAGTGCCTACCGGCGCTGGTTATTGATTGAAATATTTTCTCTTCGTTAGTTATTGTATTCAAAGATTTCACAGGTCTCCTCCAAACCGTTTTGCATTTTCCAGTCTCTCCTCGTTTGGAATTCTCACTCAGTGTGATAGCCTGCAGATTTGATACAGAATTATTCTTTGGATTAGAATCCTTGTGATCAATAACAAAACCATTTTTGATTAATCCATTAAAACATTCATACACGAAACGATGATTGTGATAAGTTTTCTTTCCAGCGCTAAACCTCAAATACCCTTGATTACTCACAAAACCGACCGGTTTTTTCAGCCTACGGTTTCTTACAACACCATCACTGGATGCTTCATAATTTGTAATCACTGGATGTGGTCTGAATTCTTGGTTCATATATACTATTCTATTGTTTGTCTAATTCATTGTTTGGTTTAATGATTACATCACTGGAGAACCTTTCGATGTAGTCTTGCGGAGTTCTTATGATTTTGTCAGTGACGTTATCAGGGTCAAAGACTTTTTCAGGGTCATAATTTCTGATGGATTGTCCATTTTTGATTCTTTTATCATAATAACGCTTCAATTCCCTATATCGCTTACCACCGCAATCAATACACAATTGTGATCTTCCCTTAACCCCAACCCCACATCGAATACAGGGTAACGGACCAAGTCTCCCATGTCGAAAACTTTGCATATGATACCTACAGTACTCATTTTTTCTGCATGATTTGTTACACGGGGTTACATTTCCCATCATGAGCCATTTGCACTGGTTCATTATATATAAAACTTTCATTTAAATACTTGTTTTATGTATAGCATGAAGGAGTTCAAGAGATTGACTTCGAAAAATGCTAAATTCAATACCGATAGAGAGTTTAAGAGATTGTTGAAAATCAGTCCTAAATTTAATATCGATAGACCTAAAAAAACGTCCAATAGACAGAAACAACGTCCAAAACGTCCAAGAGACGGAAACATGAAAGAGTTTAAGAGATTGTTGAAAATCAGTCCTAAATTTAATCGCGATAGACCCAAACAACGTCCAAAACGTCCAAGAGACGGAGGCATGAAGGAGTTTAAGAGATTATTGAAAATCAGTCCTAAATTTAATCGCGATAGACCCAAACAACGTAACAAACGTCCAAGAGACGGACCCTGGAAGGATGCTCAATTCAATCTTGATATAGTTTCTAATACACCCAAGAATAAAATTCTTGATAAGGCTATCAGAGACTGTTTTAATGAATTCAAGCGTGATGGAGCATCTTATTGTTGGTCAACATTTCGAATTGATGGTGTTGTTGACGCTACCATGACTGATGAAAAAGCAGCAGTGATCATTTCACGTGTTGGGGAAAAAAGTCATTTTTTCCGACTAAAATTCATTATCCGTGAGGATGGAAAATGGATTATTAGGGATAAATTTGAACCCATCTTGAAGGGTAAAAAAACTATCACTGTGAATCAGGATTCCAAACCGGGAATTTTGACCGGAATTGATAAACCCTACTACGAAAGATCTTATCCTGTCACAGCAGTTGTTTACGGGATCTATCCGCTCAATGAAAAACCTGATATTGCAAAACTAGCACCCATGAAATATTCGACAGGGCTTAATTGTGTAGCAGAACGAATAATAGAACACTTCACAAATGCGTCCCGGGGAAATAAACTCACTGATCTAAGGCGAAAAAAAATAACCGAGTGGGAGTTCACGGTAAAAGAGAATGGGGCAACAATTCAGGATATAACTAAATTAGAAACATCATTGAGATTTCCAATATCAGTAAGAACAATCACCGGTGAAGTATTAAAAGAACCGAAATATCAATCAAAAAAAGGAACCCCAATTGAAATTATTGATCATAATGAACACGCGTGGTCATCTGCAGTAACAATATTCCCACGGGATAGAACCGTAAAATATCTATCCCAAACCGAAGAGTTTTTTTCAGAGCAGAAATTATTTGATGCTATTTACCATTTGAGTAAAAACGATCCTGTGTCAGTGTGGCTATTTCATAGTACTTCAGACGAAGAATGCAAATTTGATCAGTTTGTAAGGCCCAACGGAGAATTATATCGTACCGAAGAACTGCATAATCAAATGAAACAACTAGCTAGTGAGTTTTCTGAGGACGGGGAGGAAATCGAAGATCAATTATTAGCAAACTGTTTTACAGTACCATCCATTGCAGCACATTTTGCTAGAAAGAAAAACGCGTGGAAACCAACACGGAGTGAGTTCTTATCAGATGTCAAATTGTCCTGTCTTGAATACGGCCATGGAGGATTATGGAATACAAAATACACCGCTGATACCGTTATTTCAGTTGATATGATTGCGTGTTATCCAGGAAGTTTTCTTGGGTATGGAGAATGCAAGAAATATTTCAAACGATTTGGACACCCTACACACGAAATGACCCGTGTTGCTATTAATGGACCACTGCCTGATTTTGATTTAACCGGATTCGCTTGTGTGGTATCATTTGAAATGGCTGAAGGACTTCATCCGTGTAGTTATCTTTGGATTGGTAAACACATGTCTGAAAAACACTGGATGCCAATAGTGTTATTACGGTATATGATTGATTGTAAGATGTTAAAATCATTAATTGTCAGTGAAGCAATAATATCCTATCAAGCACAGAAATCAGTCTGGTTACCACAACCTGATCTAGAAAAAATAATTAGCGAAGAGCGAAAACTGTTTCCTGATTTTAATGAACAACAAATCATGGATTGGTCCCAACAGTTATTTGAAATCAGAAACAATGAAGCAAAAAATCTTGGACGAAGAATAATCGGTAAATTCACTCAGGGTGGCAAAGATGACAATACGAGATATTCTTCACGATTGATTATAGACAACGCTGAATACGATTTTGTAATGGCGGATTTAACGAATAAAGGCCTATATGTCAATCGTAAGGACGCATTTATGTCCGATGGAACCAAATTGGGTACAATTGTTACTTACAATGATGGATACAATCCGCAGTACACACCTTTGAGAGCTTCTATGCTCGGTTATGCTTCTATTAATCTGTTTTCGATGATCAATAAATTTCCTAACACCGCAGTTAGAGTTGCCACTGACTCATTTTACATAAACAGCAAAATGGATGATTTTATGGCTACTGGCAACGAGAATTGGGGATCATGGAGAATTAAGAAAGAAATGATTCATGATTATATTCCATCAGCAGATGTTACCATTGAAAATAATTACTTAGAAAGCAATCAGTGTTCAGAATTTTCTAGTGCACCACCGATTTCTGATCCAATCTGTAGATATAAAACAGTTTATTTAAACGGCTGTGGTGGGTCAGGAAAAACAACCCGGGCAATTGAGTTATATCGCCGTGGAAACGCTAGCGTTTCTAACATGATTGTGCTAACACCGACTCACAGACTTGCAAGAGAAATGATACAGAGAGGGGTAAATGCCTGTACCTATCACAGCTTTTTCCGATGGAAGGGAGATAAATGGACTCCTGAGCGCATGGGAGAGAAATTTATTCCTGAAATTATCATTTGGGATGAAATAGACACAGTGCCATTAGATATCTTAAAAATATTTCTTGAGTGGTTGTTATTGAAAAATACAAAAATCGTCATGTGCGGTGATCACGACCAACCACCACCATTTGTCGGTGCATCCCCACATGAATGGCTAAAGGGTTTTGTAGACTACTATGAAGAAATTGATACTGATCATAGATCACTTGATAATGAATTAAAAGAGTTTAAGAAATTAATTAGATTACAACCGGATAGAATCCAGTGTGAAATAGCCCGTGAAATAATTTCGGAAACTCCCATGAATGAGTTTTGGGAAATGTGGAGACCAAACGATTTGATCATTGCAAGTAGAAAAATAGTCAGAGACACACTTCAGATGAAATTATTTGAATTGCATAAACAAAAATTTGCAACACTTCCAGTGCCTCTTTGTTATAGGCCATCGGATACACGAAAACAGAACATTGAAGTTGATATTCCAGGACAGAGTGAAAAGCAGATTCTCGTATTAAATGATATTGTGCTGGTTGATATCAATGTCGTTGAAGATGCATTGCGTGCTAATAAATCCCCATGGACGCTAGGATACGCAGCAACAATACACTCTTCACAGGGATTGACTATATCGGATACAATTGTTTGGATGGTAGATAATCGCATAGAATGGTCGAATTTAGTCTATCTTTCAGTATCCAGAGTACGAAAAATAAATCAACTTCGAAGAATTGTCCTGACAGAGTCAGGCGATGATAATGACACCACAATAGATGATATTGATATTAAAATGATTGATAAAAAACTCTCCGGTTACAAACAACAGGACAAAAAAAAACAACGAGAATTTGACATTGATGCTGAATTAATAATCACTTTGAAGAAACAACAGAATAATCACTGCGCAAGTTGCAATTGTATAATGCGTTGGCAGTATTCGGATAAGGATCCTCGCCAATTCACCGTTGACAGAAAAAATAACAATCTCGGTCATGTCAGAAACAATGTGATGTTGACTTGTCTTGAGTGCAATAGACGCAAGGGTGCTAGTTAAGACCATGCGGTGGCAATTGAGTGTCCTCGGGTATTATTTGTAATTGTTGTCTAGTAAAACCCCGTTGAGGGGCAGTTGAATCCAGTTTATAGATTGGAGGTCTACCCGTAGATCGTGTTATACTAGATATCTTGTGTGCAGTAATACTCCAAATAGGATCAGTAGCTCTTTTTCTGCCACCCTCAAGCTCTCCTGGTTCATATAAATACCTCACAATGACATTACTACCAAGAATTGGTTGGGAATCGCTATAATCTTTTTGTGGTTTTTCAGGTATTGACTTCTTTTTAATCGCGTTGATAGGTTTCATGTTGATGGTTCTAGTAATCTCGTTATTCAGTGCAGTAATCACAGATGGTAATCTTTTAACCCATTCACGGGATCTTTTTTCTTGGATGAATTCTTTTGCGTATTGATATCCAAATAACCGCTCAGCAAGGGTTTTATTAAATCGTTCTACAATTGCCTGATCACGATGCAGTGCAGTATGCCCCCGTCTGATAGTGACATTGTGATCTTTCATCGTTGTTAAAACAGCACCCTGAAATTCTTTGCCGGGATCAATTTGTAATAGATTTGGCCAGTGCAGAGGACCTCGTCGATAAATCCTTTCAAATGCAGAAGCTACTTCAGTGGCCGATTTTGTTTTTAACGGTTCTGCTTCCTTGTATCGACTTGCAATATCAACTACGGTTAATGCGTATTTTTAACCGTGGTCATGTGGCAAAAATAATAGATCAGCCTGATGAACTTCATTGGGTCCGGTCACATCAAAATGCGAGACATTAATTTGTTTAGGCGGTGGTAGATAAATTTGCCATAGTGCCTGTTAGGATAACCAATGAGCCGCAGTGGTTTTTTTCACTTTTGCAGCGTTAGCGAGTTTATGGATTGCTAATTTACCCCTCCAGTATCCTCTTGGGGAGTAATAAATAGATTCCATGTTGTTATTAATTACCAGCACCTAACATCAATTTACTTTTCATAGCCGATTTGATCAAAAATGAAGCCAATTTTTCTTTGAAGGATTTATCAGGAATAGCATTTAACGCATGAATTAATTTCACATCTGCTAGATGCCTGTGTTGCAAATTGCTGCTTTTATAAGCGACATCATGAAGGTGACACGCCTTATCAATGGCGTTTATTGGTTCTTCACCGGGTCGGGGCTGATTTTGATCATTGAGTCTGATATCAAGTCTTGTTCCCGGTCCACAGTAACTATACCCTGGAAGGTGTTTTTCTCCGGGGTATTTTGCCCATGGGGTTCCAGGGAGTTTTGCTAATTTGGCAGCGATATCACCTCCTCGTTTTTTTTTAAAGGTTCCTTGGGTTTAGAAACAAATCTAAATTTCTTTGTACTACACTGTACGCATTTACCAGAAAGCGCTGATCGGTTATTTTTAGTTGTAATCGTCGTCAAGTCATCTGTGCCAGTACGCGCCTTACACTTCACACAATATAGATCCATAATTTATGTATAGAGATATGAATATAATTGATTTTTCAGCGACTAAAACAAGAGAACCAGTGAAGCATCATGCAGCGCTACCAAACTCTATCCGCGCAATTATAATCGGACCATCTGGATCCGGTAAAACGCAATTGTTGCTCAATTTAATAATGAGATGGATGAAGTGGGATAAGTTGTATTTAATTGCCCCTAGCGTAGACGACCAACGATGCTATGAAGTGCTAAAAGATTTTAATGAAAACGCTTCAGAGATTGCTGGTGAGGATGTTATTGAATTTATAACCGATATTGATGAAGCACCATCAGTAGAAGACCTCGATGGAAGTATCAACAATTTAGTTGTATACGACGATGTCATGTTAGATAAACAAAAAAATCCTGCTAGAATATTTTCCCGAGGCAGGCATAAAAACACGGACGTGATCTATGTCACTCAACGCTACACACAAATACCAAAAGTGATTCGCGATAATTGTAATGTGTTGTGTGTGTTTAATGGAGTTGATACACATACGCTACGAAATATTTGGCAGACATGGTGCTCCGATATGGACTTCAATCAATTTAGAAATTTCTTTAGTCATGCTCAGTCTGCCCCACACGGATTTGTAACAATAAATTTACATGACCCTCGGACACGATATCGTATCGGACTGGATCAAATATTCGGTTGAGAGTGTGAGTGACAACGACGTTGTAATCTCTTGAAAAGTTTTTGATTTCATTGATTTTTCATTATTATTTTTTGCCTGATTTCATTGATTTTTTTTTTATTTATTTGCCTGATTTCATTGAAAACTTGTATCCGATTCACCACATCTTGGCCGTAGAAGCCTGATTTCAGTGAAAACTTGTTTAAAAATGTTGTCCGGCTCACCCTCTCTGCTGCTCTATAAAAAGAATGGTACATATAACTGTCTCACTAGGCCCTCAGCATTATGAGGTTAGTGTTAGGGATTATTGTCCTGGTTTTAAGTATAATATGACTAGGTGGGACATGATGTCACATGTCTGCGGCATGATACCCAAGTGCTAGACATCACTTTAATTAATCATGTTAATTGTTCACAAATTATGTTTTTTATCTACTGTCTTGATAACATATCAGTCAGGGGGCGATTTTCTGCTCATATGATAATTTATCGCTATGTAGTTATGTTTTATCTTCTAAACTCATGCTAATTACTTTATGAAGTAGATTGAACTTACCTGATGTTGAGAACATAGATTTCCAGCTGAAGAGTATTGAAAAAATATTTTTATTCCACCCATCCGTCCCTAAAACACTGGCTAGCTCATTTAGTTTGACATTTTCGAATGACCTCCAAAGAACTTAATAAAATTACATGTTTCACCAACAGATTTTCATAGTGACAAATCACTTTCGTCCGACAATTTTTTTGTGTGTTGAGTTATTAGCCTTTTTGTCTTGTAACAGTATAACTAGATCCGGGGTGTTTTAATTGATTACCATCAATCGTTAAAATAGCAAGGATATAACCTAACGATGCCCGTTTTGAGGAATTACTTCTTTGGCTCTTGAGACTTCATTTTATCTTTGTTTGCTGGATTTGGATTTGTAGCTCAAGACGGTTTGGAAGGTCTGTACTGCAACTATGGAAACATTATGGTCACTGATTGTTTTGAATTGAGAAAACTGACTGTAAAAATATCGTTGTCGGCAATGCTTTGTTAAGAATTGAATATAGCGATATTGCTTTGCACGCATTAATATGTGTAGAACTCTTGCCAGTTATGTTTTAAAGTTTCATGTAGCGTACAATATGACATCGTTAGTGCAAATCGGCCAACACTGTTTACTGCTTTGAAATTAAACTTACAGCGAATCACGAGTATCACATGTATATAAGGATATAAAGAATGCAATTTATTCAATTAAATTATTTTAAGACATTGATCTTGTACTTCTATGAAAATATGGGACACAATGTGATAACCGCATTTAGTCTCCCATTTTCCGATGTATTAACACGGAACTTGAAAAATAGTACGGACATAACGTGAAGGGACATAAATCAGTTTACTCCCGAGATTTATTTTAGAGTTAGTACCCTTGTCGGCTGGCACTTTAATGCAACGTGGCGACAAATACTTAGAACACTTACTACCACTGCTGTAATGGATTGCCATAAACCTGCGATATAATATGGTTATCACCTGCGGATGTTATCAGATTTCGCTTATGTCGCCGTTTGTGTTGGAGTTATTCCCCGTTATGTTTTGTAGCCACAAAATGTTTAGCACACATATTTAGCTAAACTTGTTCAGAAGTTTGTATTTATCTTTTGTATGCTGATTTTATTAAAATGTATGTTGTGAAACACATGATTATGATATAGACATCCAGTGTTTGTTTTAAGATGTATAGACTTATTTGACTTCCAACTGGATACATGACTTTTGTGCTCTTGTAGCTTTAGTACCTTGCTGTAAAATATTTGTATATACTGTTGCCATAATCTAAATACAAATCAGTACTACGTTTAGTTTTTGTTTTATTATTATTAACAAAAAAGACATGACCATTATGTATTTATCGTCGAATGCTATAAAAGCCTGGGTGTAAGTTACGTCAACTCATTCATTTTATGCTACAACTAATAATAGTTTTTGTTTAAAATTTTTACAACATAACTATTGAGATCAATGCTAATATATTTCTAGTGATTTAACAACTGTGACAATAGTATTAGTAAACGTACACAGCAGTATAATGTCTGGTCTTGACGCCTGAGATGAAGAGTTTTACGTTGGCTCCAGCCGTTTTAATCAGGTAGGCCAACTGTGAACCTATTCCTTTCTTTATCCATAGTGTTTTGCTCTCCAAGCAGTCTCAAACAATGAGCGGTACGATATAGTTTGTATATACTATAGATGCAAAGAAGTCAAATAACGAAAAGGGAAGAGTTTGGGTGGTTAGGAGATGGTCATTCACAAATATTTAGTTTGTGGCACATGTCATCATACATCAAATGCGATACAATGCACATGTTCAAACGTTTCGTTACATTTGAAACGTTTAAATTTAGTAATATCAGATTTTGACTTGTAAAATACTGTAGTAGTATTATATCGAAAGAGACCTTTTCCATCGTCTAGTCTAGTGAAAACTAAGTTTTCTCATAAATACTCATGGCTGAAACGTATGTCGTTATGCAAATCGTGCTGAAACAGTTACTTTGGAATATTATAGAATGCATCCTACATTAGTTCAGTTCCAAATGTCATTCATTTATCACGTATAGTTCATAATATATTGAGATGACGAGAAAATACTAGTTAAACATAACACATTGGACTGAAATTTTGGCACTGAAGAGGCATCACCAATATTGGAAAAATAATGCACGTTCAAATATTTGATCTGTAATGGATTATCTATAACATGCAAAGAAAGGTAAACATCAAAAATTAATTTCTGACGTGTGATCTTGACCTTAACGAAATAGCATCCATTATGGTATGCGAAACAACTACAAAAAATAAGATGATATAGAAATATATTCAATTGCATCCTTATATCCAAAACGCTGTTAAATCATTGCGACGAAACGAAGCTGGGATATAAAACGTAAACTATAGATTTTAGTATCAATGTATGAAAGATCCTTACCTAAATATGGTGTACGAAATGATTTCCAATCATAATGCATCAGTATATTATTTTCCAGACCTAAAACTGAAACGATTCTAACATTTTTTTTTCAGACAATTAAGTGTGGTCATGAACTTCAAAGGCTGATCTGTGACCATGACCCTGAAAATGAAATACTACTGCTGAAGAATACAACGTGTCATCTAATGGCGATTTAAAAGAAATCAAACTGGCATCATAAATTCTCAGATCCTCTATAGTTATATACAGAAAAGTCATGATCTTGTATAATTCCCATTGTGGCTAGTAACATGGCTTCCGTTGATCGTGTGTGTGTACGTACACCATATTTCAAACCTGAATCTCAAACGGTTCAGACCTTATACGGCTGAACGGATTAGAAATAAAGTATGGTACAACGACCTGGACCTTTCAAATAATACATAAACCTTAAATGCTTTAACGCCTTCTATTTGTTAATATATATTTTATACTTTAGTCTAAAAACTGGCATAACAGTTATAGGGCGGAGAGGAAAGCGCAAAGGAATATATCTGTCTCAGAGACAGAGAGATGGCCTAACAGAAAGGACTTATAAGGGGGAAATAAAGACATCACCTGATGATAGTGTACCAGTATAGCAAGTCATCTTTTAATTTCAAACGTCTTCAGATGCCATAGGAACAGTATTCAGCCGGACGAATTGAAATGCAAATATCCCACGCCAGATTTTCACTAGAAAGGAGTTGCGATGAATCAAACAGTCAGAAATATGTTATACTTTTAAATCACATCTTTATTTGTTTAATGTATAATATAAATTATACAAAGTAACAGCTGTGTTGCTTTTCTTTCTACTGGGGCCTCAAAATATGTCCACCTATTCCAGTACCTCTTCCGCACCAAATGGGACGTTCCAGCTGTAGTCGTATTCTATTCTGCCGAAAAATGTATACAATTTTAGTCATATGATACGATTTCAGAACAGCCTTTTATCAAACTTGTTTAGTGTTCCGGTTTATTGTGTAGTACGTAACAACATGGAATCCAGCATACTAATCGCATAGCTGCTGCTGCGTTCTTCGTTTACCTGCCTTTTACGTCACAAGATTAACGCATCTGATGATGCGGTTCAAAGATAAACGGTTCCTGTCTACCATCATTAGGTATAATATAGCCAGATGTTACATTTTGATTGCCTTATTGAAAATGTGTTTTATGGCTCCTCGAGATACGAAAACATTTAATTTCATGTAGATAACTGGATGCATTACTTTATATTACGTTATGTATGATTCCAGTTGTCTCATTATCAGACTGAATATTTGTCGAAAGTTATTCTTTTCTCAACGTGAGAAGGTTGTATCATATATTTAATGTCAATGTTGGAATTTAATAAAACAAACAGACATTAAAAGTTGTATAGCATCCATCCATCCGCGCACACACACATACACACACACACATAAATACATACATACATACATACATACATACATGCATACATACATACATACATGCATGCATGCATGCATGCATGCATGCATGCATGCATACATACATACATACATACATACATACATACATACATACATACATACATACATACATACATACATACATACATACATACATACATACATACATACATACATACATACATACATACATACATACATACATCTAATTCTTAAAGTAAATATCAACTTACCATTGCTGTCAAGGTTCCCAAATGTCTGGGCACCAGGCTGCTTGATAGCACTTCTACCAAATCTATTTAAATCAAGAAGATGACGTGTTGGTAATGTAATGAAAAAACGATACTGTATTATTATATTCACTAGTAATCAGTCATCTACATTTTTGTTTGAATTCTACTGTAACTGTTTATCTCTAAACTAATTTTAGCAATGATGCAAACCATCTTGTAATTATATTATTTGCAAACCATCTTGTAATTATATTATTTGCAAACCATCTTGTAATTATATTATTTGCAAACCATCTTGTAATTATATTATTTGCAAACCATCTTGTAATTATATTATTTGCAAACCATCTTGTAATTATATTATTTGGTGTTAACTGCACTCTCTTGTTTTTAATATACAACCACTATGTGCATGTTACATCCGATGTGACTGATCACAGATATTGTGCAAAACATTACTTACTTGTACCCGCCATAAAGAGATCTAAATCCGCTAATTAATTAATTAATGGAAGTCACTAAGGGAATTCGAATATTTAGCTCAGTATCAATGGATATACTTATCAACGGTGAACTTGAATTATTCACCTCATGGGATATTTTACGTTGGTATAAAAGATTTCAAACAGCATTTTAACACTTGTTGCAGACACTAGAACGAAGCTGTTTTATTGCAAGGTACGTTCATAGAAGAATCTTGACTTTCACATTATACAGTCTGTTTATTTGTAGCAATGTCGAAAACTCCTTAACCTGCAGTATTAAAGTTTACATTTGGTTAGAATGCAATCAACCTTATTTTGCAATTAGACTGATCCTACGTTGTCATATCAGCTATCATTTTCATAGCGTAATTTGGTTTGGGAACAAACTGCACCATTTTGTTTATTGTTCTTAAGTTTACCTTTCCATATTGTTACTTATGTGAGATACTATCCAGAAAACCCCAATTAGGAAAATGACCAGGAATCTATGGCTTTTCCAAACCCGATTCCATCATGCCAAATCCGGACCTTGTGACGGGAAAAAATACAACATCTATCAGTACATGATACATACCGATACAATTGTTTGTTCAGCGACGAACGAACTGTTGAATATCAAAACAGAGGATGTTGTTTATCTCATCACTTGCATCCTCTACGGACTTACACTAACATTAAATATTCGTATAACTGAACAGTTACATAAAAGGATATATCTGTATAGATTCGATTGTATAACAAAGAAGCTAGACAGAGGTTCAGTCGCAGAAATCTTCTCTTTCTCTACTCACACTTTCACTGATTTAACACAGACTGTTCTTCCTCTGCTCACACTTTCACCGATTTAACACAGACTGCTCTTTCTCTGCTCACACTTTCACTGATTTAACACAGACTGTTCTTTCTCTGCTCACACGTTCACTGATTTAACACAGACTGCTCTTTCTCTGCTCACACTTTCACTGATTTAACACAGACTGTTCTTTCTCTGCTCCCACTTTCACTGATTTAACACAGACTACTCTTTCTCTGCTCACACTTTCACTGATTTAACACAGACTGCTCTTTCTCTGCTCACACTTTCACTGATTTAACACAGACTGCTCTTTCTTAGCACAGACTGCAATAGCTCATAGCCACAACCGAAATTTCGAAATCGGAAATGAAATGGAATCTTATGGATACGCCGCTCAGAACTCTGAACCCAAGCGGCGTAAATCTTGAAGTTTTAGAAAAGAACAAGCACATCAATACGTTGAGCGCAATCAATTTTTCAACTTAAAAAATTCATTAACTTTGCTAATTACTAAAATACTAGCCTAAATTTATTAATTTTGTTTTGTTTCCTTTTCATTATTTTGTCGTATGCTTTTGTTTATTTTATTTTCTTGTTTTGTTTGGTTTTGTTTCTGGAAGGGGGAGGCTTTTTGTATTTTTCCCTGGTGTTATTATTGCTGCAATCGTTCCTCCCATTACAGAAATAATGAATTATCCGGGATAGAATTTACATTAATAGTATCTATCCATGTTGCATCATTGTGCAAACATAATCATTTAAGAACAATCTTTGGTCGTATTAATCCTTGCTTTTGTTTAATTAGCCGTATATCAAAACTTGCGAACATCTACATTATAAAATATATGCATGTCTAAAAAAAAACTATTTCAAAATTGTGTTATTTGTTTTTATCAGTGATCATGCCAGGATAGATTTAATTTTCTTTTCCTCTGAGGATGCAGTTTCATGAAAATGTGTAATCATTCTTAACGCCAGATGCTATATTATGATAAATTCTACTTAAGGAAGACAAACATAATTGATAGAAACTGAATCGTATTTACGTTTTGAGTTTATCTCTTTTCGAATACTTTCTAATTCCTACAATGTGCAACAGAGCACCAAAAATGTATCAGTGTGTGTGTGTGTGTTTCTGTGTGTGTGTGTGTGTGTGTGTGTGTGTGTGTGTGTGATTTGGATTCTTAGCGTAGCTTTAACAATTGTTCAGTCATGTAACTACAAGGTCTGCAGTGTGGCAATTTATAATCATGCCTAGCATTGGCGCATCCTGTCGCTGACATGTAACATGATTTCCCACCCCGTCACATTATCATGATACCAGGCCGACCAGTCATAACACTAACCTCTGGATGCTGAGCGGAGAGGCGGACCACTAGACCACCTGAGCGGTTCTAAAATCAGTATAAAATGTCAAAATTAAGGATCAATTGTCGTGAAATTATTTGTTAAAATGCTGTTTTCTCTTCAGTAATTTGTTCAGATACCCGTTACTCGAAAATTTTGCATCATCGTTTTTTTTTCTTCCCTTAAAACGAATCCAGATCTGGCATGAATCATACTAGAAGTCATTTTTCCTCTTTATTTCCAAGGACTTCTCAACAGCAACCGTTGTCTACTGAAAATCCCAACACACGCATATTAAAAATAAATTTCCTCTAATCAATGTATGACCAAAAATATCACAACTACACATTTCCATCCGAACTGCACATATGCATGTCAAGCTCACAACTGCATGTCTGCGACATAATGCCGCAGTGCTAGACATCACTATATAAATAAAATACATCGTAGCGATATGACTGAAAAATTGTTAAAGCTACGTTAAAAATCCTAATGACAAACATACAGTTACATAGTTCGTCGTTATTACATTCCGTAAGATAGCGCCAATACATCACTGCGTGAAAATATTAACAAACTCGAAAACCCAATACAGGGAACTAGTTCCCCATTTGACGTAAGCATTAGGTCAATCAAATCAGGAGAGAGAGAGAGAGAGAGAGAGAGAGAGAGAGAGAGAGAGAGAGAGAGAGAGAGAGAGAGACCGTTTGTGAATTATAAACAATTTTCAAAAATAAAACCTTTTGGAATGGAGAGTTGTCAGCAAAAGAATACAGACTAAGACAGGTGTTTAAATGTTACGTTACTTTTTTGACTGGACGGAATTATTGTTAATCATTGAAGTTACTTGTTTATTCGATACATGAGCGAAAAGGAAAGTAACAAAAGTAACAGTCTTTGAGAACTTTATGAGATTTTCCCTTGGTCTTCCTACGCTACGTAGTAGTCATCGAAATCCATAAGGAATTTTACCATGGGTTTCCTAAAACACCGAAGTAGTAATTGAAAACGTGAAGGTGTTTACCTTGGTCTTCCCACGATAGCGTAGTAGTCGTTCAGAGCTTTAAGATATTTTCGTAATTGATCTGGTGTTCTAAACTCTGACGGGCGACCAGGAGGCGATAGCATTGATTCCTGGCATGTGACACTCAGCATCAGAAACCCACACACAAACAGGAAGACGAGGGTTTGTTTTTCCATCTCCACTGAAAGAAAAGTAAGGAGGATTCCATTTCTTTATGATTCAAATGTTGCGTTCTTTTACATTGAAATATTCCAACAAGATTGGAAAAAATTAAATTAAAATTGAAAGCTACATACAACAAATAATTGATAAATAAACGTCAAGGATTAAAATCATCGGCATGAGACAAATGTCATGAAATTTTTCCTTCCATGTGTAAAGGTTTCGTATGCCTGCCACATAAAACATAATAAGAATATGAAAGGAAACGAACAATGAATAGCAAAGACAATCAAAACAGAAACCTTGGATCAATTGCGGGCCACCATATGCTATACTTCTGTTGCATTTAAGTACAGAATGCATGAGAAACATAACATTTAAAAATAAGCAAAGCGTGACACTTCAAAAATGATTTGATTATATTGTGTAAAACATGCGATATATATTCTCATTAAATACCTCTTTAGTAACTTTGATTTTAATTATTTGGTATGGAGTATTTGCAATTAGTTTAAGTTGTTGTCATGGTTCACTTACATATTTTAAATCATCAACCTTGCTTACAGTTCCTTGAATCAAGGAACATTTACATGTTTTACAAATAAATATATTTAACCAAAACATTTGTAGATCTTTCTCAGGCACAGAATAACTAAACAATGAGATTGATATGAAAGCAAATAAGACTATAGAGAAATATGCGAAAAAAATTTAACCCTAAATTTTCATTGAGCTTAATGAACATTTGCATTATTATTTTGAGCGAGTATTATCAAATTAATCGTGCATTCACAAAGCATATATATATATATATATATATATATATATATATATATATATATATATATATATATATATATATACGGAATTGGGAATGAAGATATTGGCCACTAATTCAAAAGCATAGCGAATATTACAACAGTTTGGGATCACCTATGTGGTCCTCTTTAAGCGATGTAAACTAACACAAATAATTGAAACTGAAGGACATAATGCTGATAAAATAACATGTACAATTCCATGTGCACCTCGCACGTATTTTGCTTCTTTTAAAAACCTGTAAAACAACACAGAAATATTTTCTCACTTATCTTATATTTCATGAACTGATATAACCGCCAAAATGATGAGAAATAAATTTTGCTAACCATCGTACGGGAACGTCAATTGTCCTAGTGAAATATTTGACTTTTTAATTGGGTTGATCATTGCACAAATAATTATGTTTCAAAATTGGGACAGTTTTTACTTTCGAAGAAGTCTGTGCGAAACAGATAAAGCCAAACATGGTGACATAGATTCACGACTTTTACAAATTCTCTATCAACGCTGCTCCAGGAGCAGAAAGAAAATATAATGGCAAGAAAAGCAAGAAAAAGCCGAAACAACACAAGAGCAGAAGAGAAAAAATATGAAATGAAAAGACGGATATCTATGGGGATAAAATAAATTACCATTAGAAAACGAAGGCAGTCGTGAAATCTTGAAAACAAAATAAAATAAAATATAATTAAAAGTAAATTAAAACTTAAAACTCTATCTAGTGTTACAAAATGTAGTTTTTAATTGTTATAAAGTTAAAACGATATATTTAATGGTGATGCAAATAAAAAAGAGAGAGAGAGAGAGAGAGAGAGAGAGAGAGAGAGAGAGAGAGAGAGTACTCACATTATATATTCTTAAATTGTATGTTTCTGTGCTTTCCTTCAATTCTTTCTCGTCTGACGAGGGTAATACCTCGTTCGGCATTTTATACTATGGTGTCCCCCTCCAACTGTCAAAACCAGTGGCCAATTTCATTACGTCCCTCGCAGGGTCCGACCCCGTTGATGTATTTCCTGCACTCAAAGTTACAATGTGTAATGGACAACACTCCATTGATTTACCCTCAAACAATTGGTTGGAGTTCTGGGAATCTAGAAAATAACAAACAATATGTCCGGTTTATAGAGGGACTGCCAGGAACACCTGTTTTGGGAAATGTCGAGTAATTAATTTTCAGAAAGTCTATTACACAAGACAAATTTGATTCTTTCAAAGTTGTCATATGCTGACCGTCATCGTCCCGCTTCCATTCTCAATTATCGCCTGGGGCAAAATATAAACGTAAATAATATTTCTCAGCAATTTTATGCCATGATTAGGGGCTTTCATTTTTCTTACTTTATTATTTGTAATTAATTAAAATTTAAAATGTTTAAATTTGGAAATGTGCATACGTTTCATGCGCATTTCAACGCCACCGCTACGTTTACTATTAGATATAAATTAGTAAAAATTATTCCACTGGCCTAGAATGTATATTTAGTAAAATACAAAACAATTGCCAAACCGAAAACTCCGTTAAAAATTAAAGTGCTAGTACTTTAAATGACCAATATGTGCTTTGACGATGAGACCAATATTATATGATGCAAGAACTAAATAATGAAATCACTCCTTTCTATAAATCGAAAATTTTAAATAGGGATAACTGTGACAACCTCGTATACAACATTCAGAATGTGTATTATCTTCGTCCATGTGTATGTGTGTGTATGATTGGATTTTTAACTTAGCTTTAGAAAAGTCGTTACAATGTATGTAGTGTGTCAGGTTATAGTATTGTCTAGCACTGGGCTATCGTGCCGCAGACATGAAGTATGATGTCCTATCCAGTCACATTATTCTGACACCAGGCCATCAAGTCCTAAAAATAACCTCATAATGCTGAGCGCCTAGCGAAGCAACTGTTAGTACCATTTTTATAAGTCTTTGGTATGATTCGAACCCATGACCACCTAATATTCGAGGTGGACGCATATAAAACTTATCATCACTTGGGTTATTTCAGAAATGAGCATTTGCCAGTTAATTTAATTTAAAACGTGGGGATTTTCTGTAAAATGGACATATGGTTATCAGCATTTTACTCTATTACTAGTAGTAGTAGTAGTAGTAGTAGTAGTAGTAGTAGTAGTAGTATTTGTATTATTATTATTATTATTATTATTATTATTATTATTATTATTATTATTATTATTATACATGTTGTTAGTTCTTCCAGTATGAATTTCGTTCAAGGCTGAATATTGTGAAAACTATGCACTGTTTTTCCCCTAAGAGACAGGATGAACGATGGGTATGCAGTCCCGGATTACCCATTAGGCAGAGTAGGCAACTGCCTATGGGCCCCGCGACTTTTATGGGCCCCATCAGGGGCCCCAAGGAGCCCCCATGAGACCGTGACCGTGGGTCTTGGGCCCCAAAAGTTTGACTGCCTATGGGCCTCCACGGTGCTTAATCCGGCGATGTGGGTATGTGGTTGGTATGGGCTTCGAGGCCAAAATATAATATGAAAGCCTCGTCTGGAAGATATATCCTCGACTCAGTTTAAGATAATAATCCTTATAAATATCAAATGTCGTTTAGAAAATTGTCACTGATATTGGTTTGCTATTACATACGTGCTTATCTATAGCAGTCGATGAAACAAAAATGAAAAGCTAACTAACAAACAAATGCAAAGTGAGTAAAACACCTCTCCTTATAAAGAAAGCTATTCATGCAATAAAGCATTCTTTTAAAAATTTGTCAAATGTACATGTGATTTAATTATCACAAGATGAAATCTTAAGAATGACGCAAATAATACATGAAACAAAATATTTTTTATACGCAGGACAGTAGAACTGCTTCTTTGTTGACTTTTTCTCTGATCTGCCTGATATTAATGTTGTATTCCTGTAACACCAAGTTCTGATGTTCTTAGCTGTGAGGCTTGTGTATTTCATTTGGTGTTGTTGCTTTTGTTTTGTTTTCTTTTGTTCTTTTACCTTATCGACAAAGGTAATGGGGCTGTGATCGCTAAATACAATAACCGTAAAATTAGCTGAACACTTAAAAATGTTGGAAACCGAAAATAAAAGCGAAATATGCCATCTCGTTTGTGGAATAATTTATATTGTGCTTAATTCATTTATTCGAACATTTGTACAATGTACGATCTACACCATTGTGGTCATAATTTATCAACACTGCACCAAACCCTACATCACTTGCCTCAACATATTTTAAATGACGGAATAGCATTTGCATCTGAAAATACTTGTAGACTCTTATATATGGCCAATGCATTGTCAAGTGTCTCCTGATAATTTTGAGACCAATACTAATTGGTTATCGGTCAGTATTTCAGCAATGTTTGGAAAGTTATAGACTGCTACAACATCGTTCATGATCCTGACGAGTAGAGCCTATTCATTGATTCATATAAAACTATTCTTAAATCTTCGCTGCATAATGACAATGTATTGCCATCAATTACAATTGGTCGTGCAATCCATATGATGGTAACCTATGAAAACATGAAACAACATTTGAGATGCAAACACTATGACAACGTCAGTGGCAGCTTTGTGGCGATTTGAATGTTCTTCCTGTCTTGCTTGGCCTGCACACTGGCTACAAAAGGTACTGTTGCTTTCGCATCGAAACGGTTATATATTGGCTACACCGACAGTAATTGGAGCCTGGAACAGAAATGTAATTTTTTTTGCCTTTTGTTTCATAAAACATTTTATTTTTTATAATCCTTTTGCTGTTTTGTGTAAAGAGTCATCTGTACAGAACAGGTGAACTATCATCATGTAAAGTAACCATAAACACATGAAAAGATTAGGGTTTACCATTTACTATTACAATTCTACCATCTACACAGTTTACATTGACGTTAAATCTCAGAACCTAAATATCTTGGAAACTGTAGTCAGTCAGTTTAGTTTAATTGTCCAGTTATTAATTCAGCACATCAAAATCCATAATAAATAGAATATTTTATCTCTGAAGCATTGTACACAATTGTTATTTGGTTTCGGCAGAATACATATTGTCGACTTCAATGACATTTTCATGGTTGTATGAAATCATGTTCCAGTAAATCATGATTTTCTCTTCTGGAACATTTTTGGTTTGAGGTTTTATCCTGTACGAAAGCTGTTTCATAATTGTGTAATCTTCAATTTCAACGTCATTGCAAGTTTTCTTGTTGAAATCGCTATGAACAAATGCTTATGTTCAAGTAATGGATTTATAATGTTAGTTCATTTTTTTCTTCTTGTAGCTGCAGACACTGTTTTGTCCAGATAATTCATATTTTCTGAATTCATAACATTGAGCGCTTTAGACCACTCGGCTGCAGAGTATTCATTTCATTTGTCATGGAACTAAGTAGTAATTATTTTAACTGTTTATTATCTAGTTTGCATAACATAGTGATAAAATGTGATAACCCTTTAATAGAAGAAAAAGCTTCTTCTTAAATTAGTTATAGGTCTAATTGCAGTTGCTGTTGTTCTTGTGGGAAATAGGGTGCCTCCTATTGATTTCGAAAGGCCTCATTATTAGGCCATACCGACAGTAATTGGAGCCTGGAACAGAAATGTAATTTTTTTTGCCTTTTGTTTCATAAAACATTTTATTTTTTATAATCATTTTGCTGTTTTGTGTAAAGAGTCATCTGTACAGAACAGGTGAACTATCATCATGTAAAGTAACCATAAACACATGAAAAGATTAGGGTTTACCATTTACTATTACAATTCTACCATCTACACAGTTTACATTGACGTTAAATCTCAGAACCTAAATATCTTGGAAACTGTAGTCAGTCAGTTTGGTTTAATTGTCCAGTTATTAATTCAGCACATCAAAATCCATAATAAATAGAATATTTTATCTCTGAAGCATTGTACACAATTGTTATTTGGTTTCGGCAGAATACATATTGTCGACTTCAATGACATTTTCATGGTTGTATGAAATCATGTTCCAGTAAATCATGATTTTCTTTTCTGGAACATTTTTGGTTTGAGGTTTTATCCTGTACGAAAGCTGTTTCACAATTGTGTAATCTTCAATTTCAACGTCATTGCAAATTTTCTTGTAGAAATCGCTATGAACAAATGCTTATGTTCAAGTAATGGATTTATAATGTTAGTTCATTATTTTCTTCTTGTAGCTGCAGACACTGTTTTGTCCAGATAATTCACATTTTCTGAATTCATAAGATAGGTTACACCAACATACAAGCTGATTGCATTGCATCGACTAACACAAGACTGTCTGCAACGGATAATATTATATTAAATGCATTATTAACAAAATAGCATCGATATCGTCATGAACTCCCTTAAAATATTTATATTGCTTAGCTGATATTGGTTTCGCCTAGCAGGAGAGCTGATAATAAAATTGAAGACCTATCTTTATTTTCAACTGTTTAAGAACCATTGTACTTATCCGGAAGGTAGTTTTGAGAAAAAGACAAGAGAGCAAGAGCTCTACCACAAGACTGAAAACTCCTTTCAACTTTAGTTTTGTCGTACGTTAATTGAGTGGAGTGCTGATACGTTCTGCCAACTTCACAAGTATTTAACATCTTTTGTTTAAAATTAGATAAAAAGTAGTGGAGAAGATTAACGTATCTACCTTAATTTTAAAGACGATTCTCTCTTAACAACTTGAATGGCTCGATGACAGTGTGTCCAAACACTAGTTGAACAATATCTGTAGCAGTAAATAATAGTAACAGAACGCCTTTGTGCGAGTCTATACCTGAAATCTATCAATCTTACAGAACCACATTTTTCAAAGTTATGTGAAATCTTGAATATTAGGGCGATTTACACGAGACCTAACTATGTGTGTGTGTGTGTATATATATATATATTTGAGTGCACAAGTTCACCACAGCTTTTTCTTCGGTTTTTGTTTTTCAATAGTCATTAAGGAATTGCCTCTAAGAATCTTGTAGATGTACACATCGTGGTCAGCGAGGATTGGTTGCCTGACGTTTAATTGTGTTTAAAGGTTACTCAAATGCAGGAATAGGTTGATGAGCCTTAGGTAGCTTCTGATTGGGTTTCTCTACCAATTGACAAGTGTGACATAATCTTCATTTTATTTACAAAATGCGTTTTTAATTTTGGCCAATAAAATGAATATTCAAGGTCTTCTTTTGCACCCCTAAATGACCAGCCAAAGGAGAGACTAAAAATGTCATGTTTATAATACTTAGGAGCAATAAATGCATTCGGCACCAGCGCTTACCTCAGGTGGTATCCATTATCTCATTAGAACCCTATTTTTGACAAAATAAAAAAAAAAACAAATATGCACGTGACTTTAGTTTCTCTAACAAGCCGCTGAAACAAACAGAATATCTCAAGAGGTTAGACTACTGAAAATGAGTAATCACTAAATAGGATGACTGTGAGCAATACCTGATTATTCATCAAGCGAAAGGAATAATTTCATCATTAAAATCATTTTCAACAGGTTGCATTGTCATAGCCCTCGCAACTGCACAATATGAATATAAATTGAGGATTTCGTTTCAATATATTGACATTCGGATCAAAACAAGTTTTGCCGGTTACAAGTGGATTAATTAACACTTTATCACGAACTATTTCGTTGTTTATTAATAAAGCAATACCTTCATTGGCAGATAAATCACTGTTCCGATTGTCACGACTCAGGAGACAAAGACTAAAAAAATTTACACAATAACAATAATATATACCCTTAATAAGCACGTTTTCATTTCGAAGAAGTACCTCATACGATATAACTCTGAGGAGCACCGGTATCTCTGAAAACCTGAAACTTGGGAGAATCATCCGTCAGTGATATAGAATAAGGTGACATGAATGGTTCATAATTCGCTGTAACAAAATGTGGCTAGAGTTTGTTTTAATATAGTTTAACATCTTAGAAATAAGAGCATTTGGAAAACGTCTGTCTTCATTCGGTTCATCATTATTATGCTTGTGTCAACCAGATTTAACGTGCCAGTTTGTTTTGTAATAGGTGCACGTGGGAAGGGATACTGATGTATGATCGGTCTTATCCGAAACTTCGTTGCTAGAATTTCAACATTGAAATTCGGAAATGCTCATATTAGATTGAATAGTCGTTTATCAAAAAACAGCTGAGCAAGCGACTTGCTGACAAAATACAATTTACGAGCTAAGGAATACTTTTCAGCTGTTTAAACTCGATTTTGTAACATTTCAGCCTTGGTTTTCATCAAGATATTTCTTAATGTAACGAAGAAGGCAATACTTTAACTCTTCAATAAATATAACACTGAGGTGTTCATAATATTGCTTAACTTTCATGGGTACCAACTAATTTCTCTTTTCATTTGCTTGCCGATAAGCCTAAGGTACAATTGCAACCCTTCGAGATACATCCTTTAAGCAGGTATCATCAGTAATTTACTGTACTGACATGGACGAGTAGATGTCACTAGCACTGCCAGACCGTGAACATTATAATGAGAGTCTAATGCTATCTTGACCGTTTCAAATATTACACCTTTTCTGTTTTCAAAATGAGGAAACTATTTATCGACTTCTATTTCGTTCAAAGGGTGTACAAACCTAATATTTTAGTAAAATCAAAACCTGTCTGTAATGTCCTTTAGTCTAAATTTAAATTCTCTTTCTTATTTTTCTCTTAACATCTTTATTTGCATTATCTTATCTTTTCATTCTCTTGCGTTCCTCTTTCTGTGATTGCAATTAAAAATGTGTTCCTCTCGCATCTCCCTTGATTTGCATTTGTTATTCTTGTTTCGGTAATTGCCTTGCCATATATTTTATTGTTCTCCAATCGCATCTGAAGCTAACAAATTCTTTGCCATTTCTATCCAGTGTTTAAAAGTCAGTTATTGTAGTTTCAAGGCAGAGTTAGATAGAGACTCACTAATCAAACCGTAACCATGTGCATCAACATCATTCCTTTCCACCAACTAAAGGACCAAAATATGTTTAATTCATGCTGCGTTAAAGACACCTTTGCCTCAGAAACGATGACATTGTTGGCAAGCTGGAGAACGTCTTCATTTTTCAATGACTCAAAGTTCTTCTCAGTAAGTGTAAAATGTAGTCATTCACTTTAGATGACATCTTACTATAACGTCTCACTCTTAATTTGTTATTGCTACGTTACCTGGGGAATGATATCCCATGATGGTATGACCCGGTGAGAACGAATATATAGAACTGAGTAAAATTATTGAGAAGAAACAATGCAATACACGCCCCATAAATAATCAAAGTAATCAAAACAAATTAATAGTGGTATTTCAGTTCAACAGGATATAACAGCAGTGTCTTGATTGGATTTATTTTATCATCTTAACCAGTAGTGGATAGAGCGCAATGTCCACAACTGATTGCGTCACCTTTCTCTCCACCGTGTCCTAAAGTTTCATATTTCCCAAGAATCTTTGTATTTCGACCGTCTTTTCCATTCGTGGACATCCTAGTCCTTAAACTTCTCCTTTCTCCAGACTTCACTTTTCACGTCTTCTTTTATTAGGACTTCCGTCTTCGGACTGTTACGTCTCACTATCTCTCGGAAAATTGTTACCGTAATGTTATCTTTAGAAATTGTTCGCCTTAGCACTAAACTCTGTCTTTTCGCTCAAGACAGACAATTGGTTCCTCTCTTGTTTAACGAAGAAAGCAATGTTTTCCTAGACTTTCTCGGAGCCAATCTTTTCTCTCCGGAAATTTTGGAATAAGGAATTTTGACCAAGGTTGTCACTTTAAATTCACATTACTTCCAAGGTGTATGTCTTGATTTCACTCGGACCAATCGTAAACAGTGGTTTCTCAATTTTTAATACGATAAGATTTCTTTCATCATTCAGAAACCCAGAATTACGTCATATAACTATTTGAGGAATTGCTGTTTGTTATGGTTTAAAAGTTCAACTATATCTTTCTCAAGAAGATGTTAAGATATTGCTGTCAGTATCATCGAGTCTCAAAACTGACTCTTTGAAGTGTTAACACTGACATGGGAAAGATGAAGAAGGAAAATTGAAGTGACCCTTCACAAATTTCTACACATCACAGTTACTTGATAAAAACATGGTGAGCACAATGATCTTGATTCAGACAAAGGTACTAATATTAATATTCTTCCTTCGGCCATAAAATGGTAAATATTGCTGCTAATAAATGTATCTTTGATTTTGGACAAGTTCATCGATATCGTTTTGAGTTGAAATCTACGTACAATGTGTGGATGTTGTTCCAGCAGTAGGAAATTTCGTCAGAATAACTCTGAACATTAAGATACTGTAAATCAAAACCTATCACCATTGCGTATATAAATCGATCCAAGATCGAAGGTCATATCTTCCAAGGTCAAGTGCATCAATGTATATTTTATGTTCGTGTTGGACATTCTCTTCTTCAAAATCTAAATATTGTGTGTATGAAAACAGTGTGTGTAACCATTCTCGACCGTTTTTCTCTCTCTCTCTCTATCTCTCTCTTTGTCTCTCTCTCTCTCTCTCTCTCTCTCTCTCTCTCTCTATCTCTGTGCGTGCGCGCGCGCGCGGGTGTGTGTGTGTGTGTGTGTGTGTGTGTGTGTGTGTGTGTGTGTGTGTGTAACCATTATTACGCTTTCATATGTTACAGTGAGTTCATCCTCCTTCTTTCCCAACTTTCCCATTTCGTAAGTTGTTTGGTAAACAGGTGTTGGTCATTGTATAGTAAATGTGGAGTGTTGGATAGAATAGGGTATTGAGAGTAGATGGCTGAGTATTTGAGTATTGTCCATTACACACATGGCGTATTTAGTAATAATTGTAGAGTGTTGGTTATTGTACATTAAACACACGGCTTATTTATTAATAACTGTAGAGTGTTGGTTATTGTCCGATAACTGTAGAGTGTTGGTTATTGTCCAATATACACTGCGTATTTAGTGATAACTGTGAGTGTTGGTTATAGTCCATTAAACAAACGGCGTATTTAGTGATAACTGTAGAGTGTTCGTTATTATCCATTAAACACACGGCGTATTTAGTAATAACTGTAGAATGTTGGTTATTGTCCATTAAACACACGGCGTATTTAGTAATAACTGTAGAGTGTTGGTTATTGTCCGATAACTGTAGAGTGTTGGTTATCATTAAACACACGGCGTATTTAGTAATAACTGTAGAATGTTGGTTATTCCAAACTGTGTATTGAATCGTATCTAAGTAGGATTTGAATAGTTGATAAATACTTCTTTTTGAATACATAATTACATATTGGATAGTATATAACGGGTGGTGGAAATACGATAGTTGTACGATCGTAGAAACCTCTTTAGCATTGCATTACCCCTTCTGGTAGTATATATAGCGTTAAATTCTTTGTTGGCATTATACAGGCCCATACGTTAAATCAATCGACATTTTCAAAATGTTTTTTTCGCGTTTGCAATTATTAAATGTTGTGCACGTAAAGGCGAAACGTTACATAACAGTTTTCCCTTATAATGTTAATGTCTGTTGTTCGCATAAAGCCCCATTATTTCTGCATAAAAAGATGGAGTTCAGATATATTTACAGCGAATTTATGTATGGACGTTACACTGTGCGTGTACGTGTATGAGAGAGAGAGAGAGAGAGAGAGAGAGAGAGAGAGAGAGTGTGCGGGTATGTTTGATTTTAAATGCTCTGTATATTTTCCAGGCACTGCGATTTTGCAGGCGGGCAAAGGACTTTGCTATGAATTATAGTCTGCCTATCGTATTCTACATGAAAGGTATCATTTAGTGGAAACTCGGTCACAGCATCATGTTTTGATTTTTTGTATTCCTTCTTTGTTATGCACAGAGAAAAACCAATAGTAATAAAACGTAGTTTCCAAAGGAATTGACAATCCTTTTAGTAAGCCCACTGCAAAATCAATATTTGTTGCAAATAAAATAATCACATAATCCCGATTAAAAATATATGTAGTTTGAGGAAAAATCTAAATGGATGGCCGTCAGGTTTATTTTTTATCAAGAAGAGATTTTTATTTATATATTCAACTATCTAATGATAGACGATGGTAATACTTTGATGCAGACTGCTGTATCAAGTAGGCTTAACTACAGTTTCATTCATAAGCAGGACATGTATACATATTTAAGGGGTTCATATGCTGGCCGTGTGATCTAAGACGCTAACCTTTACAGATCCCTATGTCCCGTTAGTTTGAGTATCGACATGGGTATTTGGGAAATCTTCGATGAGTAGCTAGTTCTTCCCAGGCTCTTGCCAGACTGGCTGTCATGTATATCCTAACATGTTCTTAAAATGGATCGAAGCCGCATAACCAAACTTTACATTTTCAAATTAACACGGCGTAATGGAATTTGATGGTAATGCCGAATCCCTATACTCAAGGCTAGATTAAAAAGGCGGAGTAAATGGATCAATTGTCACAGAGCACCCACGGTGATGGGTGCTCCTCAACGCAGTTAAACCTTTTCGCGTATGGCGAGGTTTCTCTTCTTAATCACTCCAGAGGCTCTTAAACTGGCCTGGCATGCAGCTAGTGGTATATGAACGTCACAGCACATTTTATTTATATCAGATTCCACGAAATACCATTATGCATACATCATTTAATTTGGGTGTATGGCCTGGATATAACTACTCTTTCTCTCTCTCTCTCTCTCTCTCTCTCTCTCTCTCTCTCTCTCTCTCTCTCTCTCTCTCTCTCTCTCTGTTCGCTTATAAGTCATCTGTCGGAATGATGACAGGCGGGGGGGGGGGGGGTCGAAAAAGTTGTTATGCTTTTTTCTTTTAGCATTAATCTTTAATAATTTGAAATTCATCACTGATCTTAAGATTTCACGGCAGTAGTCTACGTTTGAAATAATTATGATATACCTGGAGAGAATCACGAATTGATATGCCAACATTCTAGATATATATCAAGATTTACGAGGGTAAATATCTCACCATCATAATTACATTTTATGTATTTCTGTGATTTTACGACTGCTTTAATGTTACACTGATCTAAACTTGCATTATGAGTTGCAAGTGCGTTCTGATTAGCAAACACGTGGCATGTTTAACAAGTGCTAAAATAAATCATCAAGTCTGCTAGATTTGGCAAGTGCCAAAATTTAGGCATATATTATGGATACGTATAATCATCCCACACACAATTCACAGGCAATCAGTATAAATACCCTTATCAGTGTCGACGTTTTGATGAACTACGAAAATAATCCAAAAACTGTGATAAAATATCAATACAGTTCATTGAGTAGCTAAATAGTACAAGTGTTAGAGCACTTTTCAGATCAAGTATATTTATATACCTATTCTTTAAATTATAAATTAGCTATGTACACTCTCAGTAGTCATCTATTATAAAAATTTATCCTCCCCCTGCGTTATGTGCAATATATATATATATATATATATATATATATATATATATATATATATATATATATATATATATATATATATATATATATATATATATATATATTGTATTTTGTTAGGATAGACTTTCTCGTTCAAATTCACCATATTTTTTTTTGTTTCTTGTATGACCATGGCTAGTGGTCATACAAGAAACCAAAACGAAAGTGGACCCGAAGGAGGTTAGGGTAGATAACTCCCACATCGGAAAAAAAACCTCTTTAGAAACACTAGGGGAAAAAATGAAAAATATTCCTTTCAAAACCTAATAATCCCGATGGGAAAAACTAAATGTATTTTTAAGTAAAAGAAATAAACATAATACACATAACTACATATCGAGGGGTGCACACGTACACATAAAAAGCTTTTACTTTTTTTGTTGGGGGGAGGGGCATCTGTCTGGTGCCCCCCTCCCCCATCCCTCCAAAAAACATACATCGTGCTGGAAGGATAAAGCAGTACTCAAAGAAAATCACTCATGGTTTGGCGGGTAAACGTAGGCAATTCTAATAAGTACTAAGCTAAATAAAGGTCGGTAAGTTTTTTGCTTGATTGTTGCTGCATGTTACGGCATTGTGATTTTATATATGTGCATTATGTTTTTTTCATTACTAGAATCCACAGTACGTAGAATTACCTTTGTAGTTTCAATTTACATGCGTATTGGAGAAATGAGCTCTGATTGTGCAAAGATTTATGTAGATTGCTAGCTCGTGGTCAGACTCAGTATTATATTACGCTATTTGGTTACCTCTGTGTAAACTAGTGCATTTAGTCCTGTGATACTCTAGAGTTTTCAACTATTGAACTGAATTGTAACTTTGGAAAATGGTTGCAGTATGTAAAAGTAGTTAATGTGGATGTAAGGATATATCAGAGCATGCATATTTGAATATCTTTGTAAACTTTGTAGGAGTATAATGTACATAAAAGCGCCGGACGGTTGTAGTTATCGATCCGTGTAATGAGCTTAAGATTAAATATACTGACGGGACGCAAGTTTGTGACATCTGTATAATAAGTATTTTATACCATTCCTTTATTATGACGTTGTTTACCACTCAAGGACGTATGGGTATTTCGATGTGCGTGAATGCGTGACTGACACATGTAGTAGCCTTTATCTGATTATTGATTACTGGTTAGTGTGAGACGTGATGGCTAAAGAAATATGCTAATGTCCTTGTGTTTTCACAGGAAGCTTTTAGGGGACAGAGCTAAGAAGAGACAGGGAAGTGAGACTAGTATCGGAGTCGACAAAGTAGTCATGAGAGAGTCGAGGAGGAAGATGACAAGGAGTCGAGGAGTAGAAAGTGAAGAAGTAGGAGAAGCATAAAGAGGTTGAGAGGAGATGGATTTGGAAGAATAGAATAGAATACACAAATGAGTAGAATACATGCACAGGTAGAGAGCTATCTCAAACTACATGTCAAGTGATGAAATGGGCTGTTAAAGGGTTAAGAAGAAGAAGAATGATCAGAGAATTATAATCATTTGATTATTGAATTGAATTAAATTTTTATTCATTTGAATCTCACCTTTTTTGTACTCAATTATTTACTTGTTGGCATTGCTGATTGAGGGTTCGGAGTTTTACATTTCTCTATAACTAATTTTACTTTCTACAAAATCGAGCCTTGGTATGACTTCTATAATAATTTCATTAAAACATTGAGACCACCCCATGCAACCTTAAAAACACACCCAATACAGAGGCCGCCACAAACACAAGCCGAATCCGAGACTAGAAGCCTTGCATAAGGAGGTAATATGACAGTAACCCATAACATTGAGCGCTTTAGACAACTCGGCTGCAGATGTTGGGTCAATTAAATGAAATATCAACACAGAGTATTCATTTTATTTGTCATTGACCTAAGTAGTAATTATTTTAACTGTTTATTATCTTGTTTACATAACATAGTGATAAAATGTGATAACTCTTTAATAGAAGAAAAAGCTTCTTCTTAAATTATTTATAGGTTTAATTGCAGTTGCTGTTGTTCTTGTGGGAAATAGGGTGCCTCCAATTGGTTTCAAAAGGCCTCATCATTAGTGCTACATCGATCGGCATTCCGAACAGATCGTCCATCTTGATGAAACTGAAGCATTCGGATTTTTCTCATTATTTATAGAGTCAATGACAGGCGGATAACTAAACCCACTTAAACGCTTGAGGGATTTGAAAAGTGCACTAGACATTCTAGTTATCATATGCTGGCTGATCAACAAACGGTCGATACCAGATATGAAAGCTTTTCTGAGATTCATGCTGTAATTGGCTCCGAGCTGTATCTCAAACACTACAGGAAAGATAGCGTTTTCATATGTCAACGTTCTGAGCCGAATCGTTTTTAAGTTAAAATGAACCGCTGGTTTGTCTGATATGAAAGTCGTACAACAGAGATTCGGAGGGCGAACTTGTTGACCGAGTTAATCGCAGCACAGTCTGAACATCTTGAAAGAAGGTTAGTCTCTCTCTCTCTCTCTCTCTCTCTCTCTCTCTCTCTCTCTCTCTCTGTATATCTGTCTGTCTGTCTTCATAATATATATATATATATATATATATATATATATATATATATATATATATATATATATATATATATATATATTGCATTCTATAAGAGTCGCAGATGCAGTTGTATTCTTGATCCCCTCTGCTATGAACTTCTTAATCTAAGCATGTATGCTGGGTCAAGGTCTATGGTACCTGGTTATAACATTGAAATGAGCTTCAGACAGTTATCTTATGCAATGACACCGCAGCAACTCAGCTGGTAGAACGTTGGAATCTTCGTCCAATGGTTTCAAGATTGATACCATCAGTACCACCCTGGTCGTCTGGCTTGGTGTGTAGATGGGTGTCTCTGCACTGAAATGCAACTGGTTTTGTCAGCGTTTGTAATGTTTAAACTTAATATTTGGCATATAATATGGTATTGTTATTATAGTAGCCCTCCACTGGTATTGTTATTATAGTAGCCCTCCACAATATCATATATATATATATATATATATATATATATATATATATATATATATATATATATATATATATATATATATATATATATATATATATATATATTAAATGTTACTGAGCAGATAATTCTTTAATGTTAATGTTCACAAAGTTGTCGGTTACTTTCTATTTCCACAAACATAGTCTAGAACTTCTCTGTGCTAACTATATTATCATTTATCGCCACTGAATAGAGTTGCTATTTATAATCAAATTTCCTTGTGCCGCTGCGAGAAGTTCTGTACCCACACGTAATAATGAATGAAGCCGTAACGGGATTACTTTACCTGCGCCGATAGTCGCCTTGGCAACTAATGATATGCCTCCACCAACAATTCCGATTAGTGTGCATATAACAATTACTGTAGTTGCGATTCGTACCAAAAACGGAGACCAAAATTCTTTTTCAGCAGTCAATTAAAGTTTCTTTGCATGGTTCTTGACCGTTTTTTAATCGCAAAAAAACATCAAACACTCCTAACAAGTTATTACTCATATGCTAATTTCAACACCACATCTTTACCAGTAGCACAGCCACGGAGCCACACATTGCATGGTATTTGTTAGGTTTTCAGAGCAATATATATGTGTTTGTCTAAAAAAAAATAGCTTTACGAACATGCATTCAAAATACTAATATATGACTGAGAGGTATCGAACAAGGAAACAGTAAAGCGTATGTTTTAAACTGACACGTGACTCTAAGAATCCAAAGTTGTAAAGGGAATTGATGACAGTCACAGCGGCCGTTTTTCAGCCATTTCTGTCGCATTTCTAAATAGTAAAATATATTTGATATGCGCTGTTGGACCAATCCTTGTAAAACATCATTGACGAACCAGTTGGTCTGACATAATCATTATTGTACCTGGCTAGTCAGTGTGGCGTTGTGGCATTATGATTATTTCTCAAGCATGCTAACATAATCTTTTCATAGATAAAATAGTGTGCTGTAGCGCTACAAGCCAAAATATTATCGTTGACACAGCAAACCCAGGCATGATCAAACAAATTATTATTGACTTGAATCAGTTTTTCACTGATCTCCAAGAAGACCTAGCATGGGTCAACTTATCAAAACGAAACACGTGATTGTAAGTATATTCGAATGTTTTTTTAATTAGGACTTTTAGCCAGCACGAATAATATTAAATATTAATTTGCTTCGATATATCTTTAACGGTACATGCATGTCTTCAAATCTGAAACTGCTTATATAGTATCCATTTCATCTAGTACCGTTATGCTGTCTCCAAATATACTCCGTTTCTCATTGCCGCATTTGCTATGGTAACATTGGTTAGATGTCGTTGAGTACCTCCATTGTCGTCATTGATTCTACTGTATTCGACTTTGGTTCTAGCCGCTGTTTTCGAATCCCCAGTTTTATTACTCCATCCCGAACTGAACAACTGGCAATCCCATATTATTCAAGCGAACCTCTTCAATGTGTTTAATTCAAATAAGTACTCGTATTGAAGCTTTTTCAGCAATCGGTACAGCTTGTTAAGCAATGCTGCATGCACATTTTGCGCTCTTGTGAATAGGCCATGGGCAACATCTTTAAGGTCTTTCCATAATATATCATGTTAATTAGTTTTCTCGCGTTAACAACGCGCACTGGTGTCACATGTCCACGCATGATTATCAATGGATTAACTATCAAGTCGATCTTTGATACATAGTCCTATCCTCGAGGTCTTCGCTAGGAGGACCAACAAAATGTACCAGCCCTGATTAAAACTGATAATAGGAAATGCTTCAGCAAGGTGGTTGTGGTGTGGAAGATACACGTGCGCCACTGGTAAAATTTATATCAAATCACCAGGTTCTACCGTTGGTTACAATCCAAACATTTTGTAACCCTGATATATATATATATATATATATATATATATATATATATATATATATATATATATATATATATATATATATATATATCAGATCGAAATTAATATGCGTATAGCTGCATAACTATGCAGATGAAGTAGTCAGATTAATTCACAGATTCTTTCGTTTTTGTAACATTTTGTAACTTTGTATATAATGCACTATAGAAGATGATCCATTGCTGTTTCCAGTGGCATCCGCCATCCAATGCAACTAATAAGGAAAATGCATGCACACAGTCCTTTTGGTCTATTGGAATCAATGAAGATTTCCCGTTGTAATGGCATTTCCTACACATAACGGCAATTTTCTACGAATATCACATGACACTTAGGGTCATAGCAGACTTAACCTAACGAAGAGTGTATACATTGTCAGATATATCAGATTTGTATTCTTGTTTTAAAGCCATGTTTCAGCGTATGATAAGCTATGCATAGCGATCAGCATAACTAATGAACAAGAATCCGGTAAAAACCACCAACTTACGGGAAACTACTTGCAAGCTTTCTCGCATATCTACATTGGGCGAGGCCGGTACTAACACACATGAATCTAGTTATGCCGTGAATTGATCCAGTCACTCTCTGAATAGAACTATCACGTCTTGACTTTCTCTCCAGATGCATACAGCAATGATAATAAATGAATCTGTTTATATCAGGAAAGAACCTGTTATCAAGATTTGGGCTGGTGTTTTTCATGGTTTCGAAGAACTGTCAATACTAAGAGACTTATAATAGGTTTGTGTTACCGCTCATAAATAAAGCAGATATGTCTCTGAGATTTATTTGCTTGATTTTTTTTATCTTAAGGTTGAAAGGCACAAAACTGAAGATAAATGCTGCAGCTCGTCGTTTTACAGTATGTCTCCATCTAATGACTTACTACGATAAGTAGAATTTCTGATTTTAAGAGTTTGGTTTTGTGTAAAGCTTTTCAGGACCGCGGACTGGATTGGAGGGGAAAAACTATACATTAAATCCCTGTGAAGTACAAAAAGCAAAAACAATTCGGCGGTGGGCACCATTAACGTTGTAGGTCCCCGAAATTGTGTCCTATTTGTCCCTTTACGCCCTCTCGATTATTACCGATATTTCAGCAACCTTTCGATAAGAACGATATTTCGATAAGACAAAATATAAGAAGGTATATGTGGTACTGTTGTAAGTCTTTGGTATGACTCGGCCGGGGATCGAACCTACGACCTCCCGCTTCCGGGGCGGACGCTCTAACCACTAGGCCACCGGAGCGATGGTACTGTTGTAGCACTTTCTTTTGAAAGAAAAATGCTCAGGAAATAACGAATAGGAAAGGAAGTATATTCTCGCATGTTTAACATATCCATTAACCATGCTTTATAAAATTAATCAACTGTGTGATAAATACCACTGAATACTAACTGTGTGATAAATACAAACAATTTCCAACTGTGTGACACAAAACATCAAATACCAACTTTATGATAAATACCACTGATTACCAACTGTGTGATAAATACGAACGAATACTGCGTATTTGATAAATGCAAATGCATAACAATTCTGTGCTGAATACCACCCACTATCTTGACGTCGTATATGGATGTATCTCGTTAACATTTTGTCGTTTGGAGATGAAGTGTAACGATTTCAGGAACCATTACGTATATAATTCAGCGTGGGTGGTGTTTATAACGGATTGATTGACCTGGACATTTTCAAAGCCACATCTATGTTTTAAAATGTTTACAAGGGGTTTGCTCAAATTTTCAATTATAATGAATGTTTGCAGGTACAATAAAAGAATAATGCAAATTTAACGTATTTTGTTTTATTTTACTTGTAAAATACCGAAGTTAAAAGTAATTTTAATGAAATAAAATTAAAGCATCACTCAAAATGTTACTCTCTCTCTCTCTCTCTCTCTCTCTCTCTCTCTCTCTCTCTCTCTCTCTCTCTCTCTCTCTGCCGGCACGCATCATGACATGAAAACATTGCTTCTGACACACATAATGCTATATATACATTATTCTTCAGATGCTAACAAATTCCCTATATTTAGAGGCGATTCTGAAATTGTCAAGCTGGAATTATACAGTAGTGCACTTTAATGTTCTATTCGCTGTAGAAAATATATTGTTGCATTTTCAATTTTCTTCCTCGTTTAACATAAACTAAATCATTTTCATTTTGCCTCTATGTAGAAAATATAATGAAGCATTTGTATGTTGCCTCCTCTGTAGAACATATAGTGAAACATTTTCATTTTGCCTCCTCTGTAGAAAATATAGTGTTGTATTTTAATTTTTCTTACTCGATTTAACATAAAGTAAAGCATTTTCATTTTGCCTCCTTGGTAGAAAATAATGTTGCATTTGCATGTTGCCTCCTCTGTAGAAAATATACTTAAGCATTTTCAGTTTGCGTCCTCTGGGGAAAATATGGTGCAGCATTTTCATTTTGCCTCTATGTAGAAAATATAGTGAAGCATTTGTATGTTGCCTCCTCTGTAGAATATTTAGTGAAGCATTTTAATTTGTCAAATGTTAAGAAGCTTGTGGCAATAAATTCTGGTAGTCGTACTTTCGTCATACTGGATAAAAGCGGTTTTTATTCAGATCTATTGAAATAGCAATATAAGTTTGGCGTAAGATAGATATAGAATCTGTGTATAATCAAGAATTAGTCACAGTGGTTATAAATTGGTCCACGAGCTGTTAATCTATCTACCATCTGCAGTAGTTAATCTTTTCCTTCATCATATATCATTATATATATATATATACCAAGACTTCATATGTGTATAATATAACTTTGTTGATCTTTCATTTACAAAATAAGAAAATAAAAAAATAAAGAGGTATTTTTCGAACATAAAATCAATTTCATGCCGAGTTTTATTGAATTAAAATATATCCACAAACAAATCTTTCTGGAATAGATAAATCCCATTATAACAGTTTTAAAGACAGACAGCAATGTATTATCTATCATTTAAACATCCATTATATTCCCCTCCTGACCTCTTCTTCATTCATTATCATCCATTTTCTCTGAACAATATAAAAAATTCACTCTATCAACAGATGTTTCCATTTAATAATTTTAATCTGTGTGTGTGTGTGTGTTTGTATGTGTTTGTGTGTGTGTGTGTGTGTGTGTGTGTGTGTGTGTGCGCGCGCACGCGCCTATTCGATGCTACCACAAAGCATGACGAATATGTCTCTCATTTCATTAAAATGTTTATTTGTTATATTCCATCCACCGAAATAAATACCATTCTGTAATATCAATTTATGTCTATCAGCAGTTATATGTAGACTTTTAAGATATAAAGAAACAGGTGAACATTCTGTAACGAAAATATACTTCCTTTGTCAGAAAAGTGACATCTATAAAGTAAATTAAATCAAGTCATTAGTACAAAATACATAGTATTGTACTGGAGGTATCAGAAGTGACTGCATGTGTTGGTTGCTTTATGAGTAGTATTATGCTATGTAAAATAACCGTGAGAGGATCATTTCGATGTTATTCATGAGGTGAACCCACAATAGCAGACAACACTGGATTGTCCAATTAAAAGTGGTTTATCTTTTTATATATCAAGTTTTTAAAATCCTTGCAAACGATGCCATCCGTTGTTTGAATTCGCTTACTCTTTCGTAAAAAAAAAATAAGCAGAGAGAATGCTTTTGCAAAATATGACGATTTTTAGATGATCTTGATCATATCGTTTTGTTAGTATTAATGCAGGAATGTGTCAGACGTCTAGATATAAGTAAGCATACATAGATTATCTTCTTTTTGGTAACTAAAGGCGCGTAATGTTCTCACAGGTTTATCAACATAAAATTTAGTATACGAGAGAGAGAGAGAGAGAGAGAGAGAGAGAGAGAGAGAGAGAGAGAGAGAGAGAGAGAGAGAGAGAGAGAGAGAGACCGTTGTTTTATAATGAAAGCAGCGATGTCTCGTCTGGCTAGTCAAAACCTTGAGCTGCGGTATAATCTGACGAAAACATGCATGCGCAAATGCCTCCACAGTTTACGCGCATCAACCAGGATAATCCCAATAGGTTCATCATTTTGCAGAAATGGCACTGGCTGACTTCAGATTATCAATATTTGGAATTTACACCATAATCTGTAAAGAGCGTGAAAATAAAAGAAAGGTTTGGTTTCACATTTTTAATACATTAATGTATCACGCCAATGTAAAGGAAGCTAACTGCCATTTACAATAACAAACAGATGCAGCCAATTAGGCTCTCTCTCTCAACCTCGTTGGTTTTTTTATCCTCTGCTAACATAGGTAATCTGGATTCACTGATTGTGAAGAAAGAAAATACGGATGTGAAACTAAGTAATTGATGCATATTTCAGCATGGTCTTGCATATACACACTTACAGAAGAATAATACAATTCACCCAAGTACTACACATAGTAAGAGCACTCGAGCTCTGTGTTTATGAGCATACAAATTAACGTCAGATTCAGTTACTGTATGTACAATGTTTTGTGGCAATTCCTGCACCAATCGACTATTTTTTGCACGTCTTTGTTTGCGATGGGCTGCAGTGCACTGTGGGTAAGACTGATTATATGCTAAGCTTTTATTAGTTTGTAACATGTTTCAATATAAATATTTGAAAATTAGAACCTTACACCAGTCACAACTTTACAGCCGCAATTTCTAGTTAAAATTGTCGACTTTTTCATAGGAATTTTGGAAAGGGACGAATTACTTTAGTTGAGGTGAATAATAATACACTTTACCGGTTGACCTGTATACTGTAATGGTGATATCTTTGCATGCTATTATATCACGTCCATTGTTCTTATATAGTCATGTGATCATTGACATAATATTGGTAAAGACGTTCATTAATTAAAAACGTGACAGGTTTCAATAGGTACAATCAACGACTGTTCTCTATACAAATAACTATGGGATGGGTTATACATTGTGCATTCAGCTGTTCTTACCGGTAATTAAATATAATTTGTGATTGTAAATGAACGCCATCTTTAGATCGGAGCTTTAAAGAACACGTATGGTAAGTAATATAGTTATTGAATATTATCAATAATGCAATAACTAGAAAATGGTGTATTTCTGTCATTTACTGTATGTTATAATATTGTACTTCAACATGTCTGTCAGGACGTTATCGATATCATCATATTGTTATTTGTTTCTTCGTTCCTACTGCCAGTTAAATGAGAATTTGAGAAATACTTTATTCAGTACATACATACATACATACATACATACATACATACACATACATACATACGTACGTACGTACGTACGTACGTACGTACGTACATACATACATACATACATACATACATACATACATACATACATACATACATACATACATACATACATACATACATACATACATACATACATACATACATACATACATTAAATATAAACAACCACATGACGCGAATTTGACAAGTACAAGAACAGTAAGTGTAAGTACTTAAAGTTTCGTAAGTTTTCTTTTCTCCTTGCAATCAGTACAAGCTAAAAAAAGCGATACAAGCGTTTCTTTGTAGTTACATCAAGACATCCACAAATGTCTCTTCAAGTCGGTTTAGACACAAAAAACATAAGTAACTACTTCAAACTAATATCGTTAAATCTTGGACAACAACCAATAAAATGATATTATGCTTCCACAATATTAAAATCTCAGTATATACAGGGTTTCTATTAATTTTTCATTTTCTGATCGCATTCTGTATTAATCTTATCATCAATTAACCAGTATCTCATTTTACAATACATATACAAATGAAGGCTTGTCAAAGCAAAGCAAAGAATCTTCAACAGATAAATCTCTTTAATATCCAATACTACTCTAACCCAGTCAATCTCTGCATGACAGTTATGTGAAGCTATATTTTTTTTTATCTGCCCTTCAGTATATTAATAAACGCTTCCTTGTTCCCTACTTCTTGACATGCCATGTGTCACAAAAAATCATAACTCAGAAAAGCGGCAGGAATAGTCTAGCATATTGGCAAATTTCTTAACATAAGGATATGTTGTGACCTTTTGTGTTTTTATTGTGCAATGCAACTAAAGATATTGGCATATTTGTGCATCGGGTCTTTCTGGCCTGTGTTGTTCTTCAAACTAATGTTAGGCGTGTACACCTCATGTAGTAACTTTACAGTATGTAGCCAGATAAATAACTTTAGTCGGCTAGGAATCAGAAGCCTGCCACTTGTATACCAATAGTCGGCTAGGAATCAGAGCTAGCAACCTGTATACCATTAGTCGGCTAGGAATCAGAGCTAGCCACTTGTATACCAATAGTCGGCTAGAAATCAGAGCTAGCTACTTATAGAACTAGACACGTTGGTTCAAGTCAACTAGAATATCTCCATAACACTCTGGATGTCAACCTTTTTGAATAGCACCAAACTATTAAGTACATACTTTTTATCAAAATTATCACCTTGGGAAAGGACTTTTGTTTGCACTGTGAGCACCTGAGCATTCTCTAAAATGGTGTTCGAACATGAAAAAAGGACGTATAAATTTGGAGGTGGGGTGCATCAACATTTTGTTCGCTGAAATTCCATTCCGATCAAAGGAATGATATTCGTATATGTTGCTTTATTATAACTATCCAAAAATATTGACCTTTTGACGTCACTCATATATTTTATCTTTTAAGAATGCATAGTACGATCTAATCTCTCTTTCGCCATTTTGTTTTAAATACATGTATTTTAACGCAGATGTTATCTACAGTAGCATATGGTTTTCTAGTACCCCTATATTCTTGACATTAGTCAAACCTTAACTAGTAACAGACCTATTCCTTTGTAATTATTCTTGTCATTTTGGTTACTTTTCTAAGGCGTATAACAGCTGGTGCTATACCAGTCATTGTGTAAAGTGTGCGGCATTAAACATTGACTTTAACTTGTATGTGTGTATTTGTGTAGTGTAGGTTTCAATGGTTTCTGAAACTGCATATCCTGTAAAATCACGTCATCGATCGTTCATTGATTTAAATCATATGTTGAATTCCTTACCTAATCTAGAGCAATATAGGCATCAAGGTAACCCCATGTTGTCAAGGACTACGATTTAAATTATATATTGAATTCATTACCTATTCTAGAGTAATATAGGCAAGGACTACAATTTATCAAATAACTCAGGTGTAGGAGGATTCAATATACCCTGAACACTCCCATACAAATTTAGCAAGGACATGTGTTGTGTGTGTTTGTGTGTGTGTGTGTGTGTGTGTGAGAGAGAGAGAGAGAGAGAGAGAGAGAGAGAGAGAGAGAGAGAGAGAGAAAGAAAGAAAGAGAGAGAGAGTAAGAGAGAGAGAGAGAGATTTGCTTGGGCATTTGGTGTGTGTGTGTGTAAGAGAAAGGGAGAGATTTGCTTTGACATTTGGTGTGTGTTGTGTGTGTGTGTGTGTGTGTGTGTGTGTGTGTGTGAGAGAGAGAGAGACAGAGAGAGAGAGAGAGAGAGAGAGAGAGAGAGAGAGAGTAAAAAAGAGAGAGAGTAAGAGAGAGAGAGAGAGAGAGAGAGAGAGAGAGAGAGAGAGAGAGAGAGAGAGAGAGAGAGAGAGAGAGATTTGCTTGGGCATTTGGTGTGTGTGTGTGTGTGTAAGAGAAAGGGAGAGATTTGCTTTGACATTTGGTGTGTGTTTGTGTGTGTTTGTGTGTGTGTGTGTGAGAGAGAGAGAGAGAGAGAGAGAGAGAGAGAGAGAGAGAGAGAGAGAGAGAGAGATTTTTAAAGGTAGCTTTAAGAATGTTTCATCCATATCACTACAATGACTGTAGTGGGTCAGTTTATACTGATATCTAACACTTGGGCATCATGTCGTAGACATGTATCTTCATATCCTATCCAGACCTGTTTTTGCTAAGCATCATGAAATGCAGTTGCTAGCATATATTTGTTAAAGCATTGCTTATCGAACCCGCTATCTGTTGCATTCAAGGCGGATAATCTAACCACTGAGGTCAACGGAGTGGTCTAGAGAATTGTTGTAGGCCGTGCCATGATCTCAATCTAAGTAACCTCCAAAATGAAATCTCTTTTTTAAAAACACAGACTGGCCTGTTTTGTAGGGCATTTTCTAATCGATCACTGTTTTGTATAGTTGTTTTTTTTATCGATCTCTGTTTTCTGCGTATAAATATAATGCTAGCCTTTGAAGGCAATATTAAGTTTCCAGTTTTATGCAGATCAATTAAACTGTATTAGTTTATTATGACTTTTATCGCCATTCTAAAATATTTTCACACTTCATACCATCCATGTCATGATTATATACTGACATTGTTCATTTAGAAAGATTGACCACAATGTTTGTATTAGATCTACCTGAAGCTGGTATAGTGATACGCACTGAAGTGTATATATACTACTCTATAAAAACTCTTGGTACCAATCATTTCAAAATATTAATTATTAGGGAAACATACGTATATAGCAAAAGAACATGAATACAAATGGATTTCGTATTCTGTTAACCACGTGACTTTGTATTGTTCTGATCCACTGGACCCTCCTTCCTCTGAGGTACACCTAACAATTAGATTCAGAGCAATATTCAATGGCGCATGCTTTGATTATAACCCCTCTTTGACATCCAATTGTTTGGTTTCCTCAAATAATTGATTGTCTACCAGAATAAATCGTTGCAACCAGACTAATTAATAAAATACCATAAATATAAATCAATGCTTTTGTCCATTTGGGAAAGGTCAACAAAGGAAAATAGTTGTTGTCCATTGAGGAAATGTCAGTGAAGAAAACATGTTTTTGTCCATTTGGGAAATGTCAATGAAGGAAAATACTTTTGTCCATTTGTGAAGGGAAGTATCGCAAGACATTTTCGTTTATTTGGCAATGGTAATAACGCAAAGTGATTTTGTCCATTTGGGAAGGGCAATAACGTTTGGTATCTTCTTAAAACCATTTTGTTAGTGTCAAAAACGCAAAGAACTGTCGTCCATTTGGAGAGAGCTTTACGTAAAGTGATACACATTTGGTACTTACGCTTGTAATAACTCATCACCTTCCGCTTTTGTGTTCATCCACACAATACAGTGTCACACTGATGTTTTACTCCTTGGATGCAAATAAATACCGAGTGGGAACCAGACAATAAAACCTTTCTTGAAGTTCACATTGATTCAAAGCCGGCTCTTTATTTATTCGTCAGTGTCATCTAGTAAACGCAAGAGAATCTTTTGTGATAGGACGGTAATTCATTTAAGCAGGCAACGTCATCCACACTACACATTCTGATTTTTATCAGTAAACTGCTGATTATTGTCTCGACTTGGTTGACTTAGGGGTTAATTTTGATTTAGGACATATTCACGTCATTATATAGATTGTTTTGATTTCAGTGTGTATTTTCGGGGAATTTGTCTGAGTAAACTTAATGACCAAGTCCTAAATAAGTTTCGGGGAATTTGTCTGAGTAAACTTAATGACCAAGTCCTAAATAAGTTTCGGGGAATTTGTCTGAGTAAACTTAATGACCAAGTCCTAAATAAGTTTCGGGGAATTTGTCTGAGTAAACTTAATGACCAAGTCCTAAATAAGTTTCGGGGAATTTGTCTGAGTAAACTTAATGACCAAGTCCTAAATAAGTTTCGGGGAATTTGTCTGAGTAAACTTAATGACCAAGTCCTAAATAATCTCCTGCTCTTTATAAATTATTACACTTGGTTGCATTTAAAAATACATGCCTCGTTATCAAAGTGTACTTGATTTTTCTGGATAGCCTCGTTACCTAATGAACATATCAAAGTGTACTTGATGTTTCTGGATAGCCCCAAGCAATGGAATCATTGCACAGCGCCTTTAGTAGCCTTAAGGTTTCCAGTTTGTAGATTGTTTCAACTGAAAAATGTTTTTTTTTGGTTTCCTTTCTCCTAGCGAGCACACTGATATCTCCATTACATAGATTAAAATGTCTCCCATACAGAATCTTAATAACATATACTATGAAGTGTTCCACTGAGACATTAGTATGTGTGTGTGAATATATTTCTCTCTCTCTTTCTCTCTCTCTCTCTCTCTCTCTCTCTCTCTCTCTCTCTCTCTCTCTCTCTCTATATATATATATATATATATATATATATATATATATATATATATATATTTATAGAGAGAGAGAAACAGACAGACAGATAGAGAGAGAGAGAGAGAAACAGAGAGACAGACAGAGAGGAAAGAGAGAGGTAAGAGGGCTCCTCTGTATAATTACTCTTTCATTTCATCATAGACAAAGAAGAAACATGAGTGTTCAAAGAGATGGTTGATGGATGGCGTTATTGAAGGAAAACTAATAATGGCTCCTATCCACTTGATATTTATCTTCTCGCTCTTTGACGTCGTTGTGTGCATTCCAAATGTTACAGATATTTACAGTAAGTATTATATAAAGAAGACAGACTACATGGATTTTGCAAATATTCTCATTCAGTTTTTACTAATTATGTTTAGTCTGTAATTAATGAGATACATGTTATTTTCTGTTAACATATTGTTGTATATATGACCAGTATTGAAGGTAAGCATCAACACATGAAAAAAATCAAAAAATGAATTATGAAGGAGATGTCTTACAACAATTTAAACTTTGAAGTATCGTCTACATACAATTCTAAAATATATTTTGTTTCTTTTCTAATTCTAATAAGCGATACGTAAACGTCCACTTTGCATTAAACTGTAAACTTCTTAAGAATGAACTATGATATCCCGTTAAAGATATTAATTATATATATATATTCTACTTTTCAAAATCTGTATCATGAAAAAAACAACTTTTTTCCTTAGTATAAACTACATAAAAATATGTGGGCCTGATTGTCTCTACATGTGTTAGATTTAGCATATATAATAAGAATAAATTAGTGAGTACGGTCATGGAGATATCGGTATTGTTTTTATTGGAAATCGCTTTTCATTATATATATTATTATATCTAGACTAGGCTATGGTGTGATTCCTGTTTAGCTGTTTATATTAATCACTGATTTCCGTGCGTGTAAATACAGATTAATTAAGCGAATTAAGAGCATGTGGCCACTGATGGCGCTCGGAATGGCAAAATAGCCGTTCGTTATATACCTATGAATGTTTTACCCACGAAAGAGCCAGTAATAGATAATCATTTCTTACAAGTACGAAAACGATATTTTCATTTTCAGATTCCAAATTACCATGTTCTCAAACGAAGCCTGACCTACTTTATCCTAAATGTTTAATTTTACCATAGCCATGGATGCCAACATTAGCAGAAAACGAGACTTTATTTAAGAAACCTGATGTTATATGTAAAACATATGAAAGGTCCACACCAAGTTTGCTTCAATAAAACAAAAAACAAAAAACCTTTAAAACATATTTTGAAAGTAGACAGTATAGTCAATAGGGTCTTCTGAAAAAAAAAAGATAACATAGGAAGTCGAGTTCCAAGAGATTGCTGCACGTTAAAACCCATTTACCGAGGTTGATACTTGTTAACGTTGCTGAATTTTCGGTTCGAGGAATTGGAAATGATAAACACTATTATAACCACAAAAATGATCGGTATATGGCAAATGTATCATCGTCACAGTAATGCGACTTTGATTACTAGATTACGTAAAATTGCCATCATCATAAATACGGATCGCACCGCTCCGGTGGCCTAATGGTTAGAGCTTCTGCCACAGAAGCGAGAAGTCGTGGGTTTGATGCCCGGCCGAATCATACCATAGGCTTACCATAGGCTTGGCGCTCAGCATTAAAAGGTTAGTGTTAGGACTGGTCGATAATGTGACTGGGTGGGACATCATGCTACATGTCTGCGGCATGATGCTCCAGTGCTAGACATCACTATAAACTGCCTCGCTGCAGGCATAGTAGCGATATGACTGAAAAATTGTTAAAGCTACGTTAAAATTCCTAATCACACACACAAATCCGGATCCTGACTCTACATTTCCCGTCTCGTAATGATCCGGATTTTCTTATGCTGATTACTCAACATGATTTAGCAATCAAAATATCTACGCTGTGATGATAACAAATATGCAACGAATTATTTGTAATGCAGGAGAAAGACTGACCATTCGATAAACAATATCTATTCAGTTAATGTTTCCGAGCTGCTATGTTGTCACTCAGACATTCCTCACTCTTGCTCGTAAGAGAACACGTTGGTAACAAAATCTCTAATTCCGTTGTTTTAACTTCACGTCCAAAAAATGGATGCACATCTATATCCGCCTGCTTGATTACATCGCAATGCAAAACGGCACATAAACACATTTTATTCCCTTTCACCTCTTAAGAAACGGCAAATTACCAAACACGATATAGTGCTGAATTACTTTTTCTCTAGATACACTTCTATGCTACCTCTTATGATATCGTGCTAAATTACCTCGCAAGATGTAATGCAAAATTTAAACTCTCAATATACTGATGCATTACCTTAGACTTAGAAAGCCATATTGAAGTGAAAAAGTGACCTCAGCCATTCGGATCAGACTCTGATACAAGAAGCGACAAAATGGATAAAGATAGAAACATAATACTAATCCAAATAACAATGAGCTATTGAAATACCAAAGATGAACACACACACATACACACACACACACACATGTCTACGTGTGTGTGTGTGTGTGTGTGTTTGCGTGGTATTAGCAAATTTAAAAACCGTTCACTTCATAAGAAATGCTACTTAAAAATCGGTGACATTGGACCTGAAGGCAGCCTGAATAATGCTAAAACTCAAGATCTTGAATATAACATACTACACCACATCTCGAACTCAGAAGACGAATCTCATTAAAGGTACTTCGAATTTATTTGGATATAATCTATAGAGGCGATAAAGACAAGAATATAATATGCAGATCAACAAATCTTTCTTATTTAAGCCTGGAGGTGCAACCATCTTACAGGCCTCATGTTTTTGTCTTTGCTGCAGTCCGGACGTATGCAGGAAGCTAGACCTACCTTACCCTTACCCCCCCCCCCACAAAATAGAAGAAAATTGAAATCGACTAATAAAGTATTAGCTTAAAAAATGGTAAACAAAAATGGCTCATTCTGCTTAATTTATTCATCACTATATTATTATTCGAGAAGTGGTTGTTGCACTTAAACTGTCCAGGACGTTATACAAACATATTCGAGCCCGGTATTGTTTACATTTTCCATAATATATATTCGAATGTTTCATAGTAAACTCAACTCCAAAGATTCAGAGGAGATTATTTCTCTTTTTCTACTGGCAGTTATTAGCTGCATAACCTTACATTCTTCATTTTCAGTTCCTCTTTCAGTTAATAGTACATTTTAGATATAATATTATATTGCGAAAGTCTGGTTTCCGTGGAAACTACTTGAGCTTGATGGATTCTTTATGTTGGTTTTGGCAAAGGCTATTCGTAAGTTTAATATTCTAATGTTTCCTTCCACTTTTGTCCCAGTTTATCCATTTACTTCCAGCTCTCTGGATAAAAATGTGCCTAGTGCATGTTTACGATGGGCATTCTAAGCCATGCTGTAAATTTGGCAATTTGGTTCCAAATGAAAAGACAATTATCTTTGTTTTATTCTAATCCAAAAGGAAAATAAAATCTGTAATCAGAACTTCACAAATATAAATACTGCAGTACTGCTATGGGCAGCGTAGTATGCAACAAGTTTGAACACAAGTCAAATGTTAACATTGCTTTCACCGGCAAACACGTTATCATTAACAAAGTGTTTTTGTTTTTGTAGGCCTGGTTTCAATCTGGAATAAATCTAGAAAATACCACTTTGCTTTGCGTGACGCAGAAACCCACGAGCTTTTACAGTCATGTCAATTCAGAATATTGCAAATCAAGACATATGTTTGAAAATAAAAACAATCGTTATTTACGAAATGGAAATTGTATCACGTACCGTGCTGTATATAAAGTATTGATATAGCTGCAGGGTTTGTATAGAGAAGAAAGCAATTAGGAGAAATGGTACTGGAATTACTGGTGTTTGGAATATTTAATCCTATCTCTGCAAGTCATCTTGGTCTATACATTCTGTCCTAATAGGCTTTTAGCCCTCTCCATTATCGATATTGTTTTTAGATAGCATCGTAAATTCATATATGTAGTTACAATAGCAAAAAGGTTATGCCAAAAACAGAATAAGTATCCGTCGATTAAATTACAAGAGCAGTCGATTTATCCGTCTGTCCTTATTGTAAATATTCGTGATTTTATTGTCAACGTGAAATTAAGGTATACATACATACATACATACATACATACATACATACATACATACATACATACATACATACATACATACATACATACATACATACATACATACATACATACATACATACATAGGTAGCTAGATAGATAAATGGGTACGTAAATAAGATAAGAATAATAGTGTGATCTACATTAGATACTGGAGTACCCTCCTTGTTGCGGGCCAGAGTCCCAGATGAACAGCGGTTATATGAAGAATTGATGAATGGATACGAGAAATCTGTGCGTCCCGTTCACAACGCCACTTCCGTTCTGCTGGTGCGCTTTGGACTCCGTCTTAATCAGATCGTGGACTTGGTGTGTATGAGCCTCTTTTTCAACTTTCAATAGGGCAAAGTTCCCAATAACTATATCATTCTTGATTATGCCAGATTGAATGGTAGTAATGGAGTTATGATGATGAATCTCTCAAATGTTCTTTATATAAGGTTATATGACTGCTCAGATTGTGTAAGGTGAAACACAATGCAAATCAAATGTAAATACATAACATCATGCATGTTTTTTAATATAGAATACCATGTAAATTTTCTAATATAGAATACCATGTAAATTTTCTAATATAGAATACCATGTAAATTTTCTAATATAGAATACCATGTAAATTTTCTAATATAGAATACCATGTAAGTTTTCTAATATAGAATACCATGTAAGTTTTCTAATATAGAATACCATGTAAGTTTTCTAATATAGAATACCATGTAAGTTTTCTAATATAGAATACCATGTAAGTTTTCTAATATAGAATACCATGTAAGTTTTCTAATATAGAATACCATGTAAGTTTTCTAATATAGAATACCATGTAAGTTTTCTAATATAGAATACCATGTAAGTTTTCTAATATAGAATACCATGTAAATTTTCTAATATAGAATACCATGTAAATTTTCTAATATAGAATACCATGTAAGTTTTCTAATATAGAATACCATGTAAGTTTTCTAATATAGAATACCATGTAAGTTTTCTAATATAGAATACCATGTAAGTTTTCTAATATAGAATACCATGTAAGTTTTCTAATATAGAATACCATGTAAGTTTTCTAATATAGAATACCATGTCAGTTTTCTAATATAGAATAACATGCATGTTGTGCAAAGCGGCTTCATATATAAAACATTATGCATCTTTCTACAAAATTTACATATAAAAAAGAAATACATTATAATGTTTCCATATAGCTTTTATATACAAATCATGAATATAAAATGCGCAAATTAATAGCCATCCTTGTCACTTTGAGTTATGTAACATGCCAGACATTTGTATTGTCAGGTCGTGAACGTATTCATATTTAAAAATATTTTAGATAGATTGCAAATGAGACATGTATACATCAGTTGTCCACATTACTACTTACATCAAAACACAGTTGTACTGCTGAGACAACCCACATAAGTAAAGTGTTTGCTGCTGATCTTGGGGATGTTAAAATGTTCTGATTGGCATCGTTGTTTGTGTGTGACTTGCAAGCGGTCATTGGGTTATTGCCTATTTATATAGAAACAAAAACTTTTAATATGTGTGTAGTACTATCATCGTAACGTGCCTCATACCTAAAGGCGGAAAATTAAGATTAAAAGTAGCCTCCCGATGAGTTTGGATCTGATCGCGTCCTTTGCTCACGTGGTAATTTATTAATTAGCGTGGTGGACTACTGTATGAGGAGTCTACGGTTAAATTTCGAGACCAATCTGGGTGGGGCGCTGTACTGTCTCATTAGCATATACACTTTATTGTCATTGCACAGTTAAGACTTACTGAAGCCACTAGACAAAGTATGCTGAAGGGATATTAGTACAACCAAACCAGAAATATGTGTCGCTGATGGACACTAATATTTGTCTTTGATTGGTTCGTTTGCCAAGTTTATAATCTATAGAGTGACTGACAAATCAAACTTGATACCTTATACATGGATCGCCAACACAGTCATCGTATCAGTCAAAACGTTGACTGATTGGACATTACTGTATTTCGGTGACCACTACAATCAATTAATGAGTATGAGTCTAATATAACTGCGACCAGAATGCAATTTTGTCTCCTGCCTGGCCACAGCAGCACTGACACATTCATGAATGGATTTAACATTCAAAGGACGTGTATGTCATAATAACTACACTGGTTCTATGTTAATGAGTAAACGGCACTATCTCTGCTCTGGCAAGCCATCCAGTAAATATTAATGATAATTAGCATAAATATGGATAATTAAGTACCGTGGCTAATAACGTCCGTGCACGACAAGGTTACCCAACCGTTGCTGTTTTTTTTTTTTCTCTTCCAATACGTCTTTATGAAACAAAGAACCAAAAAGCAGCAACACAACTTCCGGCTGCTTGACGCATTACAATCAGATTATAAGGTATGGCACCCTACCTGACATATTGCAACCCGAGTTGTGACTTTATAAAGTTTCAGTTCCTTTGTTTTGAAATTTCTATTGTCTGTGTTAAACCTCTAATTCGTTGTGTACTGACTGAATACTATTATATTCTATACTGCATCGATACAAATCACAAATTCTTACATCAAGTATTGTTAAAAGAGATGTATGAGAAAGTAGATAAATAACATTGCATTATACAAGTCTTGCTTGGAATTTACGTGAGTATAGATTTAAATTATTTACAATTTGTGAGCGTATCTGCTGGCACTATCCGTCATTAGTAATTAGGCTCAGTGGTGACATCGCTCAAACGTTACTTGCCTAGGACGAAACTTCAAGTACAAAATCAATAACACAATCTTATGTAGTCGAGTAACACATTTCACAATAACACAGTATAAGCAATGCAAATATTGATGAAGATTACACGATATAACTTCAGGTAATATGAATTGTCTTAGTACAATGGTGGTAAATTTCTTTTCTGTAGTCAACATCAGATAATGAAGTAAAGTAATATGTGTTTTATTTTTATCTCCAACAGCTGTTGTCGCGTTGTGATCATCTTTCGAAAATGCGTCAATTTTCAGCCCGCTTGCGTTATACCATATCTACCTTGTTATTCAGTTATACGACTAAAATTTATGATGTAGATTTTACATCTACACTGACGATATCCGTGATATTACTCCATGGTGTGGTAGACATTTTGTGATTTGTAATATTCAAGTATGAGCAATGACACCGTTCAAAAGGACGGAGAGAGTCTTGATAATAGAGAATGAATAATGTTCAGCTATCTAATTTCATCTCAAATATATTTTTATCATAGGCACTTCTCTACGAAAATTCTGCTGTGTCATTTTATTTTAGTTGTTTGAACAATTGGACGTAATTATATATCATCATGCACAAGTCTCGAATCTTACTTAATATTACGGAAAGAACGCGCTTTCTGAAAGCCTTATAAATATATCACTCTCGAAACAAACGCATGATATAACAGTAAGGTAGCGAATAACGTACAAAAATATATCTGATGCTAGCACCAAAACCTTTTGTTCCTTAAACAGATATTGTTTAAATTCTGACTTTGACTTTAAGATGATTGAATTTAATATCAGTAAGGCACAACAAGTGCTTGACATTTAATCAGTTCCTGTTTTTTTCTGTTTTCAGGACGAGCGACATCAAGTTTTGACAACCAACGTCTTTATCGATCAGGTACGTCGAAGTTGCATGGCAATTGCCATTCATCCAAAGAGAAGCTATCAATGACAACTTTACTTGTAGTTAGCTGCTTTTGACATGCTGAAAAAGATATAATGAATACAGAGAAAACACTCATTTGATAAATGTCCGTGTTTTGAAGATATGATTCCCATTCCACATACAGACGATAACGCAATGAAAGCTTCATTCCTAGCAACTACCAGCATGCAGCATAATCAATAAAGTATTAGTTTGTCATCAGAAAAACAAACTGAATTGCTAGCAAGTATAAAGTCCCGTCATTCCTTAATGATCCTATTGTAAATAATAAGATACCTTGTTATTTGACAGTCTGGAGACCACCATTATTAAAATATTACTCACGACATAAACATGCAATAATACAGCGAATAGCCGTTGTACATGTCTTAGTACACACATATTCTTTTAAATAAATATTCAACGTGATCAGCATAGATAACCCATCTAGGTAAAGAATATCATCAAACTCTCTTCCCCGTTAACCCTGATGCATGTAGCAGTTAAAGTCACTGAGACATGCACCTGTTTGACTTCATTAGTAAGCGTACATAATCAGTGTTTCTAAATCACGGCAACCATCTCTTTTCTTTTCTGTGATGATGTTGAATTATTCAACATGCATCGACATATATACTTTAATGACTGTTTAGTTAATAAAGTCAATAAACTGATAATTGTGCATATAGTATACACAATCAAATGGACGCAAAATGTAGGTCATTGTGAACTACTTTTGATAATATGTTGTGGCACGTCTCATATATATATATATATATATATATATATATATATATATATATATATATATATATATATGTGTGTGTGTGTGTGTGTGTGTGTGTGTGTGTAATTTTTTACGACAATTTTAGCGCGGACTATAACATCAGGGTTCAGTCTCCTCTAAGCTTAATGTAGATGAGCTAAACTCCGTATTGTCACTACTATATATGGTGATATCATTAATCTGATAAAGACGTGGACAATTTCAGAGAATATGTTTCTGAAAGTATGTACTCTTCTGTCTATAAGAAAAAGGAAATACATATATTTTTTCTATTTTGGGGGAAATTATACTTTCCTTCTTGAATAACCAACCGGCTATACGAGCTCAACAGTAATATGCACTCTTTCAATTTCCGTCCAGCATAAGACCATAAATAATATGTGTTTCCTATTGCACTGGTGTTAAAATGAATTAGTAAAAGTAGGTAGATTTGTTATGAATAATAGTGTTGTAATCTTATGGATGGGAACAACTGTATAATTGTAAGGTAATTATCTTAGGCTTCTATTTTTCTCAATGCAGGCGGAGTCCAGTATTATATTAACAGTTTAATTGGCACAAGTATCGATCTGGCTTCGTGCTATACCAGATTTATGTTATACAAGTAAGGTGGACGATAGTCTTGTATGACATTCCATTTAATATAGAATTTATGAAACCGTTTTGGTAACTAATATGTTAAATAGCTGACAAATAATTAATTATTGAGAATAAAATACATCGATAGATCTTGAGAACGTATAAACCAATGCGCTCTCTATTCGCTTATTGTACAGCTATATACGGTATCGCGCAATTGCACACAAATCTCAAGAGATGATGTATTGCTTTAATTATGGCTTAAACAAGATGGAGATGGCATACATCTGCTAAAAAATCTATAATCAGATTAGATTACATACAAATGTTTTCAGAAATATCTTATTCGAGACTAGATGATGTACACGTGATAAAGAGAAATATAAAATGAGACCAGATGATGAACACGTGTTATAGAGAAATCTGATATGAGACCAGATGATATACACGTGTTTATAGAGAAATCTTAAATGAGACCAGAGGATATACGCCTGTTTTAGAGAAATCTAAAATTTTAATTTTAAAGAAATTGAAAATCAGACCAGATGACATTTACGTGTTATAGAGAAATCTATGCTAAGACTAGATGATATACACGTTTTGTTAGAGAAATCTAAAATGAGACCAGATGATATACGCCTTTTTATAGAGACGTCTACAATGAGAGCAGATGATATGCACGTGTTTTTAGAGTAATCTATAATGAGACTGGATGATATCCACGTGTTTTTAGTGAAATCTATAATGAGACAAGATGATATGCACTTGCTTTTAGAGTAATCTATAATGAGACTGGATGATATCCACGTGTTTTTAGTGAAATCTATAATGAGACAAGATGATATACACATGCTTTTAGAGTAATCTATAATGAGACTGGATGATGTACACGTGTTTTTAGTGAAATCTATAATGAGACCAGATGATAAACACGAGTTTTGAGAGTAATGTTTAATGAGATCTGATGATAGACACGTGGTGTTAAAAAATCTAAAATGATATCAAATTAACGCGATAGTATGTCGGGAAATTGTGTCGCAAGACACCACAAATGTAATACATGAATTCTTGTTTCATAACGCTTCGTTTTCGATAAAGATCAAACACCTCCTTCCACGTGACATCCAACCTTTCTTTTAATAATGCTCTACGATCAATTTCACACGTTTCATTTCCAGTCTTCTAATAAAGACCCCACTCCTCATTTCACTGGATACACCTCATTTCTTCGGATAAAGATTCTACGTCCAAATTCACAGAAATCCGAATCTTTCATCTGATAGAGATACCACGTGAACAAAGCGTCCCGATCAAAAACAATCACTTATAGCTTCTGACTATGTTTGTTTTTTTTCGTTACGTTTCTGCGTTTTTTAAATTTCAAATACTTCACATTTCTCGAAGACAACTGCTCTCTTACTTCTGAATCCTTCTCCATAATAAGATGTAATAAAGGAAACAAAAATAACAAGCTTTAAAAGCACTTCCTTTTAAAGTAAATTTGATCGCTCGTATCAAGCACATATTTTTTGTTACTGCACTCTTAATTCGAATATCCTTGTAAATATACTATGTGGCATCGTAAGAAAAAGGCTTGGCAATATGTAACGTCTTTGATATCAGAAATATTACAATATAAATTTAAAGTAGAAGTATCTAATTTTGAGTTTGAATATAATGTATATTGATTTACAATTGAATGTTGTGTGTGTTAACATCTGTTAGCCAGATTCCTGCCTATCGTTTACACTGTTCCTCAAAAAATGTTATTGATTTTATTGGCTTGATTCTAAGAAACTGAGAAGGGAAAGAGATAGGGATATGCAGACAGATTCAAAATGATGCCACACGATCACGGCATTGCCTACTTCGCTAGACTATCTAAATTTCGAAAACCAGAGACTCTCTGAACGCACCTAAATTACGCCATTTAGAGACAATATAAATGTGATTTCCTTTATGATTAAGCAGCAGTCAATTTATGCTTTGATCGATCAATTCGAATGAATCTTTGCCTGCATTTAAAAAGCACATATTCATACACAAGAGTCAACTGAAATACGTGCAGTGTCTTTGTGCTTCACAAAGCACCCATGTAACTGAGTTTTAGCGGATCGAAGTTGAACTGTTCACATTATGTGGTTATGATGAAATGGAGGACACACTATGGTTCTATTAGCATATGTCTCCTGAATTACAGGTAATATAATCAAACAATTAAGCACCTATATTATATAGATATTAATGGATAATAGCCTTGTATTTTTCAAACAAAAAGGGAACTAAGCTTATTTTGCTTTTCGTCACGATGCGTAAATGTGCGAACAAGGTTCGATAACTTCTCCTGTAAATAATGGATGACGAGATCTCAAATCGAGTACTATTTTGTTGAAGGGAGTGGACTTTAAATGTACGTGGATGTATTAAAATTTAAAGTAGCCCATGTATATTGGGCTATTATATTTAAACGACATTTTGAACTTTTCAAATGCAGAAACAAACTGAATATTATACTGTATATAAGGTACGCAATAATGTGTATTTCATATTTGGTAACATTTGCCGTTTGGCCTCAGCCTACAGCTACCTCTGGATGTGTCATTATATATGGGGACAGACCCTTGTGTCATTGATTTTAGGAGGGTGGGTGGAAAAATATGGAGTGCGCAGTAATGTACAGTGTACAAAATATTTTTGATAATCCGACCTTATATTGAACTTTCTATATGCAAAAAGAAACTAATATTATATTCAAGGTACGCATTTTAATGTGTATTTCATCTTTGGTAACAATTGCCTTTTGGCCTCATACCACAATTATTTTTCTTTTGTTGAATGTATAGGCCTTCAGGAACATGTCATGTTACCTTCAGTGATAGACCTGTATGTCACTTTACAAATGCTGATTCCATCTTAGTTCGTTAAATCCTACATGGTTGTGTAAGCGACTGACTGACACGAATCTTCTTGTATTTCTAATGTAATAAATTCACGTTTAGGAACTAACTAGCAAGCGTCTGAACAATAAAACGGATTTTTTAATGTAATACTGATTTAATTAAGCAAAAAGTAATGCAACTTTATATATATATATATATATATATATATATATATATATATATATATATATATAACGTTTCAAGTCGATCCTTTCATAACTATTATAGTTAGTACCTTTACCAGATAATCCAGTGGCAAACAGATTATACAAGAAAGGCACATTTCCTTAGGAATTGAGATGGGTGTGGTCGTTTGTGTTCTCAACAAATCCGAATGACTTGATACGCCATATGTGTCCTCCTCGTTGTGTGCTAACTTTCTCCATTCCAGCGACATTATTTTTCAGGTTGCATTGGCTGTGTTACACATATATTGATATGTAGCATAAACGTCCGGAAACGTTATAGGAAATGTTATCACTTCGCCAAATGTGAACTTGTGTCCCTTGAATAACCAGAAGATTTTCAAACTGATTCACTTTCAGATATTTAAATGCTGCTTTTTCGTTGGTTTGATTCAAAGGTTGACACAACATGACCATGATGCTATCGTCGTCAGGTCGTCGCCTAGGATAGCGAAGATTTGACTTTTATCAGGTTGCAAGAGGGATACATTTTCACATACAAATAACATTCGTTGCACATTTTGCTTTTAAGATTTACGTTTAGCTCCAAAGTTATGCAAGCTTTCTCAGGATTTATGCAAACTGTATTAATACTGCTATACCTGAAACTATCTTACTTGGCGGGAGGGTGGTGATGTGCGTAATGATTATTTTAATCTCATCATATATATAGGTCACCACGACATATATTTCACACTGCACTGATATGGCTAAATTTTGTGGTTTGATTTATCCCCCAAGAACTTAAAATTAATGTAATCGTCTTATTCGTGTGGATTCCCACCGATTTAGAATAGAGAACTGTTTTCAGTTTATCTGTTTATCTGCCTATAATTTCTTAATGTGCTACATTCTCCGTAGTTTATTGGAATATATGGAATGCGTAACATATGGATTTTCTGCAACAGTGTGTGCGTTGAAGTGCTTGTACGTTCTCTTTTAAGCATTCGCATTCCAATGTTTGATACAAGTTATACAAGTTAGAAAATATTAAATTTTTCTTTGTTAACTGCACGTAAGTAAATACTGTATTCGCTGCCAAACATCATAGAAGTCATTTAGTTATTGTGCACATAGAAACCGGTTTCTTACATTAAAAATGAAATTCATTATTCAATGGGCACATTGTGCCTCAGTCTAGACACATAAGCCTATACGTGTTATAATGCTACCATTAAAAATGAATCATTAGCTACTACAAGTTTGTAATATTGTTTATTCGTTTCCTTTCGTCTGGGATTTTATTGGTTTGCTTCGATGAGAATATGTGCATTAGCAATCAAGGCCTTTAAGCTTTCCAGTTCGTCGTTTCCGTTAGATCGGAACCCGTTATTTCATACCACAGTCTCATTAAGCAATTTTGGCATCAGTCATTATTATTTTATTCGTCCACATCTATATTGCGTTTCCTATACAAATCTACAAGTAAAAGCTGCGAAACAATCATGGTCAGCTTTGAATCTTGTGTGATCAGCTATAATCGTTGGGGATTTGAAAGTACGATCTATCCATTCATTTCAGTCATAACACTACAGTATTTACATGTAGTGTGCAGTGTATGTTGAACAGCAATTCAAATATCATTTAACTAGCAACGAAATGGATGAAGATTTAATTCATGTCAACAAATAAATTTATATTAAAGATTTTGTGTCACTTTTTAAGATAGAAAACCAATTAAAACATTTGATCTAATTTTTGTTACTTATGCACGTCATAAAATCGCCTATCACATAAATCCAACTACCTGCTGAGCAATCATAAATTTAATTTAGGGTTGCAAATTTATTATTTTAAAACCGAACTGTGATCAAAACGTGTTTCTAATGTATTGACGACCACTTCTGTGGCCAAGTAGTTAGAGCGTCCACCTCGGAATCGGGAGGTTGTGGGTTCGAACCCCGACCGAATCATACTAAATACTTACAGAAATGGTACTAACGGCTGCTTCGCTAGGCGCTCAGCAATAAGAGGTTAGTATTAGGACCGGGTGGTCTGGTGTCAGGATAATGTAACTGGGTGGGATATCATGTTACATGTCTGGTGCATGATACCCCAGCGCTAGACATCCCTATCTGTCACGCTGCAGACATCGTAGCGATATAATTTAAAAGTTGCTAAAGCTACGTTACACATCGTAATTACACACACACACACACACAAACACACACAAACACATACACATTAATATATTGAGACTTTCCTCTGTTGACAAATTATAATCTTGAGTGAATGAAATTGAGTTGATGTGAAGTAATGGAAAAGACTTAAAATTATTTAAATCAGACCTTTCAACCAATAAGTGAACAACTTTTGTTTTCTCCAGCTTATACGGAATCGATATTGATTTTTTGTTTATTGTTACCATAAAAATAGAAAAGAGAAATATACTATAATTACGTCGTATGACAATTCGCGAGATTAGATCTAATTATATATGTGATCTGTTCCTTCATCTGAAAATTGCTAGGTTGGAAACGTTATTTATGTAACTTGGTTGGTTTCAAATTTAATTATGTAACTTGTTTCTCATAAAGATGTTATATCACTGACGTACACAGATGCTTTGTGCAGGTCAGTGAAATAAATAATGGTTGCGTTCCATAAACCATTCATTTTCCAGTATTCTTAAGAGATTTAAAACTTTTATATATGGCTTTTGGTACATTATTACAAAGTTGTTATGCGAGACGTAACAGATTTGCTTATGTTGCTATGCCAGACGTAATTGATTTAAACAGGAAATTGCATACTTCCACGCTTTCGATTCCATAAAAATCCCTCGCCCGTATTAGTTATGCCAATGTAGCCGAGGGAATTTTTTTCCATTTTTTTCTTTTGTTTCTCCAGTAGTTTCCTTCGTTAATTCTTTACAACGAAAACCAGCGACTCCACATGTCAGGTAAAAATATTGTGGATACCGACGTTTAACCTTTGGAACGATGTGCTAGTAAACGAAAAAAAAACTAAGCAAACAAACACGAAATAAACCAAACCTGTATCTGCTTTTATAAATGGACGTCATATAAACTTTGTGACTGTTCCGTTTGATTCAGACACAAATGATACATAGTTTATAGTGGACTCATAATAAACACGGTGAATGCGATTTTTAGGAAGGAAGTTAGAAAATGAGTATCGAAGTGTGAATTTACAATAAGTTTGGCAAGTCCGATTTTCTTTGAATTCGATTTCTACAGAAAGGAAACTACTGCATTTAAAGATCTACATAATTTTACAAGTCTGAGAAAATTTATCCGATTGGACAGGGACGTCCTAGATTATCGGTGGTTCATATTTTATTTTTGGAAGATTGTGCGGTAAAAAGCTATCTTTTTTTTAATTGGAGCATTTAAAAGCTGCATACATGCGGAAGCTCGGGTTGTTCTATTATATATCTGTGTTTAGATCTCTGTTATTATATCTATGAATTTAATATTTTGTTCCTTTATTTAGTCGATCCTTTCAATAATACTAGTCGATTATTTTCTAGGCAACGATAACCCAACCAAACCACCGCCACGTAACAAGTAATATAGAGGCTAATGCATTAAAATTAGGCCACGTTTCCTACAACTTGTTAGCCTTCATTTAAAGTATTCAAATCTCATTCTAAATACAATTCTTAATGTTCTTAAATATGTGATCTCCTTTATGTGGAACTCCAGAACACTGAAATGAAATGTGGAATAGACAAGGACACTCTGACTTTTACTTGTTCTTGTTTACAATGCAAGGATCTAATTCAAGGCTACATTTTAGGATACATATTATACAAATATAACAGCATGACTGATTAACTTATTCCTTTCATTTTGCGCATATTGATCTAAATACTCTGACACGTTTGTCAATGAAATGCACGACTATATGTCTTCGTAAAGATTTGTTCTGTCTTAGGCATTTTACGGAAGTCACGTGGTATAAAAGTTCAAGGTGTCACTATTTGTTACATTGTTTATTCAGGACAGGACTGTTCAAGTTTAACATCCTTTCAGAAGATAAGGATGTAATTGGGTTTTGTTGTTCTTGCTCATCTTCTAACCAATGTTCGGGATCAAACGCATTAGTTGTAAGGAACCAAACACCTTTGTATCTCTTCATTTAGCCCAGGAAAGTGCATCTATATTGCGTTTTAAATGACGACATATTTGCTATAATACAGTTCAAAGGTGTTTCGATATTTATGTGTTATATTTTTAAGGAAATACTCTGTTTTTCCATCTTAATAAAGTATTTTTAAACACCAATATATATATATATATATATATATATATATATATATATATATATATATATATATATATATATATATATATATATATATATATATATATGGGGGCGGCAAGCTACTTATTGTGATCTTGTATTGTAATGTAGTCATTCAGTTCTTTTTGCTCAGTCAGGTGTTTTGATATAATGGTCGATTTTGGACGATGAGGAAAATGAGGTCCAACTATTTTCTTTCCCTTTGGCAATAAATAAGACAATATCATAACAAACAAAATATCGATGGCGATGTTTCTAAGAACAGCTGATAATTACATATTAGTCATATCATATCATGCATCTTTAAATGCAATGTATTTTAAACATTATGATTTTGCCAGTAAATGCTGCTCTAAGTTCATCACTCAGTGGAAATGATGACGATGACGATTAGTGAACTGCTGTAAAACCAAGGCCTTTGGACATAGATAATCTCCGTTTAAAAATTGGAACATGCATCTATAACTAACTCATCAATGACAAATATCAATGAAAATTTGGAATTTTGTGACAAATACGCAGTGTATCTTTACATCTGTATATCACTAAGAGATTGGCAGACATTTATCTGAGAACCAAAGTCGTTAGCAAGTAGAATAACAAGGTATAACGCTTACAGGGATTGGTTGAACTAAAGGTATAACGCTTATAGGGATTGGTTGAACTAAAGGTATAACGCTTACAGGGATTGGTTGAACTAAAGGTATAACGCTTACAGGGATTGGTTGAACTAAAACGAAATTGTTGCTGAAGATTCTAATACAAATTGTAAATTATATTAGAAATTTAACATTTGCCTTCTGTGGATAATCATTGACTAATTACACATGTTCGTCGTATGTATATGCTAGATCAAGAATTAGTGGTGATCCATGTGCAAAACATATATTTAACTACATTACAACCATTTTATACAATTGTTCAAATGCTTAGTTGCTGTAAAAGATAATAATTCAAATGGAAATAAAAAAACGACCACTCCCTGAGTACTATAACGTAAACGCAATTTTAAAATTCAAGTGCTTCGTTTCAGGCATGGACTGACGAGAACCTAGTCTGGGACCCTGATGTATTTAGCAGTATTCGTTCAATTCGCATTCCAGCGAGGAAAGTATGGCTGCCAGACACATTTATATATAACAAGTAAGTTTTAGCTGTACAATTTAAGTTATTATAATTGTTTCATTGAGAAAATCTTTCCTGCTCACACTGTACAAAAACTGAACTACCTTTAAATCTGTGGCGTTTCATTTAATCTGGTATAAAAGTATACTTTGAATGTAAAATGTGAATTTATATCATTGTAGCATATAAACACGATACAAATGTGCACCGGCTTTTGGGTTTGTTTCGAGGGAAATTATTCTCTGTTTGTAAGAACCAGATCTAAAATCCTACCGTTTACAAAGTTTGCTGAAATATAAAATAGAGTCGCATGAATAAGAAACAAAGACTATAGAATTTAAAGCAAACAATTTATTTTTAAAATGTTCATGGGTATCAAAGTTTTTTCTTATCAATAAAATAAAATATAATTATGCGAAATAAATGGACAGAGGGAGGTACAAATATGAGTGTGTGTACCTTCTCTTGCCAAATGAGTGCATTCATGTCACTATGTAATTTATTATACAGACAGTACAGTCACTATGTAATTTATTATACAGACAGTACAGTCACTATGTAATTTATTATACAGATAGTACAGTCACTGTGTAATTTATTATACAGACAGTACAGTCACTATGTAATTTATTATACAGACAGTACAGTCACTATGTAATTTATTATACAGACAGTACAGTCACTATGTAATTTATTATACAGACAGTACAGTCACTGTGTAATTTATTATACAGACAGTACAGTCACTATGTAATTTATTATACAGACAGTACAGTCACTATGTAATTTATTATACAGACAGTACAGTCACGATGTAATTTATTATACAGACTGTACAGTCACTATGTAATTTATTATACAGACAGTACAGTCACTATGTAATTTATTATACAGACAGTACAGTCACTATGTAATTTATTATACAGACAGTACAGTCGCATTAAGCATGGATAGAAGTCTCATCACAACTTTGCAAGGTTCTTTGGCGCTTGTAATGATTACGTATATAAAATAGCAAAATGGTATTGTTCGTAATCGACTCTACTCTTTCTGTTTTAACATCTTGAATGTATAGAAAGCGTTTATATATACTCAATTACTATTACACATACACAAGAAATGTATTTAATTTAGAAGATTTCGTTTACTCTTCTACAATGTTATCAAAATTCGGCCATCAGGATGACCGATCAAGAAAATATATGTTACCCGGTTGGTCCGGATTAGCTATGATCCTGGATGACAAATTTATCATGTGTAATTTTATCTAATCGTTCATAAGCTACATAAAGTCCGAACGAGTGCGGCAGATTGGGTAAGGAATTACCCAACAATAAATACCCAGCCATGATGGATTACACATTATAAGTCCAGTTTTTTTCTTCTTCCTGTCATCGTATCAGCAAATTTCGTCAACAAAGCATTCGGGTTTAGGCAGCTCGTAGTTTTCTTTCATTAGCCACTTTACTTCTCCAGAAAAAAATACCCCATCTTCGCTAGTCAAGATTCATCAACTCATTATATTGTAGAATACTAAATCTAGGGTATGTACAAATTGTATTTACGTGTCCAATTTATAGCTGTATTAGATTTGTATGATTATCTGTTTGATTATGGGAAGATGGTCTTTGGGAAATATTTATCAGCCCGATTTATTAACCGATTTATAGGGGCAAGCGTCACAGAGCCCTCTATTTATGAGATTTCCTGATGGCTTCGTTTATTGTCGTAGCTGATCTCAGGTCGGAGCCGAATAAGTGATAATGAGCCAAGTAGTTCCTATTTAAATCTAAAGGTATTGATTTGCTGTGTATCTCCATGAGAAATATTTGTAATACTGAGTGTACATTGGACATTTTTAAGGAATTGTTCTGTCATCTCCATGAGAAGTATTTGTAATATTGAGTGTACATTGGACATTTTTAAGGAATTGTTCTGTTATCTGAAGACGCCTTTTAGTATTGCTATGAAAGTAAAAATGGCGGAATGATACCTCTAATGTTATGTTCAAAGTCGTGGTTCGACATACCAGGAAAAAATATAAGAAATAGTTCCCTGTATTTGGGTGTTTGATCTGTAGTTACATTTTCAAGGTGTGAAGACTGGCGCTATTATTTCGGAGTCCTAACGGAGAAACCATTTAGTTGTAGGGTTGCCATGAAAATGTAAAATTTTGATACAGATGATAAGTTGTGATGCTTTGTGGTTATTGACTGATAAAAGGGCAGTTACTGCTTTGATGCATTATTATAGCTAGTGATGTGAATCGGTCAAAAATTCATAATCGATAATCGGTTCCCCTTAACCAATTGATCATCGATTATAATCGGTTACTAAGAGCAAATTTTAATTTTTGTTAAACAGTTTTATCTTTGATCAAGAGTTCAATATATTTATAAATGTACAGGAGTAATCTCTTTTAATGACATGTATACTTTAACCTGACAATAATATTACATTGTGTTACTTTTGTTCTACAACTTTGTTAAATGAATGCAACTTTTTATGGCTGATCAGTCATATGTAATTGAAATACTGCTACAATCCCCCGAAATTCTTTCATTCACATGTTATGTGTCTATTATATAAAGTATAGAAGGACATGTTTTTCTTGTTTGACATTGTTTATAAATACTACAAAAGATGTTGCAATTTGACGGAAACAAACCAACAAAACGTGTTTAAATGTATTAACTCAACAATTTAATTACTTGACCATGTAATAATGACTATATGTTCCTAATTATGAATCATAAGGTTTCATATTTGTAGTTGTGAAGGGAATTAATAAATTTCAGGTCAACTTTTGTGGCTGGGAGTTTTACTAACCTTTGTGCTTTTGCACACACCTAAAAGGTAGTCTCCTTTTACACACAATCGATTATGAAGTTCACAATCGATCAACCAACTGATGATCGATTATAATCGATAATCCGAACAACACTAATTATAGCTTTCAATTGACAACGAATGTCTCTGAAACTAGAGGAAAACAAGGTATTTCGAGCAGAGCTCATGAGAGTGTCAAATTCGCACAGTAAAGAGATTCCTTTGCATATTACAGTATTATAGGTTAGAGTATCAGAGCGAGTCATGCCAATTATCTCTCTAACCTGGTATGTTTTTTATTTGTTTTCGGTTATTTTGTTTGTTTAATTGGATGTTGTTGTTTAAACCAGGCTATTCCTTTCTTCCAACACTATAAATTATAAATGCGTATGACACGTTTTGCTTTGTGACAATCATCTTTCTTTCTTTATAACCCTATGTTTTTAATAAACTTTCGTATTTCGTGTTAGTAGTCATTCGAATATAATGCCTTTTGGGTAGGTATGACACAAAGTATCGACAATCATCTTAGAAATAACGAGTTCGTACCTTAAACTGTACGACTTATTCTTGTTATTATTATTATTATTATTATTATTATTATTATTATCATCATTATTATTATTATTATTATTATTATTATTATTATTATTATTATTATTATTATTATTATTATTATTATTGCTTTAATTTGTCTCCTCAGTGCAGATGACGGGTCTACGGGCTTTATGCAGGGGACGTACGTTCTCGTTGACTACAATGGCACAGTTCTTTGGCCTGTTCCAGTAAAGTTAAAGAGCTCATGCAAGGTTGATATAACCTACTTTCCTTTTGATGATCAGAAATGTATTCTTCGATTTGGTTCCTGGATTTACAGCGGTCTGTGGATGGATTACGTCACTATGCACCATGATCGGCCGATTGATCTAGGCAATTACGTCAACAACAGTGAATGGGATCTTCTATCAGTAATATTGAATAAAAATATCCGCAGGCACTCATGTTGCCCTGACCCTCATCCAGATTTGACCTACTTATTACATATAAGACGAAAAACGTTTTACTACATATTCAACATTATAGTACCGTGTATAATGCTATCTATTCTGACGTTATTGACGTTTTGGCTTCCGCCGACATCAGGGGAGAAGATAACTCTGGGGCTGTCAGTGTTTCTTGCATTCTCCATGTTCATGCTATTGATTGCGGAGGAAGTACCGGCCACGTCAGAAGCTGTGCCGTTGATAGGTACACACGTTGCACACACACACACACACACACACACACACACACACACACACACTTCATTTATGAGAAATAGGAAGGTGATGAAACACTTCACCGGTACTGTTCTAAACTGTTACGATTCCATGTGAACTTCGAGTACCAGGTACGGTTTGGATTAGAAAACGTCCCCAATAAAGCAATTTGTGTGAATGCTGGCATAAGATGGTGCGTGTATCATATATTTATGACTGCTAGCCGACAATGGGGTCATACGTCAACTTATTATAATAAAGCAATTATATCATATTATGTGACGGCAAAGCAAATGTAAAACTATATTTCAATGTAAATTCTTAAAACTATAAATAGTCAATTGTAAAAAATTATAATTTATTTTATTAGAAATATAAATGAAACTAAACATCTTGATTGTGTTAGGTTCGTAAGGTGGTGAAAGCTAAAACAATATTTTACGGTGGATTGAAGCTCGAGACCACTGGGATACAGATCAGTCGACTGGAATGGACTGTGGGTTATGGAGGTAGGATTGAAGGAGGCGATGTTTCTCATCCAGCAACTGCTTGATCTCGTCGCATGTCTCATCTAACAAGTCTTGATACGTTCTGGTTGACGGTCCTAGAACTTCCGAAGCGGTACTGTAGACCAGCTCTCTCAATGCCGCCCAGTCGTTCTCTTCATTATAATTGTCCAGAGGGGTGAACTTCAGATGTTCTTTCGTCGCATCAACGAGAGACTGTTTGGTATTGGTGCATTTCAGCTTGATGGATGTTCTGTCGTGTAGGGGCCTTTTTTCCCCTGTATGCGTCTTTTGGGCTGAATGTGGATGTTGAGCTTGGTGATGATGAGGCGTTTGTCTGTCGAGCAGTCACAACAACACATGACCTACGCACATCCTACCTGTGACGTAGTCGATGAGGTGACAGTGCGTATAGCGAGAGGGCATCCATGACGTCCAGGTATTGGTAGGTAGGCGGAACACTGAATTAATGATCAACAGTTGATGCTCAACGCAAGTCTGGAGTGAAAGGAGGCCGATGCTGTTACAGTGACCCACTAAGTGCTTTCCTGTCACTCCATCCCAGGCAACATGATCATAGCCTACGCTTGCATTGCAGTCACTAAGAATGACGAGCTTATCTGCCATTGAAATATCAGCAATGACGGAGTGACGGACGATCTTCATAGAACTTGACCGTTACTTCATCTGGGTTGGTCATGGTTGGAACATAGCAAATGATGAAGGTAAGGCGCTTTCTTTCAGAAATGATGGGACGTTTCATTGTCATGAGTCTGTCGTTTACGTTCTTGGGAGGTCAAGCCAACTTGCCAATCAGCGCTCTTTACTTCCTGGCCGCTCCAAAAGAATATATATCTGGAGCACCTTTCACAGAGTTCGCCTTCTCCTGAAAACCGGGTCTCGCTCAAAGCTGTAATGTCCAGGTTGTATCTGGTGAGTTCCTTTCCTATTAGAGCGGTTCTAATCTGTTGTATTTCTGCGTAGCTTCTGTCCAGTAAGGTGCGTACATTCAATGCGAAAAGTGTGAGAGGAACAATCCTAATTTTATTTTTTATATTTAGATCGCTGAAGTATGGTTACCGCCAACCGTGGTTAGGGAGATTTAGAGCAAGCTATGTTTATGGCACATTTTCTATCCCCTTCTTCATGCTTGGAATGTGAGCAGTGCATTCCTGAAGAGGGTTGCTCAGCCACTCCGGGGGCTACGGACTTCACTGCTAATCCTTGTCAGTGGTGAATGACTCTAATGGCCTGATCCACTAGTGTGCATGTTTACGGCTAGGGCTGCCAGTGTAGCCACACCTGCCTCTTCTTCGCCTGTCTGTCACCTCCGAACTTCAGTGGTTAATGAAATGGGATGATTGGAGGACACGAATGACTTGTTCAGTTACTATGTTTTAAGTGAGGAAGAGTTGGAAGTTCGTCGACCTCACTCTCTCGCCCAAAATCATCTATGTGCAGCAGCAAGACAACGTCTCGACGGCCGGAGACGGAGTTTAGTTCAGTGGATGAGCAGGATGTCATACGTGTCTAGTTGAGGTCTTAGCACTCAATAGCACTTTGCTGGGAATTTCCATTCTGCCTGTTGAGTATCTATTGGTTCCTTTACGCAAGCTGCCAAATTCAGCATTTACATGATATGTAGACAAAACACAGAGGGTTTAGGACCCGTCGGCTACACTGACATCGTCTTGGATCCATAGATGAGGGCTGAGTACCAAGTAGGGACCAAATTCGGGCAAGCTACACCCGAAGACGTACGACTGCTTAGAGGTGTTACCCCCTCCCAGGACATCCCATACACCCTCAGCGTAATGAGATACTAACTGTAACGACTTCACTGTGGTCCTCTCCAGTCGTACATTGTATATAAGGTTTGCACTTGCAAGATTAATCGGTCGCCCACCCAAATTTCGCAATTGCTAGAATTACGGGTCTCACACCCACGTTTTGGAACTTTAATGAATAGGCGGTTTCCAATGTAAATTCGATGGTTAAATCCCGGTTACTCCAAACACCTGCACCTCAAATTTCGCATTACTCCAACAACTACGCCATTCAGCGTGTTATATACATGTTTCTAGACTTTGATGTACGGTTGACCTAAATGACTAAAGGATAAAGATTATACTAATCTATACAAGATGCAACGGCTCGCGGCTAGGCACTTAACGGGAGGCAACTTAAGTTAGACTCAGGAGAAGGCTATTAAAGGGAGGTTATGTTGAGCAATGGACGTATCTGGCTTAAGAGAATCTTGGCACAATCTGATTATATAGTGCAAATTAAAAGTGAAGTTCCAAAAGTATAAGGAAAAGTTGCATAAAGCTTTACGAATAAACCAGAAATTAAAACTGAGACGAAATCCAAGAAGAGAAATTTAAAAATGACTGAGGATGAGGTAGTTGTTAGTTGCATGTGACTATAAATTGAAATGCATTGCACTAACGATCAAGATACATATATATGCTTACAAACGTATCAAACATCCTTCATACTGATTTCTAAACGTATCAAACATCCTTCATACTGATTTCTAAACGTATCAAACATCCTTCATACTGATTTCTAAACGTATCAAACATCCTTCATACTGATTTCTAAACGTATCAAACATCCTTCATACTGATTTCTAAACGTATCAAACATCCTTCATACTGATTTCTAAACGTATCAAACATCCTTCATACTGATATCTAAACGTATCAAACATCCTTCATACTGATTTCTAAACGAGCCTTCAGACGGGGTTATAATATATAATACTTCAATAAAACGTACGCTGGTGCTTTCACTGCATATTTGCTTATACTCTCAGATATCCCGACGTATGGCTTTGTATATCATAAATGTTGCAAATATTACCTTAGTTGCTAGAATTTACATCCGTCTGCTAAATGTAAATTTATACCAGAACACTTAAAAGTAAGTAAATATAGTTATCAGAACGTCCATGTAAAGTATTTGAAAGTATCTACTGCATTCTCTGCATATTCGTAATTCATCTCTTTTTTTATAGGTATATACCTTTGCGTTGTCATGACAATGACATCCCTCTCAGTGATCATGGCCGTTATGGTGATAAATGTATATAACCGAGGAACGAAAGCTAGAAGAGCGCCGCCCTGGGTTAGAAAACTGGTTCTTGATTGGATGTCTCGACCGTTAGGAATTCGCCATGACCTTGAACGTCTGGTTCAGTCTATTACTCTAGTAAGCAGTTGCTAGTACAGTTGGTGTGGTCCTAACGCAATTTTCTGCATAGTGTTTATATATAAATATAAATATAAAATATATATATATATATATATATATATATATATATATATATATATATATATATATATATATGATCGAATGACGAAAGCGTTACAAAACCATTTTCCCAAGCTTTTGAGGCTCACAGTCCCCTCTGTCAGTTGTATAGAAACCGCTTGATGTACGTACCACATAGCTAAGAGAACTATCATACAGCATTTACGAATGAAAGAAGTGATCTTCACAAAGTGTCACATTATAAAAAGAAAAAACAGAAACTAGAAAACAAATGGTCTACAAATGAGGAAATGTATGTTGTATCTAATATATTTTGAGACTAATTAAGCATGGGGATATCTGTGCAAAATCTTGCTTATTTTATTAAACACGTTTCATTGCAACCTAAATTTTGCCTTAGGGCAAAGGACGGAAAGCGTATTTACGGAAAATGAACGCTCTCTAAGATCAGGTGATACTATAGGTGTTAAAAGTATATAGTCAGGCAGATATTTGTGTCGAAAAGTTAGTAAAGTACGTATGTCATGATATGTTTGTCCGGAACACTGAAAAAGAAAACTTAGTACTATTTCTTTTGATACATCGTCATGATTTTGGTCAACCTCAATGGTAATCAACTAAGGTGTAAGAACAGATATGTCCACCAAAAGTTAGACTCAGTCGGTATCACATCAAACGAATCGACTTAATATCCCTTTGATTAATTGTGCTTGACGAATTCCGCTCTAATTTTATTGCGAGTATGATTATTGTCTCGTTTTCTACAATAAAGAGTTTCACCAATGTTACTTGACACAGACATTGCATATTATTAGACGGATCTCATTATGGATCTATATCCTTACTTCTAATTCATAGTAAAGGTAGTTCATATTCATCCGCCTAATTCTGTATTAGTACTCATACTCATTCGTACTCATTTTCACACTAATTAGTACTCATTTTCACATTCATTAGTACTCATTCTCATACTCATTAGTACGCATTTTCATACTCATGCGTACTCATTTTCACACTCATTCGTATTCATTTTCATACTCATTAGTACTCATTTTCATACTCATTCATACTCTTTTTTCATGCTCATTAGTACTCATTTTCATACTCATTCGTACTCATTCTCACACTCATCAGTACTCATTTTCATACTCATTAGTACTCATTTTCACACTCATTGGTACTCATTTTCATGCTCATTGGTACTCATTTTCACACTCATTAGTACTCATTTTCATACTCATTGGTACTCATTCTCACACTCATTAGTACTCATTTTCATACTCATTGGTACTCATTCTCACATTCATTAGTACTCATTTTCATACTGATTAGTACTCATTTTCACACTCAGTATTCATTTTCATACTCATTGGTACTCATTCTCACTCTCATTAGTACTCATTTTCATACTCATTCGTACTCTTTTTTCACACTCATTAGTACTCATTTTCATACTCATTCGTACTCATTTTCACACTCATTAGTACTCATTTTCATACTCATTCGTACTCATTTTCACACTAATTAGTACTCATTTTCATATTCATTCGTACTAATTTTCACACTCATTAGTACTAATTTTCATACTCATTAGTACTCATTTTCACACTCATTAGTACTCATTTTCATACTTATTGGTACACATTCTCAAACTCATTCGTACTCATTTTCATACTCATTTACACTCATTCTCACACTCATTCATACTCTTTTTCATACTCATTGGTACTCATTCTCACACTCATTAGTACTCATTAGTACTCATAATATAACATAGAATTTGCTATTTTTCCTTTACATAATTACACTAAGTCAATTCATAGTTTTCTTTGGACTGGGGGGTGGGTGTTAGGGTCCTTAATACCTAAGTGTCCTACGAGTCCGACTTTACTGTAATTTTATGATATGGAATTCATTCGATTCAGTTAAACGACTGTAGCATGTAATTTATATGCCTTTACAACCATAGCTAAGATTTGTTACTTGTATAAGAACGTATCATTAATTTTCATTAACAGGACAATGACTGCTGCACGTCCGATGAAAGAAAGCCCAAGCAGTTTTCAGCGGAAAATGTTGCATTCCACGGTAAAATTCGTCCAAAGCCAGCGGAGCTTCTGGCTATGTCTGAAATGTCCCGACAAAGCTCCATCAAGAGGAAAGAATCTATACGAAAGAGAACTAAAAAGCCTGATTGCCCCACCGTGGAGTCTTTGATTGCAGAAACTGAATTTGAAGCAGAGGAAGAACAGGAAGTAGTATGGCTGCGCAGAGAAGACTTTGAACCAGATCCTGCGCAGCGCGCGGATCAGCTGTACCCACATGACACAGTACGACATTGCACGTCAAACGGAGATAGCAAAAGGGACAGAAATGAGTACACAAAGGTGGCTGAGAACAGAATACACCCCACAGATATAGACCGTTCAATCAATAATAGAAGCCAAAACAAGGCAATATCCAAAATTGTAGACGCAATGTCGAAGGAAGATGAAAGTTCAGAACAAGAAATGTACTATCGAAAAATGGTAGTAGCTGAGTGGCAGCGAATTGCAGCTGTTATAGATAGGGTGTTGTTTTGGATCTATTTCCTAGGAACCATTGCATCATACGTGGTTATTCTGATCATAATACCAGGGAAAAACTACACTGAATGGGATGCAGAAGTTAAACAAGTGAGGGCAATGCAGAATAGCCAGGGCTTTACTCTGCAGTAACACAAGGCATGGCTGGTCAATTGTTGCATTGTAAAGTTCATTTTGCAATTCATATAACTTGACTGTGTAAATGACTAAACATTTCTTAAAATTTGGACAGCTTTAATAATAGTTTTCATTGTTCCTCCTGCAGAAAATTTGAGTTCGTAATTGTATGATGTCAAGCCATTGCCAAAACAAATTTCATTGCGGTCTTATCTAAATGTCAAGTTAATGCAAATGAGAAAAAGTAAACATCCTTAGAACCTACATGTCTGTTTTTAATGCTGTCATACTAGCAATAGTTATGAAATCATTCATGAACGAGGAAACTAATTGCATCGCTCAAACGCATGCATACAAATTTTGGATATGAAATTGGGATCCGCTCATTGCGCAATAATATGCACATAAAACTATCGTTTGTACATCAGCTTATTCTTCCAAAGTAGGCTTTATCTGAAATTATGTGATGACTTTTCATGATTAATAAATAGCGTTTTAATAAAATAACGATACAATTATTAATCATGCTCTTCGTCTTAATTAAACAAACAGGGTGCATAATTGCATCGACATTCTCCCTTTCTTTTCATCTGTCTGTCTGTCTGTCTGTTTCTCTCTCTCTCTCTCTCTCTCTCTCTCTCTCTCTCTCTCTCTCTCTCTCTGAATATAATAAGGAGAAACACGTGGAGTGAGAGAAAAAGGAAAAAAAAAACATACACCATTTAGTCTACAAGTTTCTAGGACTTCCTAACCGGTAGGTGTACACGTTCCGTGGAGTTTTAATACATTCTTCACAATTCCAGTACCAATGAAACAAATATGCAATAGCGTGTCACGATTTGTGCAGCACATTTATTTGTACGACGGAATACACATACCTACAATTATTGTATGCTTTGTTTTGATTTTCTTTCTTTAAACAGTAAGACAGACAGAGACTGACAATGCACGGCATACGCGTGGCTCTTAAAACAATCTAAAGCCAAATATAATAATCACACGTGTTTGACAAAATGTAGTCCCAGAAGGTTTTCTTTGCTAAATACTGCAACAAAGTTTTATACCAGATAATATGAGTAATGTTAACCAGTCGTCTTCTCCTAGAAAGTTTCCTACGCTAGTCGCCATTGATTTCACCTGATAGTCAATAGAAAAGAGGACTATTACTGCTCTAAAAACGAAACACAAGATATTGCATAATATGGTCCAGATTTTCCATCGGGATATATTGATAATACAACAACAAAATCAAGAATATACAGACATGATGTACACACTTTATAATGAAGAGTTAACGAAAGGGCATAACGGTCCGCAACATTTACCAAATTTCTACAATTGTGTACCAAACTTTCTTCATGGTATGCCAATCTGTCCAAATGGCGTTCAAACTGTACGATGTGTCAAACTATATGCATGGCATGCCAATCTGTCAGTATGGTGTGTCTGCATGGTGATCCAAACTGTCCGCATGGTATGACAAACTGTCAGTATGGCGTGCCAGGCTCTCTGCGTGCAATGCCAAATTATGCGCATGGTGTACCGAACTCTCTGCATAGTCCACCAAACTGCATATTATGCAAGACTAACTGCGCAGTGTGCCAAACTGTCCGCATGGTGTACCCAACTGTATGCGATGTGTGTCACAAGGTCAGCATGGTGAACCAAACTGTCCGCATGGTGTGCCAAACTGTATGCGATATGTGTCACAAGGTCAGCATGGTGAACCAAACTGTCTGCATGGTGTACCAAACTTTCTACATGGTATACCAAACTTTCCAAAAGGTGTTCAAACTGCACGACGTGTCAAACTATATGCCTGGCTTACCGATCTGTCGGCATGGTGTGTCTGCATGGTGTGCTAAACTATCCGCATCGTGTGGTAAATATCAGACGAAATTGTGTGCTTCATATCACTATACGAAGGCTTGATTAACTTTACAACGTTTTATTCATGCACAACAACTACATGTTGTAAAGGAAATATGCTGTGGTCTGGTGGCACGAAACGACAACAGACTCGAAGCAGTCCCTACCTATAATAACAGTTCACTACTCTAACAGAGTGGAAACAGCACACAATATTACACAACGCAACACCATTTAATCTAAGTGTACCATGAATACAAGTAAAACAACAGGTATCTTGAACTATCGAATTAACCTACTTGAGAAACCAAACACCTCAGTAAACCACCTCACTATCGAAAACACATTTCTTAAGTAAGCCTTTTGAAGAGTAGAGATTTGTTTTCGTAAATTCTAAGCTTCAGCAATACCACAACGTAATACAAAACCGTATTAATGCAGACCACTGTATTGCTAATTTCCACTGACAATGTGACCCCATCGTGACCATGTACAAAGTCAGCAAACTAAAAGTAACATTGTACATCAATCACAACACCGTTAGTGCAAGCCAAGGTTAAGCCTGTCGTCACCTTCGAAGATCGTCAGATAAGTTAATGCTTCAAGTCTGTCAGTTTCATTCGAAGATCGTCAGATAAGTTAATGCTTCAAGTCTGTCAGTTTCATTCGAAGATCGTCAGATAAGTTAATACTTCAAGTCTGTCAGTTTCATTCGAAGCTCGTCAGATAAGTTAATGCTTTAAGTCTGTCAGTTTCATTCGAAGCGGTGGCAAGCTACTGCATCCAATCGAATCATGTTCAAATTTGAACACCGTTCCTATAAGATAGAGACAAGTGGAGCACACAGCTAGAACTCAAACAAATAAAATCCAATGCCAGTCCGTGTTTGTACAAATGCATCTTTTCCTTCAAATACTTATGTAATGGCTTCGCTCTTGTACATAGTCATACTTTCGATGTTAAACTTACAAAGCATCCTTTTAAAACCAGTTGCCTCAACAATTTACAGCAGACGTAGAACGCTCATTTGGTTAGTTGGTATTTCATACTAAGAGAGACAACTCGTGAAACTCCAACGAAGCCGCTTGAACAAAGTTCTGAAATATCTGTGTATATAGATTTACACACGTTAACGAATAATAGCAAAAATATTTCAACACCAGACAAAATTCAGATCAAGGAATATCACTATCAAAGACAACGTCTATTATATTAGCTCGTCTCCAGTTGCAACCTTCGTGAATATTTCACCCCTCGATAGTATTAATCGATACGACGAGGCCCTTATAAGTCAAGAGAATAGAGATTTTTGCGTGCTTTAAATGGGAATCCGAGCGCATCAAAGACAAACTCTCTGTCATAAATCCGCTACTGCATTATAGATAATACTGACCCACTACGGTACTATAGATAATACTGATCCACTTCGGTATTATAACAAAAATACTGCAGAAAGTGTGCATTAAAATTTAATGACTTAAAAACCACCAGTCAGCAATTCCGACTCTCTAAATACATATGCAAGAATTTCATGAATATACTTCTTCAGCTCAATATATCATAATACAATAGTGGCCGGGATGACCAAATGCCCTTTACTCTTTACTTCGTTGTATAGAAATTACTGTCCTATTGTGAATGAGTCTCTGTTCATTGAGTTTTCCCAAGTACTCATGTAATTTCTCTTCTTTCCTCTATCCTTCCTCTTTCTCCTTCTAAACACCGTGCTTCTAGTGTACACACTGGAAGTCTCCAAGGTTTCTTTCTTATTATCTCGGTTTCGTCACTGTGAAGGGGCAAATTTAAGGTGATCTATTAATAAAACATTAGGTGAGGCCAGATAACCATTAGTTAGATTTATTGAAAAACGTCCGTGTCAAAGGGTGTTCTGTCTAGCATATTGATGTATTCATTTAGAGTGCGACTGTTGTTACTAATTGGTACATTTGTTTATTCAGCAATCAGACTGACTGCTAGAGACATTTTAAAGTTTCATTATTCACGGAAAAGTGTCAGACTGGAGAAAACGCAGAAATGCTGTTACTTAACCACGACCAGGTCAGGCTGACCAGACGTAAGCGACATGGGGAGAAAAGTGTGGCAAAATACATTTGATTATGATTGGTCACTGTTAAATAAGGGGGGTGTTTTCACACAAACTTTCGTTGGACTTAATATCGCCTTATTGAAACCTGTAGTTAGACTAAATGTTTCTGGGAGAGACTCCGGATGTTATTTGAGAGAAATACATTCGTTAAGGAATCGTGGTCCAGAAAATTGCGAAACCATCGGTTGAGTGACACCCAAAAACACAAAGGCAGAAAATAGCTTTTTGGAACATCTTGAGGTTACGTAAATTAAGACGTTCACTTTGGAAAAGAAATTGGAAAACGGGAATTGCAAAAATCCTTAATCGAGCGGCAAAATCTACGTGTGCAGATTATCTAGAGACGTATGATAGAAAGTGCCTTCTAGAACAAACGTTTGAACGGAACAGTGAACGGGGATCGAGGACTAGCAGGTTATGAAAATCGAACAAGGCGTTTACTTCGATTGTATCACTCGATCATATGATGATTCAAAACTATCAGTAACAGATCGCCAAATTTATTTAAATCTATTTCGAATTTTATTGTTATTCGATGATAGTTTATTTCTAAAGTAGAGTGTATTCCTAATGAAAGGAAGTTTCATAATTGTGTATGTACTTGATTACATTGTTTGTTTATCTTTACGGGGGCTCGTAGTTGTTTGTTCAACATACCTGCGCAGTTTACTCTATCTATTATTATACTCGAACCGGGCCATTATATCGAAGGTGGTCATCTCTTAGATAACTAGTACCAAAAGGGAGTGGGTTTTAGTTATTATTATTATATATTGTACAATATCCCTTGACAAAGTGAGACTTAACACTTATCCTTTGACAAATGTGGCTCGTATACACTATAATATAACCACAATAACCAACCAACACCTGACAGTCACTTCGTACACCCTGAAAGATCTCAGCACTGACTCTCACGGCATCCTGGGAGCTTCATTTGAGAAGCTTCTTTACCCAATTAAATTCGCTTCTTTTACGAGTGAAGTATCTGAGTTGCTTTTAGCTAAAATTCCCTCCTCGAAATATGTTTCCTGCTTTACTAGACAATACATCTGTCTCCACCGATAATTAGCAGCTCACTAACGGGTTTGTGAGCAATTTCAGTTTTAGCTTATCTCATCTATGATTACTAGACACGCCTACCGTTTGATGTTTTTTTTTCAGCCTGGGTCCAGATTTCGTGGCTCACTACGGGGTATCCGGCACGAATATGCCCTTTGGTAATAGCCCTGCTTGCACAAGGATTAAATACATTTAAAGTTAATTTAGAGATCCAAAAATTATGTAACTTCTAGTAAGACATGCTTTTATTCTCTAAAATTATGCCCTCGGTTCGCTACACTCTCCCTTGCGCCAACATATTGCACATCACCTTTTCTTGAAAGCTCTTCTACCATAGGTAATGCTCCTGTTCCCAGCATAAACACAATCGTCAAGTCAAGTACTGATGTTGCATACAGGCCACATATTCAGTTGAATCAATCCCCTGAAATTGATGAACTATCTCAAAAAGTCTAAAGTTTTAAAAATAGTGATTATGAAACCAAATTAGATAGAGAACAACAAAATGACAATCACAAAATCCGCATTACTTCAAAATCTTTTAGACTTGAACGAACAAAATCTTGAAAATACTGGTAAAAGGTTTGTATGATCTGGCAAGAAACATAAATTCTGTTATTACGTTGGATAACTGATAACTCTTCAGCTAGTTAGGATGTTCATCCTCAAATCCCAAATATAACGAGCAAATAAAATATGTGCCTTTTCTCCCATGCATGTAGATGTTCCGTCAAAATATACCAAAATTGTGGTAACATTATTATATCCTGGTTCTGTGATAACTTTTGTCTTTTCTGGAAATCTATTTAGGAGCCAAAATTACTTGTTAGAATCTATTGTAAAGTATGACATATATCATTTCATTATGCGTCACTCACTCATAACTCACAAGGTTTTTCAAACAATATGAACACTCACAATAATAGTTTATTTCTTTGATTATACAAAATAAATATGACAATTGTTTTAATTTCAATTTTGTAGAATATTGGAGACATAATGTCTTCAACATAGTAAATATTAAAGTTTTTTTTCCATTGGGAAAAGACGCACTCCATCGTACCTATCAAATGAGGCAAATCCGGACTCTCAGTTATGTTTATAAAGGAATTGGAAGAAAATCTTACACCAATTGAAAACACAAATGACATAATTATGGATACAGCGCTTGATGGCTTCTTTCACAAATTACTATACGTACCATATGTCTGCCCATCCTCAGGTTATGTATGAGGTAAGGCATTAGCGTGACTTCCGGAAAGATGGCCGCTGTTATTTTACCGGCCTGACGCAGCTTCTCCTTTTTCGTTCTGTTTTTCATGATATATGTGCAAGTTGTCGATATTCGTCTACCTTATTGTGTTTCATCATGCATTGGCTGTTCAGTTCGTGTGTGTTTCTTCATCTCCTTGTTTAGGAAACGAGAACATTTATAAGTTTTCTCCGCTGTTTTGTTCTACTGTTAAGACGTTCTTTGATTTTTTTAATAAACCGCCATCACATGACCACCTGTCAACCCGTTCATGCTATCGTTTTAATTGCTTTAACTGACCACTCCTTGGCTTCTTCATACTACATTCTGCTCAAGACTAAACGAACTGGGACTACATTCATCGTTCCTTAAATGTAAACAGAAGCTAGAAATCAAACGTTGTTTAAAAACTGGCCGGCGTAAAACAAGAAGAAGAATTCCAGTTTTCTCCCCTTCGCCGTTAACAGGTAAACAATGTAAAAATTCGGCCGATACTATTGATAACGTAATGCAAACCCATCTTAAATCGTCGAACGTGGTGTCAACTGTTCCAGAAATACCAGTGTATTGCATTATTCAACGCCCTATCAGTATGACCACTGGAAAGCGCACATAAATAGTTAAGTTTATCAACGACCAGAATATCGATGTTTTCTTCTTAATAGAAACATTGCTAAATCATCAGTCGATGAGCCCAAGTGCGCGGATTTAACACCCACCGCTTATTACATCAAGACGTTCCTCCGCCACTCTCCGATGGTCGGAATTGATGTCATCACAAAGAATTTCATGATAAAATGTCTTAAGTACAACACAACTTTCAATTTCTGACACACATCGTTTGAAGTAGTCCAAACAACACTCACACTGAAACAAACGTCAATCATTTTTTCTACCTCTTCCGCCCTCCTCCTAGTAGAAAAAAATAAGCTGACTGAATCTCTCGTTTTGGAGCAGTTTCCGAATCTCCTGAAGTATGGGTGGCAACCTAATTATTCTTGGAGATTTCAACTTTCACTTGGACTGTCCAGGAAACCCATACATGTCAAAACTCCTAGATTCCATTCATTTGTTCTACCCAAAAAGTCAGTTAAGCAACCCACTCATAAACTTGGTCAGATTTTAGACCGGGCTCATAGACAAGTTGATAATATTCTGCAATCAACCTTTGTATCCCACGAACTTGCATCAGATCACCTCTGCATTATATGCCAACTCGACGTATCAGTCCCTATTTATCCACCTTTAATTGCTACCAAGAAAAACCTCCGTATGACAAATAGAACCAAACTAATACATGACATCCAAGAAAACCTAACAACTTTCATTCCTCCTAAAGCATAAAATCTTGATAACTGCTTGAAAAAAAATGACCAAGCCAACTAGCGCAGGAAAAATACAAATAAACCATAAATCATGACAAATTTAGTCAAACGAAGATATTATTTCATAAATATAATCGCAGCAAATAAAGATGAACTATAACTCCTGACAAATTCATTCAAACGAAGATAATATTTCTTAAATACGTAAATGATTTATCATTCACCGATGAAATTAAGGGAGGTAATTTCAACAACCATATTAGAAGACAGAGATTGAAAAGCAGTAGTATATGAATGGGAGTCTCAGCTAATTATTTATGTTGATGGTAGTAAAATATCAAATTTAAATAATTATTGAACAATAACAAAATATTTTTAAAAAATGAGTAAATATAATCGAGATAAACTACTAGTGTTATTTTAACAATATTAAAAGGATATGTTTTGATTATATTTCTTAGAAAAAGTGGATTTACATACACATTCTGGTGTACCTCTAATCGAGGGTATGCAAATATCAAAATATTTGCCGGCTTTATTCATCTATTGAAATATCTTTTCTTTACTAGTTTCTGTATTAATGGGTTCAATATATTTCACATGTTTTGAATATCTCCCTGTAAGGCCGCGTTGGTATTTTCACTTTGTGTGATAACTTGAAGGTTATCTAATGAGTTGATTTTGGATCTGAGTCAACGTAGTCAATAACAAAGCCATGTGGGAATTCTCCATTAAACATTTCGCATATAAATCTGTGACAATAATAATTTTTTTTTCTTTCCAACAGTAAACATTAAATAACCAGCATTGCTGAGAAAACAAACTTGTTTTTTTCAGTCGGCTGTGTCTGACTACACCATCACTTGATGCTTCATAATTCTTGATCGTGGAATGCGGATGAAATTCGTGGCTCATACATATATATATATAAGTACAAATTGCCAAGGTGCCAAGCCATGATTTCCTTCAAAATGATCACATTGTCTATAGTTATTATTTATCTAAACACAGTATATATGGTAGTCATTAACTAAACACATTATATATAGTCTTCATGAACTAAAGACATTTCATTAATTAATTACGTTATCGATAGTGGTCATCAACTAACCATACCTATATTTGGCCTTACAATGCTACTTTAGTGTTGATGTGCTGTGAAACAGTACTACCGACATAGGTATCTCAGCAAAATAAAACAATCTTAAAATCATTGTTGTCGATAGTAAGAAAATGAGTATATACCAGACAGATGGCGGTGCGGTTTTAATGTACCCATTGACACATACCAGTCAGATTATGTTACGGTCTTACTGTACTTACTACATACAACAGACAGATACATATACCAGACAGATGATGCCACGGTTTTACTGTACCCATTGACACATATCAAAGAGATGGTGCCACTGTTTTACTGTACCCATTTACACATATGATACAGATGGTGCCACGGTCTTACTGTACCCATTTACACATACCAGACAGATGGTGCCACAGTCGTGCTGTACCCATTTACACATACCAGACAGATGGTGCCACAGTCGTACTCTACCCATTTACACATACCAGACAGATGGTGCCACAGTCGTACTGTATCCATTTACACATGCCAGACAGATGGTGCCACGGTCTTAGTGTATCATTTACAAATATTAGACAGATAGTGGCATGCTCGTATTAAACCCGTCTATACAGGGAATGTGAAAAGCAGAAATGATCCATTTAGGTATCAGCTAATATCTCTGCTGCCATTGACATGCAAATTCAATTTAGAAAACTGCAAGCTGAACGTAATGAGTCCTCAGTGACTAATAAAACCATATTCCATAATTAACAACAGCATGGCTTCCGAAAGCATCTAAGCTACATCACGGCCTCCATTGATATTCTCGAGATAATCAACTGGACATTGACTGCAGCAGTCCTATGTATGCTGCCTTTTTCGATCCTCAAACGGCTTTTGACATTTGGCAAACTGATTGATGTTTTAATCTAAACAAAATTGCATCTTGGGAAAAAATATGGACAAGAATTGATGGATATATATCACCGGTTACGAAGTGCACTTGTGGATAAGAAATGCCAATTTAGATATAGTGATTTCGGGGACAGCTTTAGACGTCGGAATGCAGGTGCGTGTATAGACTAGCTGCCTTAAATCTTTGGTAAACAGCAAACTAATGAAACAGTGTACAATTGGAGATATATGCTGTTTTTAGAGTACCTTATATGCATGTCCAATTCCTTTGATAAATTAGCTAAATATTCGAAATTATAACGGCTATTATTATAAATGAAACAACAAACTACATTATACAAAGTCATCAATTGATTTGCGTTGAGTAATATGTAAAATATCACATTTAGCCAGAACATAATTCATGAAATTGACTTTGCAAGGAATATAACAATATAGGTCACGAAGTGCAATTAACCGGACCGGTACCGAACTGCAATTCATATTAGTCATACAAATCTGGGATGGATACCTCAGACCTAAACCCCAAATTAACAACCAGTTTATATAAGGAAATACTAGATCCGTCTATCACGAGTTTATTTCCAGGTCTGACTACTAAGTGATGGCTGAAACTATTTCCCAGACCGACCGCTGCCAAAACTTTTGAACTTAACAAGTTTTCATTATAAGAACAAGGCCTTCCTTATTTATGTTCTCAAAATGTTTATATTTATAGGCATTGTCTGGTTGTGGATATTGCACTTGTTTATTTGTCGCCTATGTTAGTGTAATAAGTAACATTTTCTTCTTGGTATGTTTATTGTAATCGATAATGTAAATTGCTAAATTTCTTTTTTCTGTTCTCATTTTTTTATATTTGTATAGGAGCTAGCCCTATCGGTTAAACAAGAGTCATCGGATAGAGATTGATTGATTTATTGATTGATCTCACCTCTGTCTGTCTCTTAGTCTTTTTGTCTGCCTTTGCTTTTTTCGCATGTTAATAAAAATATATCGCATGCTTCTATGTGAGCTGTACAAATGTTTGGGAGAAGAATAGATGTCTAGATAAAGATGTATCGATTGGATCTCAGTATTTTCTTAACTTTTGCATCTTCTTCTTCCAAGTATTCAAACACACTTCCACTAGTAAAGTATTTTCCTGACAAATGTTATCATGATGTCTATATATTATGTCGGAGTAACAACTATTTAAAGCTAATGTATTAATCGTTGTAATATCTGACATTAAATATATATTCTTATCTCTGATGTCGTCTATCTAGCAAGCTTTTTATTCTAGCTGGTTCGCTAACTCTATATCGTTTCATATGCGGAAAAAATGGCTTAGTGATTTTCATAGGCGACAACTCCGGCGTGCTTAATATGCTTATTGTTGATGGAAGAGAAGATTGGAGCAAAAACATAAAATAAAAGGGAGACTGAAAATAAAGGAAAGAAAGAGAAAGAAAATGCAGCACGTCCCAAGATATTTAAAATATCTATTCATTAAAAAATTTCTGTGTTGGAACTCGATGTATTTTTTTGTCAATAATGCAAGATGAGTTGACCCTAAATGTAATGTTAGCGCTAACAAGATTAACATCCGCACACTGTATCATTGCTCTCTCTCTCTCTCTCTCTCTCTCTCTCTCTCTCTCTCTCTCTCTCTCTCTCTCTCTCTCACACACACACACAAACACACACATACATATATATATATATATATATATATATATATATATATATATATATATATATATATATATATATATATATATATATATATATATATATATATATTTATATATATATATATATATATATATATATATATATATATATATATATGTATGTGTGTGTGTGTGTGTGTGTGTGTTCGATTTTAAAGGTAGATTTAATAGTTTGTCAGTCACTTCGCTATTGTGTCTGCAGCTTGGAATTTTTAGTGATAACTAGCATTTGGCCATGATGCCGCAGACAGCATCATGTCCCACCCAGTCACGTTATCTTGATACCGGGTAGACAAGTCCTAACACTAACCTCTTAATGATGAGCGCCAAGCGAGGCAGCTCTTAGCACCATTTGTATAAATCTTTGGTATGACTCGACTAGGGTTCTAACACGACACCTCCTGCATCCGGCATCCGAGACCGACTGTCTAACCACAGGCCGCGGGAGCGGTTTATACATTTGTAAACTGTATTGTTGTGGCACAGTTACATTAGCAGGATTCGAGCTCTGTTTTCAAGGTGCTTCTGTTGATAACAGTACAGTTACACGTGTCCTATTATTATTATTATTATTATTATTATTATTATTATTATTATTATCATTATTATTATTATATATATATATATATATATATATATATATATATATATATATATATTGTAACTTTCATGAAACTAAGCTTTGTTTTGTGGCAACCGTCATGCTTCATTTCCTACGTGCTTCTTTTGATGCAATTATATGACCTAGACGTTACGAATCTTTCAATGACTACACTCCATGTGTTCTTCAGTTGTTGCTATAAATAGATGAATGTAAAATATTTATTAAAAAAACATGCATACAGAGTGAAACAGATCTAAATGGCCTGCATTTTCAATTTTTGTTCATAAATGATATAAAGTTTCCTTGCAACTTTAAATGTCATTACAGTATGACGTTAAGAACACCTCTTCGAGGCTATTTTGGATCTTATGCAAATAGCAGTTTCTACAAAGCAAGTTTCCATTTGTGCCCAACATTATCTGTTCACTCGAGGTACAATAATACCTACGCTTAACCGGAATCAGGGACGAGATCTGCGCATACATGTATATATAAAGCATTCGTACGTCATAGCCCATTCAATTACCGAAACCCGTAAAAGACCCGTACTTACCCTGTTAGAACTTTTTACACGAGGCTTTTCAGAAGAATCAACAACAACGGGAGAAGTATTAGATTACTCAGCACCAATACAAGCCATATGCACCATGTACGTTATGCACCGACATGTAACTGAGAAATGTAGATGTTAAGAAATATGTTACGTTGAATGTTAATGAAGCATATCGTCTAGTTAACGGTGTGTTACATTTAATCGATAGTTTTACCAAAACATGAACACATATGACGGATTAAGGGTACTGAAATATTAGCTATTTAAAAAAATATATATATTCAGACAGATAAAGTATACCAGGAAGAACATGAGTAGAAACTATTTTGCCATATTTTATGAATTCTGAGAACGGGAGAAAGTTGCTGGCAAGATAGAATTTCTGCTACAATTACGCGCTTAAAACCTTTATGGAAATATGGTAGATTATTATTGTGATCTATGGACGTAGGTCACGGTGTCATACCTAAGTCAGAACAGGAAGTAACAAAATGAAGGCTGATAATACAGACGATTTGTCCCAGCTGGAACAACTTGACAACACAATTACTTTGAAAGTTCTGAAGACAAGATACGAGAAAGATATTATATACGTAAGAAAATCTCTCTCTCTCTCTCTCTCTCTCTCTCTCTCTCTCTCTCTCTCTCTCTCTCTCTCTCTCGTTTCAGAAGAGAGTGCAACTTGTAATACTCATCAATTTATTGTATAGATAGATAGACAGACAGACAATAGATAGATAGATAGACTTTTGCAGACGATATGCCTTAGAAATTCGTATGTTTTTATATAAATGCATTATCCATTTGAAATAGTTTCGTTGGGAAACTGGATACTTTTGCAAATGAGTTTAGCACACTCGAATAACAATATCACGCCATATAACATAAACATTATTTTACACCTGGGCCATACTGTTAAGTAAACATTGCTATTCCGCTGCCATATAAATTCTACCGGAAGCATTCCTCCGTTCGCATAGTCTTATTCAATCAGAGATTAAAATTATATGTATCTCTATATCCAGATATAGAACACTCAACAAGACTGTCCTTAAACAAAAATGTATGTACGTGGGGAATAAACAAGCATGATAGTGTCTTCCAAACACTACTACTAATAACTAATTTCATTTTGCAGACGAAATGTCTCAAACGTGACATCTATTTTTATGGAGCACAAGTTCCCAATGTTCATTTATATAGTTTCAAAGGTAATATAATGGAGTGAGAATCAGTGGTGGTTGTAGAATCGTCCTAGCAATTTTACCCATCACGGTATATATGTACGTGTCTGAAGCAGATGCATTCAACTAGAACAACAAAATCGTATTAATTGTTTGAATGGCGTCCTTTGTGTATTTTGTATTCTTATTAAATATTGACTTTGCATGGTTCTTTGTGTAGTTTGTGTTCTTATTGAATTTCTATACAGCCCGTTATGCATTGAGGGCTCTGATAAATGTCTTCATTCAGTATGTGGTGCCGGTTTACAGTGTTTTTCTACTCCTCTTTACAAATGTATGTATACGTGAAATAAATAGCGTTTAAAGTCATAAAGGTAATTTAATGTAATTCAAAGCGGTAGTCGAACGCTGCCATTTGAATTTATGTTTGAAGAAAGGTTAGTATTATAACATATTATTTTCACGATCTCGTGTAACATGTTTTCTCTTGCCGGCAGTGTATCGCAAACGAAGCTTAGGGTGTACAAGCTACTGCATGACAATATTTTGACCCTCAGATCACGATGACATGCCATTGGTTGCTTTCGTGTATCAATATTCCGACCCTCAGATCACGATGACACACCATTGGTTGCTTTCGTATATTTTAAGGGATTTAATTGTAAATGATCACTCACTCAATAAATTTACTCTGTCAGAATGTTATTTGTATTTCTTCTTTTGTTTTATTAATGTATGTTTTCTTTCTTTTATCAATATGCATATTATTACTCTGTACGCCAGTTAATTGGCTCGGGTTGGCTTCAACGGGAAATACACAATACTACTATTTCCTCTACTATGGCCTTCGCTATTGTCTTTATAAGATATTACCAATTATAAAGACGTTAACTGTATCGTATCCCCCGTGTTTGCTTTAGAGAATCGTTTTTCTTTCAAAAATGTTTATTTATTTATTTATTTTTTTATGCCTTCGTCTTAACGTGTTACATTACAACGTGTACACAATTTGAATAAAGGCTTTTACACATTACTTACAGCCTTTACCTCAACAAGGAAATCAAAATTATATATGTATACTAGGCAAGTACAGATTAGTACTCTAATTAAATCAATAGAAGGAGTAAGGCTATTAAAGTTGACACACGTAGAGCATAGGTGTTGAGTGCATGATTTATAAATCATAGCATAATCGTATTGAATATAAAATAACAAAGAAGACATTGTACACGGATTCGATAAATAACACATCGGATACAAAGACACAAAATTAAACTAAGCGTGGAATAAGTTTTTTTTATCAAAACAAAACAATGTAGCATTTGCTCTATTTTTTATGATCTCAAACTAAGCATGGAATACGTTATTTATTAAAACAAAACAATTGAGCATTTTCTGTATTACACTACGTTGTTCCATATTTATTTTGAAAATATTCCATATAAATATATATTTTAGTTTTATAAATGTTTTAAAATATTTGAAAAGTGTTTTATATTTTTTGTTACAGTTATTTTTTTCTCCTTAATGAACCAGATAGAAATTTTTTTCCAGCGACAAATACAATTTATTGCTTTCCTTGACCATTGTCCACTCAACAAATAAGCCTAATAAATTATACAAACTATATTGAGAACATAGTGTACCGTGATTATCCTATGTAATTTTATACAGTTATAGGCCATTACAGGTAATTTCATTGGAAAAAATCCAGCTGGTTTCTTCGTTTTTATGTGTATGCCTGCTTTTGACCTCAAGAATAGATTTTAAAACTAACATGGCATTCAAAGTATTTGTATAAATTAAATATATATACCAATGCTATTCGTATATCAAATAGACAAAATTTATATACCAATACTATTCGTATATCAAAAAAACTAAATTTATATACCAATACTATTCTTATATCAAATAAACTAAATTTATATACCAATACTATTCGTATATCAAATAAACTAAATTTATATACCAATACTATTCGTATATCAAATAAACTAAATTTATATACCAATACTATTCGTATATCAAATAAACTAAATTTATATACCAATACTATTCGTATATCAAATAAACTAAATTTATATACCAATACTATTCGTATATCAAATTGAGATCATATGCATAGTACAATGATATGAATATATAAAGATTCTTTCAACGGCAAGCTTATTTTATAGATCAATGGCAAATTTCTCCTCATTCATGAATCATAAACATCATATAAAAATAAAAGTAAAATGTATTAATAGTACCTGTGTTCTAAATGATATTAAAAAGGTACATAATATCATTGAAATCCTTTCTCTTTCCATTCCCCTCTTGCGCGTAAATGACAAAATAAGCACACATCTGGAGCTAAAGAGGAAAAACATTGCGCTGGGCGAAAACATTAAACATTGACTTGTATGAAAATACGAGAGTAGGGATTTTCGCTTATGTCATTCGATGATGTCTTTGGACCTATGAATGATGGTAATGCTATACAAGCACTCCAAAAGGAGAGAGAGAGAGAGAGAGAGAGAGAGAGAGAGAGAGAGAGAGAGAGAGAGAGAGAGAGAGAGAGACAGACAGACAGACAGACAGACAGACAGACAGACAGAGGAAACGAAAGGGAGAATTTTGATGCAATTATGCACCCTGTTTGACTTTTTTAAACTTTAAAAGTGTTCATTAAAGCAGAACAATGACTTACATTAACTGTCAATAGATGAAAATACTTATATTACTGATTGTTGATTCGATCGGTCAATACACAGTTGCCAGGAGCATATCGTAACTCCATTTAAGTTAAAATATATATCTTTAGGTGATATAGATAAATATATGTATATTATTTACGCTCTATCAATCATATACCTCGTTTCCGTTTCATTTATACATCTCGTGGTATATCATTGACATGGTATATATATATATATATATATATATATATATATATATATATATATATATATATATATATATATATATATATATATATATATATATATATACACCATAGACATTGAAAATAACATGGCATTTTAAGTGTTGGTATAAAGAAATTTGATATACTAATGCTATTGGTATATGAAATTGTGATTCGCCCACGGCGCAATAATACCCATATATAAACATTCTAGCGAACGTCAGCAGCTGATTATAGGCCAATGATGAATTTCTGCACATCAATCATTAGTGTGAAAATAACGATAACAAGTATCAATAATGTTTTTGTTCTCTAAATGAATTCAATATGGCAAACATGGACACATTGTCATTACAATCCCTTCTGATTTCTGTTCCCCTCCCCTCTCATGCATAACGAACAAACTACGCAGAAATGTGGAGTGAGAGAGAAAAGGAATTTGTTCTAGGTTAATACCTTGAAAAAGAAATTACACCAATTAACCTAATAGAATATTGTTCATCGTAATGATACGTGTGCCTTTCCTTGGAATTTATCTACAGTGTTCATAAATGATACAAACTTGCAAGGTGCTGTCGGCATTATTCAGTAACTTTCTCTGTTACGTGATACACATACTGTGATGTATTGAATGTTACGTGATACACATACTGTGATGTATTGAATGTTTTGTTTATTGTTATTGCTTCTTAAACATATAATTCTGTTCTAACATTTGATTCTTATTAATTAAATTTAAAAAAATATTCATTGGTCTCTCTCTCTCTCTCTCTCTCTCTCTGTTTGTCTGTCTGTCTATATATATATATATATATATATATATATATATATATATATATATATATATATATTACGAAAAATAAATTAGTTTTGTTGGTTCATCAATTTGCTTAGTTTATATTCCACATTAATTCCATCAGCTTGTAGGGTAATGGCTTAGCATTTTTTTAAATGGAGTATCTAACCATTTATTTGTAGTGCTCGACTTTTATTATTAAAATTCGCTTTCATGTTTAAATCATAAGAGTGTATTATATTGAAATAATCACTCTGAAGTAAAGGAAAAAATAAAAAGGAGAACATTCAACGTATCAATATGCAATTGTGATTTCAAATAGCCACAAAAGGCATAGAACTACATTTTGTAGCAGCCTGTGGTAAATCTTGACTATGTTCAAATGGCAAATATAAATATATTTGTATGTGATATAAATTAAATATATGTACAGTATGTAACATTTATCAATAAAACAGGCTTGAGTACGTGTCAGACGTGTGCGTGTCAGACATGTACGCGTCAGACTTGAGTACGTGTCAGACTTGAGTACATGTCAGACTTGAGTACACGTTAAGCTTGAGTACCGGCCAGGTTTGAGTACGTGATAGGTTTGAATACGTGTCAGGCGGTAACAAGCTCAATAACATCAAGTATTGCTTTGTCACTGTGTACTTGACAAATAGGTGCTTTTTTACTTAATAATTTTAAAAAAAACACTTTACGGTTTCTCCTTGTGTTTAAATTTGTATTGACATACACTCAGGATTATATTAAAACATAAAAAAAATATATTTGCATTATTATAAACTGCTGTAAATGAACAGTACATGAACAAGTAGGAAGCTATGTCTTAGTTCATGGCATGGGGCTGGTTTTGAAAAGGACAAAACAGAGCAATACATTCAAATAATCTTATACTGATGGATTGGTGTTTATTTTATAACTCGACCAAAGTTTATCGTTTCCACCCGTTGCATCGTTTCTTGACTTGAGCCACTAGTTCTCTATATTTATTCCAAAGTTTATCTGTTCCATCATTTTTTTTTTGACTACTGTGTTTACCTCTCGATATTCTTTTCAGTTTCTCTTTTTCAGTTTAAACTTGTTTTATTGACGTGTCGCTTTTCTTCTCCATTTTCATCCCAAAGTTTCTATTTTCCACCCGCTGCTTCTTTTCTTCACTTGTGCGATTAATTCTGAATTGAAAATGGATCTATTAGTAAATTACATTACTATGACTTTTTAAATTTAATTCGTGGAATATTCTTGAATATACCCATGTCATGCTGACCGTATTAAACTGCATTTGGTTTATAACTTTTTTAAAAATGACAATACCATAACTAAATTTGAATGGAAAAAAAAACATTCAATTGTACTGTATTGTTATGTTTGTAGACAAATTGTGGAGATATTCTCATTGCTCTGAACCCCTGCAAGGAACTGCCAATATTTGGAGAAAATGTAAGTAACATTACTGACTAGTCATTTATTAAAGAATTGAAATCTCGTCTATGTTAATTGTAATTTTTCTTTCTTTTCTTTTCCAAGAACAAAAAAAGAACACATAGGAAGAATGCTGCCTACTAAATTTAGTAGATTAGAGAAAAATACAGAATCGTATTGTTACGTATTGTTTTATATTTGCATTACTGATGCTGGTACAATAATAAAACTTTCAAAGACAGAATGGTAGCCTAGCCATAGTGGTACCTCATTATAACGCCTCTCGAAATACATATGTCTCTAATATAACGTGGGTATTTATGATCGTGGATAAAATTCCAGTAATTGAACGTGTTTGATTGTTTATTACTTATTTTATCTCGCTTGCTTTCAGTTATGATCATTTATAACATTATAAGCAATAGCATTTACTAAATGTTGAGTATTTCGTGCACTGTTATGACTCAATGATGTTGGAATAAATCCAATACAATGTGATTGATCTGTAACCCGTAAGGGTCATGTTAGATGTACGCGATATAAACGATCACGTGACTCCCCGCTCCTACCCTCTTTTTCCTAATTTCGCAATTTTTTAATTTTTCCAAAACTGCGTATTGGAATACTATATAATCTCTGCTTTAGCGAAATATAGTTATATTTGGGCTTTTAAAAATGACGTGAAGTCATTGTCTTTTGAGGTAACCAGTTTTTGAATCCATGTTAGCTTTTCTTCAATTCATTTGGATTTTTAAGGATTAATTCGTATATCTGGAAATATTTTATGTGTTCATACATAATTCTTGGACAAAGACAGTTTATCAGAATTCTTTTCGGATTTCCAACACTGGAGTGTTAAATATTGTGTTTCTACAAGGAACTGTAGATAAACAAAAAACAGACTTCAGCAGACATTATCGTCTTTCATCTTGGATTTTAAACATCAATCGAAAATGGATCTATTAGTAAATTACATTACTATGACTTTTTAAATTTAATTCGTGGAATATTCTTGGATTATAACTTGGATTAGATTCTTAAAACTGCAAGTTCTTTTCCCATTTTTTAATCCTTTCCAATGGACATACATTATTTGGTACATTTTACGAAGCTTGTTGTTTTCACTCTTTCTTTGTTACCGTTTAGTAGATCCTAAACTTGTAACACAGTTGATTGACCCTTTTCACTGAATATGGAAAGAAGTCGCTGAAGTTAATATTTGTTCTTTCAATCGTACATAAGAAATAATACAAGACAATTGTCCCATTCTTGGACCCATAACAAATATATAAACATTGGCTTGAAACACAATTGTTGGCCGGTTCAGGCTAGGTATTGGGTGAGGGTTCCATAATTTTATAAATGTCCTTGACTTTCCTCAGAAGGGCATTAATGCAAAAGTCTATATTTCTATTTAATCAGACTCTTTATAATATCAGATAAATGTACCCAACAATAAAACGTCGGACAATTGCACGCAACAAGTGAAAATATGTGTGTAACATTTTTTCGACGTGGTATCCGGCCATCCTTCATCCCCGATCCGGACATACCTTCAGATGACAAATGATTCCACAAGCAATCAATGTCTTATATAATAACACTAATCAGGAGTAAAATATACAAGTCTTCGATAACTTGCAAATATTTTATTTTATTTTTCTGGACTTTATACATTGAACCCATTGCCACAGTATGAACTAGGTGGGTATAATAAATCTTGACAAACATGTACAGTGTTACAATGACAACTACAACTATTCTGTGTCTACCTAGCTACTCTACTTATTGTTGTTTTATTTATTTAATTGAACTTATCATATTTTCAGGCAAAGTGGTAGCTATTCAACTTCTTTTTGTGAATAAAAGATATTTCCTTTTAACAGGAACACAAAAAACATGACTGGCACAACTTCTCAGAAAAACCAGCTCCTCATGTTTTTAATATCGCTGCACGTGCATTTCGGCGCATGAGAGAGACCAAGACAGATCAGGTTATCATCGTTAGCGGAGAATCCGGGGCCGGAAAAACTGAGAGCACAAAATTTATGGTGAAGCATTTTGTCCACATGTGTAGAAGTGACAACAAGGAATTGCATGAAAAAATCATAAAGGTATTTGAAATTGTTTCCATTGACATTTGCCTTCCTATAAACAACGCTAACAAAAATTTGCTCAAAAGTCTCAAATCTAATCCCGTTTAAGATATATCTCTGGTTTTGTTAGCATTAGCTCTAGCTAACAGTATGTTTGACCCTCGTGACAGTGATAAGAGGTCGCAAAGACATTTTCTTGCGGGCCTGGCAAATATTTTTAATTTTGAAGAAAAAACAAATTTAAATGTGATATCATGGCAGAGTATCAGACCTACTCCCAAATAAAATTAAGGGGGCGATAAAATGTCGTTATGACAGCGGGCTATATATAAATGCTTAACAAGTCCGTGTAAAACAGTTGCGAATTAAGGTTATGATATGGTGTACGATCAGTTAGGGCACACCTATCCATTACTTGTTATGAGATGGTGTACGATCAGTTAGGGTACACCTATCCATTACTTGTTATGAGATGGTGTACGATCAGTTAGGGTACACCTATCCATTACTTGTTATGAGATGGTGTACGATCAGTTAGGGCACACCTATCCATTACTTGTTATAATATGGTGTACGATCAGTTAGGGTACACCTATCCATTACTTGTTATGAGATGGTGTACGATCAGTTAGGGCACACCTATCCATTACTTGTTATGATATGGTGTACGATTAGTTAGGGTACACCTATCCATTACTTGTTATGAGATGGTGTACGATCAGTTAGGGCACACCTATCCATTACTTATTATGATATGGTGTACGATCAGTTAGGGTTCACCTATCCATTACTTGTTATGAGATGGTGTACGATCAGTTAGGGTACACCTATCCATTACTTGTTATGATATGGTGTACGATCAGTTAGGGTACACCTAGCCATTACTTGTTATGATATGGTGTACGATCAGTTAGGGCACACCTATCCATTACTTGTTTAACAGTCAGAGAATATGTCAGCTGGCAAAGGAGTCAATAATAGCGCACTAAGTATTTTGAGATGCACCGGTTGAATTGTAAATATATATTTTTCCCCCACAAATTGGCATACACAAAGATTTCGTTTCCACCGATTAGAGTTGTATAAAAAAACGCTCTTTTCCAATTGTAAGATTGCAAAATGATTTTTTTCACCGGTTTAATTGCAAAAACGATTTTTTTACATCGGTTGGATTGCATAAGGACTTTTCCCTTATCAGTTCCATTGCAAAATTATTTTTCCCCACTCTACACAATATAAGCTTCATTTTGTGTACCATAGCTAACAAGACAAGAAATATTTTAATTGTGAAATCCTTTATTTAATTTCATAACGGCATACTAACATGTCAACTCTTAGTGCGGTGCCATGTTGATATATTCTAAGGAAAGGATGGGTGTTTTTACACCACTAGGCTCAACAAAGAATGTTCTGGAATCCTGCTTTAAAGGGTCGTGGAAAATAGCATATATTAAGTTCTGTCGGAAATGAATCAATGTCCGATTTCGTAATACTTAAGCTTTGAAAACAGTATCTCCATTCCTAAACAGGTGAACCCGTTGTTAGAAGCTTTCGGGAATGCCAAGACCCACATGAATCCTAATTCAAGCCGCTTTGCCAAGTACCTGGAACTCAGTTTCTCTGAAACTTGGGACCTCACTGGAGGTAGGCCAGTCCTTTTATTGACGGTATAGATTGTCTTCGTAATGAAACAATTTCTTCAAATTGACTGTATTTAGAAAATAAACATAAAATTTCTTTCTAATTAGGTCGTGAGATCAAAGTGTATTCAATACGAAAATGTATGAAAGGAATTGTGTTGATTCGGCTGCGTACCTGTAGCTGAATATGTTCATTTGGAATATCTTAAAGTTTTTCCTATGAATCTTGTTTGGCAAAACTAATAATAATCCATAAAATTTGTAAAGCAATAAGACTATTCGTTTTGCAGAAACTTGCTTTGAGAAACGATACATCAGTAAATCCAGTTTTAAATATACTCATTTTTTTTAAAAAAAAATGTTTGCAATGAGGCATCTAACCGAAAGCGATATAAATGATACAATTATGGTAAATTCTTCCTCTATTTACATGTAGTGATTATCCGAGATTATATGCTGGAAAAGTCCAGAGTTGTCCATAGGTCCGTCAATGAAGGAAACTTCCATGCATTCTACTCACTGCTTCATGGCGCTACCAAGGAAACCCTTGAAGCTTTATATCTTGACAAAAGCATCAGATCTTACAGGTAAGCATAAGGTGACGACAAGGTATTGGAGTATATCAGCTATTTACTTTTCAATTGATTGGTTCGTTGATTGATTGATTGATTGATTGATTGATTGATTGATTGATTGATTGATTGATTGATTGATTGATTGATTATTGATTGATTGATTGATTGATTGAGTATTATTGATTATTGATTGATCGATTGATTGATTGAGTGATTGAGTAAGTGAGTGAGTGATTCATTCATTCATTCATTCATTCATTCATTCATTCATTCATTCATTCATTCATTCATTCATTCATTCGGTACGTAATTAGAAGTATAGGACACACGGCAATTACTGCAGAAATTAACAAATTTCAACACGCAAGAATTGATAGACTTTTAATGTACATTACAAATGTCACCTGGAATCACATATTAAACTTAGTATACTTTGTAACCTCAGAATTATGCAGAGCGACCCCGATAGCCTAATTGCTGAAGCGAGATACAAGGACATGTACAGAGAGCAGAATAGGGTTCTACAACAGATTCAGACGGTATTTGTTTCATTATTCATCAAGCTATTTTCAGAAAGCATTCAGAATAAACAGACATTCAGAGGCGATCAGTCATTTTAATTGTTGTACTGGACAGATAATACTGTACTGATTGATTTTGAAAGAATCATTACAAACTTACGTATTAGGCTTCAACACACTTGTTTAATTTGTTGTTTAGGTTTTGTTTGGTGTAAATAAATAATGATTATTAAGCAATAATTAATAAATCATCACTATACCGAATTATTAGTACAACTATTATACGGGCATATCTATGTGCAATATTTTTTGTTACGGCCACATTTTCTTCTTATAATGCAAAACACTCAGACGCGCTTATACTTCTCTCTCTCTCTCTCTCTCTCTCTCTCTCTCTCTCTCTCTCTCTCTCTCACACACACACACACACACACACACACACACACACAGAGGAACATCTACTACAGCGATTCAAGTGGTACATAATATAACTAAGCATGAAAACCTCTGGCCATGTATTAGTTCACTGTATGTAGTTTTTATTTCACTTTATATATATCTATATATTTTTATTTATATATATCTAAGCGGATAAAACTTTTCTCTTATGTCTGCATATTTTCCTACTTAGCCCGAAATTAGGGGAAAACACCGGACATAATATTGAATGCAAATCAATATATAAAGGCATCTGCTACTGAGGACCAACGTTTAACTTGTTTTAACCTGTTGCAAACGTTCCATGTATTTATTAGTTTACCCAACGCCTTAATGTCAACGCCTTAATTGAACATGTCTCCGAGGACAGAGTTCTTAAATATATTTTATAATATAGGACCCCACAGTAGTGGAGTCCCTGCTGGCTGCAGTCATCCATCTTACTGAAGTCCGGTTCGTCGAGTTACCAAAAATGGCTGGGGCTGCCGACCTAATGGACTTGGGACCGGTGGTTAATGGTGGGTTTTAGGAAAACGAATGTGATGTTCCTGATAGTTGATTATGTCATTTACAGACAATTCATTTTTTTAATGTTTAGAAAAGAATGTGTTTTTTTTATACTTCTGAGATCTTGATTATTCACCAGACAAATGGTAAATATGTTCATTTCCTAACTCAAGAGAAGACATTTATACAAAACAGTAACTGTTATTTCACAAGTAATTTGGTTTCAATGTATAAAATATGAGTATTAAGTGCTTCACTTTCATCTATCATGGATTATTTCGGAATAAAGAATTAGTTTGTCCATCTATTTCAAACTGATTAAATGACGTTTGTCGACTTTCGTCTCAATCGGTGTCAAAATACTATGGTCTACTCACTCTTGAATCTTTTTTTCTTCGTGGTTAGTCTCCCTGGATGATCTTTACAGAACATTTAGAGAGACCCCCACAAGAGTGCCCTTCTAGTATAGTTGCCCAATGGTATTAATGTTACTGGCTGTACTATAGTACGTTTTTTGTTTTCTTTATGTTTGGTTTGATGTGGGAGGTTTGGAGGATTTATTTGTTTGTGTGTGTTGTTTGTATAAATTGACGATGAGGTTTTTTCCAGTTGTCAGTGGGTTATTTTAAATTCTAAATATTCATTATATTTTATTAGAAACGTTTCCGTCGTTCTCTCTTTCTCTTCTATTTTTGTCTTCCTATGTCTCCTTCTAGTTCTGATCGTTTCTTGTTCTGTTTCGTGTCGTTCTTCTTGTCCCAGGTCATTTTTGAAGAATCTGTTGTTTTGTCCCTATTGTTGGCATCGATGATTTTAACATCTTTGTTCCTTATGTTTGTACTCTAGCGTTTTTGTTTGTTTTTGATTAATTTATTTCTTTATTGTATCTTCTATTATGTGTTACTACTTTTGGTTCTCCTTTTGTTGTTGTTGTTGACGTTGTTGTACTTCCTGTTTTTGTATTTGTTCTTTTTTTTCTATTTCTTGTTTCTGCCTTCCATGTTGTTATTGTTAGTTTTGCTTTTGTCATATTTGTTGTGTTCGTTCTTGCCCTCTTTGTCTCAGTTTCGGCTTGGAGGTTTTCTTCTTGTTGCTTTTTTCATTTTTTAAAAATGTTTTGTTTTGTCTCCATTGCTTTTTGATCTTTGGTCTTTTCTCTAGTCGTTGCTTGGGTCTCTTGGTTTTTAGGGCATTTGTGTGGAATATGTAACCGTCTCTCCACATCTGTTGGATTTTCGATGAGAAGTATAACCCGTGTAGGTAGAAGGCTCTTTTATCGCCTGTCATTTTGCTCTTTTTTATTTCCACTATTCTTATTTCATTATGTGTTGCAGTTAATGGAATAGTTGCTAATCTTGATGCTATCATCTTTAAGTTGAAGTTTTTCTCGAACATTTATACCGTCGCTTCTAATGGTATCTCAAGTTGGGTGTGTATACACCAGCTAGATACTTACTTTCTTCCTCTGATAATCGTATACTCATTGTTCCCAAGGTGAAAACAAAGTCATATGGACAACATTCTTTTGCACACCAGGGCACGGCGACGTGGAACGAATTGCCCATTGAAATTAGACACAAAGACACAGTGGTCCTTTTTAAGAGTGCTCTTAAGACTCACCTGTTTCGACTGCAGGGACAAACTTAGCGACCTAATCATATTTTGTATCTTATATATTTTCAGCATGTTTTTATGTTTTCCAATTTCATTGTTTTTGTCATTTGTTGTTCTGTAGTATAGTCATATCATTATTGATGGTGTAAAGCGCTTAGCGCTTCGTAAGATTAGGCGCAATACAAAGTTCTCATTATTATTATTATTATTATTATTATTATTATTATTATTATTATTATTATTTCAGATAGCTATAACTCTCCAGATTTGTATTTTCCTTAATATGGGTGTGGGATTCTTTATTTTGACTGTCTGTCCTGCACTGGTTGTTTCACCTAGCGGAAATATCGGATATGTTACCCTGGGTCTTATTATATAGCACTTATATCCGTTTGGATTTATGGATTAGAGTTTCATGGATTCTGGATTTAGGACCTATACTGCTAATAATAATGTTGTTGTTCCTGGCTTCCTTTCTCGTGTTATTTTTTTAATATATTTCCAGTTCTTGTGCTCGTTCTCTGTATGAACTTTCAACGAACGGTCCTTAGCTTGTTTATCTTATCTTTGCTTTGAACACTTTCTCAAGCAGGCGCCATTTTTTCATCGTGTATCTCTTGTATCGCGTAAGCAAAATTCCCTGTTCTTGTGAGTAGCATTCACTGTTAAATTTATTTTGGTCAATCTTTTTATATAATTTGTATTGTTTAGTTTTTGTTTCTTTAAGTTATAATTTCATGGTCGCAGACAAATCCTTGGTACTTGTAACAATAAACTTTACGACTTTCTGGCAGTTTGTTATATTCGTGTCATGGCAAGGGTTTGGGTAAAATCGTAAGACTTTCTTTCACAAGAATGAGTATCCATTCGGTGTCAAAATAATGTGGTATACTCATTATTGATTCTTTTCAGCATCAGAGTTACTTAGCATCAAAGCGGAGGATTTAGTCGAGGCGCTTGTTTCCACCAAAATTAAGATAAGAGGTAAGGAGCTAATACTAATATTAATTGCATAAAATCTATGCTTCTTCTGGACGTAGACTCTTTCTTACCGTTGAAACCATTTATTGTAATGACCAAATATTAAATCCCTTGGAAGAAAAAGAAGAGTGTTTTTGTGTGTGTGTGTGTGTGTGTGTGTGGTCCTAAGATATTAGGTAAGGAACTAACACTAACACTATCTGTATAAAATGTCTACGTCTTTTTAACGTGGACACTTTCTAACCGTTGGAATCCATTCATTGTAATGACCAAATATTCTACCCGTAGGAATAAAGAGAAGTGTGTGTGTACGTGTGTGTGTGTGTGTGTTGTGTATATATGTGTGTTTGTGTGTGTGTGTGTGTGTGCGTGCGCGAACGCGAGTGTGTGCTCGTAAAGAGAAATCAATTTGTTCTGAAATGTTATACATACATAATGAGTCGTCATACCGTTCTTGTCATACTGTTTGAAGTATGAATGTTATACATACATAATGAGTCGTCATACCGTTCTTGTCATACTGTTTGAAGTATGAATGTTATACATACATAATGAGCCGTCATACCGTTCTTGTCATACTGTTTGAAGTATGAATGTTATACATACATAATGAGTCGTCATACCGTTCTTGTCATACTGTTTGAAGTATGAAATACAAGAGTACCGTATGAATTTATTCAACAGTATGTTGTTTTCTAAATCATTGTATAAACTATTTTATTATGGTTGTCCTCTTCATATGTTCTATGAAACACCTGTCAACACAATGAATCATCGTGGTTTGAATAAGAAATTTATAAATAAAAGCATAATTTTTCTAATCAATTAGGTTCAGCTCTGCAACCACACATTTATCTGTAAATTCGACATAATCTAGAACAGACAGACACACAGATTGTAAGAAAGACGCAAACACAGAGGAAAGGAGATATGGAAAAGAATGCAAAGCTCAGTCCATGTGATAAAATCTTAATTCTTCTGGAAGTACAGATTCGATTTAACCTACCTGTACTAAACTGTCTATCCCAAAAATGTGGAGAAACGCATTTTGAACCATACAGTTTTTAATAATTTATTCAATGTCGTATTAAGAAAACTTTAAATACGGTCATTGCTAGGGTGAGGTAGACTGCTATCTATTATATAGTGAACAAACTGGAATAGCCATCAATTTCAGGAATTATTTCACAAATATCAATATAATAAACACTAGTTTACCACAAAAAGCAAAAACAAAAACAAATAACCACGTTCCCACACAAATTGCACCATGGTAACACCTTTCAAAGTAACATTGTTTGACATGACTAAATAATTCATACAAATGAAACTAATTCGAAACACGTTGAAGAACAAAAAGAAACATATATAGTCACACGCACACACATACACGAATTCTCAATTTTATGATTTCAAGAGGAAGAAATTCGGCGTAACAAAGGCTTGCAGCAGGCTGCCGAAAGTCGGGACGCTCTAGCCAAAATGTTGTATGAGAGAACGTTCCAGTGGTTGGTCCGTCAGATAAATGCAGACCTCCATCCCAACAGAAGAGGGTATGCTGTCACTGTATTATCTTGATCGAATATGGGGGTGGGGAGAAGCATGGACAAAAAAGGCAGAAACATGTTTCTTTTTATCCTAGTCTAATCGAATATGCCCATGCTTGAGCTCAAAAAATCTCAAAACATGCAAAGGGCCTACAACTTACATATACAGCTATCAATAGTAAATGCATTCTCTAGACGGATGGTTGAATTTTTAAAGTATGGATTTCCCCAGTAAGATGGTGTGGTGCGGGCAATAATTAATTACGGGGAGTTCATCAACTACAAGGAATGTTAATAATGCAATACCTCGAACATAACATACCAAGTCGAATCTCTGATCAAATTAAACCCAATTAGACTTTCAAGAAGCAATGGAAAAGTCTTGGTCATGGGTTGAGAATTATGAAAAGATGTCGCTTATATTTTGTTAAACATTTAAACATATTATCAGTCTGAAAAATGCCGATTTAAAGGCATGTTTAAGTGTTAAAACTAATCCACTGATATCAGATGAAACAAGTGATGATTGTACAGCTTGAACTAGAATGTGAATTGCTAGAACATTAAAAAAGTCCTCACCATCATCAACAATACGATTGCTTCAGTCTTGACAAATCTTTGTAAAAGTCAGAAGAATACGCTTGACTGTCTTTTAAATACCGAATATGTTATTGCAGTTGGGAAACATATTTCTGAGTTTGAGTTAGCTAGTAATATTCAGCGATCAAGATTTGGAACAAAATTACATTAGCAGTCACGGCTACACTTCTGTCGCTAACATCATTATTTGTTTCCTGAATGCACCATTACAAAATAATTGGATGTAATATTTGCATGCCGCACTTAACTGTTCAAGCAGCCATGTTTAGGGTCATTCGGGTCATACTGGTCTTCAGAACGAGATGTTCATGCTCTGACCAATCATATGCATTTTTTTACCACATTCATGTTGTCTTTATTCGCCTTTACGTATAGGATATTTGCATGGAATTTATTTACTGTAAATATTTATTCAAGGGAGATGACAAGGATGATACTACTACTACTACTACTACTACTACTACTAATAATAATAATAATAATAATAATAATAATAACTGTCGTCATAATAATAATAATATTGATAATAATAATAATAATAATAATAATAATAATATTAATGATGATGATGATGATGATGATGATGATGATGATGATAATAATAATAATAATAATAATAATAATAATAATAATAATAATAATAATAATAATAATAATGACGTCGACTACGGCGATGATGACAACAACTAAAGCGACAAGGATAATGATAATGATCATATTGTTGTTTTATTGAAGGTTTGGGCAGCTGTTGAGCACTAGCATACTGGATATTGCTGGTTTCGAAAAGCTTCCCGTTAACAGCTTAGAGCAGCTGTGTATTAACATCGTCAACGAGAGGCTCCAGAACTTCATGAACGAGAGACTTTTCCGGTTCGAGCTTCAGGCATACACAGATGAAGGCATAGATGTGGGAAATGTGGCATTTGCAAACAATGACGTTATCATAGCCTTTCTTACAAAGGTATGTGATCGTGTGTGTATCTGGTATTGAGAGAGAGAGAGAGAGAGAGAGAGAGAGAGAGAGAGAGAGAGAGAGAGAGAGAGAGAGAGAGAGAGAGAGAGATGAAAGCATTACCTGAGTATGGCATAGACGTGGAAAAAAGTTTATTGTTGAAAGAAAGATCGTTTTGCTAAACTTTCTTCCAAAGATAAGTGCATGAGTACTCCTATAACTAACTATTCGATGTTATGTTATTTGTTTTAACGGATAATCACTAGGTCTAAACTCCTACTCATCACGTCTGGATAGTCATTGAACCAGAAGACGTTTCTTATGATCGTTTGAGCTTGGTTAACCGTATAAGAGTGTACTATGTCTTGCTCATTGCCTATATGATACCTATTTTTGTGTTTTTGGAGTTTTAACGTAGCTGTAACAATTTTGATCATATCGCTACGGTGACTGTACTGTTACAGGTTAATATGAGGGGCATCTTGCCGAATACATGAAGCATCAGGTTCCATCCAGTCATATTCTCCTGACATCAGATCGAGCATTCCTCAAAGTAACCTTGTAATGCAGAAGCAACTACTAGTGCCGTTTTCTTAAGTCTTTGAACTGATTCGGTCGGGTTTTGAACCTGCGACATCTTGCAGCCAGGAAGTACGATCTAACCACTTAGACACCATATTCAGTGAAAATTGTCGCAAGCACGTGTTTATACGAAGTTATTTTCAAAAACAATTCGGATCCAAAAGTGAACAACATTTAATATATAATTATGATAAGCATCGCGAGCACATAGACCATTCACAATCATTATTAATATACCATTCCTAAAGACATCATTAGTTCAGCACATTAATCTTTCAAGCTGTCTTATAATAGATGACCAGTTACGTCCTATGTCAGTGAAAGTAGTAGCAAACAGCAACGTCATTGTTTTATAGATAAAAATCTCATTGGTGTTGACTTTTTAGATAAGAATTGTTATTTTTTTTATCAGTCATCTCTATATCGCTTTTGCTAAATACATATCAAAGCCATTCATAGTTTCCATGTTCTATTTATAGCCACGCAGCGGCGTTCTGGCCGTCCTTGACGAACAGTCCACACTACCGCAAGGATCTGACATTGCTTTTGTGCGCCATCTAACGGGTATTTACAAGGACTCGGGTATCTATATCCCTCCAGTGGCAGATCGTCCAGAGTTCACTGTACAACACTTTGCCGGAAAGGTGAGATTTTATTAGTCTGTACAAGAGAATATTTATACGAATGAAATGTGGGCCTACCTGCTTAAAACAACCATCTTTGGATTGTGATCAAAGTGGTCTTTAAAGACGACATATTGCTTGACACAGCTGCATTGCTTCAATACATTAAACAACATTTTATTTATGGCAGCCGATAGGTTAATACATTGATCTCCTGGATATATCTGAATGTTTCATCTTGAAATATTTATATACATTTTGTTCACATAACGCAAGTTGTTATTGTAGGGTTTAACGCCATTTATCAGCACATGCGCGCAGTATTAATGGAGGAGGAAGAACCCGGGAAAATCCCCGGAAAAAGCCACCGACCTATGAGAAGCTACTCGCAAGCTTTCTCACATACCCACATTGGCCGAATCTGAGACTCGAACCCACGCATACAGAAGTGAGATGGCAGTGATGTATAACAGAGGGCCTCCAAATACATGATGCAAATTTCCTTTCAAAAAGAACTTTCTACATATAAATATGTGTGCGTCTGGGTGTGTGTGTGTGTGTGTGTGTTTGTGTGTGTGTGTGTGTGTGTGTGTGTTTGTTTGTGTGTGTGTGTGTGTTGAATTATGTATTTTGGAATAACGTTAAAGTCGGTGTTTATATCTTTTAAATATAGCAACTTATAATGAAAATTCTCCATTTGTATGTAACAAAGCATGCAACGACTGTTTCAAAATTAAGCTTGTTGTGTGTCTGTGTGTGTCTGTGTGTGTGTGTGTTTATGTGATATTTATTTTTAACGTAGTTTTACTAATATTATGTTCATATAACTATGATTTCTACAGTGCGACATTTAATAGTGATGTTTAGCACTGGGTCAAACAGGCATCATCATCGCCCACCCAGTCACGGTAACCTGGCACCAGGTCAACCAGTCCTTCCACAAGCCACTTAATGCTGAGCGGCAAGCGAGCCAGCTGTTTGTACCACTTTTATAAGTCTTTGGTATGACTCGGCCATGGTTCGAACCCGCGACCTCTCGCATTAGAGGCCTTCTCTTTAACCGGCCATCGAAGGGGCTATAAGTAAACCTTGTTGAATATTTATCTTCATTAGTTTCGTACAGGCATCGCTTTGGAATATAGACTAGTGTCATGAACGTGAGTATGCATTAAATGTGTCAATGATTTGTATATCAAGGTGTCGTACAATGCTGCTGGCTTTATGGAAAAGAACCGGGATTTTCTGAACACTGAGTTGAAGGACTGTATGAAATCTAGTCAGGATGACTTCGTTAGGGACCTGTTCACTGTAAAGCGTGGGCCGACGGGGACTATATCAGCGTAAGTCTAACGCATTCATTGGCGGATTTAGGACGTTTGTAAACTACAGTAGCAAATTGGACAGATCTTGCGAACGCATTAGTCAGACACACACACACACACACACACACACACACACACACACACACACACACACACACACACACACACACACACACACACACATACATACATACATACATACATACATACATACATACATACATACATACATACATACATACATACATACATACATACATACATACATACATACATACATACATATGCCTCAGTGCTAGACATTACCACAAACTGCTACCTTATGCTTATTCCGGAGTCGGCCCATAACGAAGTCTGTAAATAGTATACTAAAGAGGGTGTGACGGGGTGCGGGGATTGACGCAGTTTTAGCCCCGGGAGCCCGAGCTCTTTGGGCGCCAATATCACGATAGTTAGAGGTCTTTAAGAGCCAGATCTCTTTTGGGTCTTCATTATCATTCCAAGCATCATTTTACTCTTAGTACGCCGTTAAAGTCGGTCCCCTCTAGATTCGGGCCTTCTCAATTTAGTTTTAATGTTAATAGCATTCGGTCCATAGCTGTATAACGCCTCAGTGCGACAGGTACTCAGGTATGACCTGATACCGATGTTTCAATTGTTAATTAAAGTATACATCCGCTCCCGAAACAGGATTTAGATTTTCCAGTGTTAATGGGTGAACTCATTTCAAACCGTGTATCTTTTCGAATGCCATATTTCGCTGTTCAATGAACCATGTACAGTATGGAAAATTTATTTTTAAGTCATAGTTTAAACTTGATGTGAAATTATTCTGAGCAGTAACTTTATAGTTATTTAATTTCAATCTTAAGAAGCGGAATAGACTTGCAGATTTCAATCATAGGCAGGAACAAGTTTTGATCAAAGTTTGACTTTTTATTATGTTATGTCTGCCTTGTAGCAACAACAGGCCTGCTCGGTGAAAAGCGTGCGTTAAGAACAATGCTTGCCATGAATAAAGAAGACATTTGAGAATGAATAAATAGAAGATATAATTATATGTTTACAGTTGCTGAGAAGTCTGCCAGTATGTTGGTCCTATTATTAAAATCGATCAATTTGATAAAAGAAAAGATAAATGAGATTATCCTGGTTTGCGGTATTTAAAAAAAAAATTAGTGAACGAATACAAATAAACATGTTTAAATTTTTACACTTGAAGTTAGTATATATGCATGTATCACAGCAGGGTATAATCTTTGAAAAAGTGCATCAGAAAATTTGCTAAAGAGCTGCTTGGCTCAATTTAACAGAAATGTTATATAGATTGTAAGTGGCACGTGATGTCTTTTAGAAACACGGTCTTAAGATCATTATATTTTGGATAAAAATCCATTATTAGTATTATCAAGATAAAACGAAGCTACCACGCATTATCGAAACAGAGTAAAAAAGATTATCAGAACACAGTTACCACAACATTATTAAACCACCTACAACGACATGATTAAAACAGCTACCACGACATTATCAAAACAGAGTTAAAAAAAATATCAGAACACAGTTACCACGACATTATTAAAACAGCTACCACGACATGATTAAAACAGCTACCACGACATTATCAAAACAGAGTAAAAAAAATTATCAGAACGCAGTTACCACGACATTATTAAAAGAGCTACCACGACATGATTAAAACAGCTACCACGACATTATTGAAACAGCTACCACGACATTATTACAACAGCTATCACGACATTATTAAAAGAGCTACCACGACATTATTAAAAGAGCTACCACGACATGATTAAAACAGCTACCACGACATTCTTAAAACAGCTACCACGACATTATTAAAACAGCTACCACGACATTATTACAACAGCTATCACGACATTATTAAAAGAGCTACCACGACATGATTAAAACAGCTACCACGACATTCTTAAAACAGCTACCACGACATTATTAAAACAGCTACCACGACATTATTACAACAGCTATCACGACATTATTAAAAGAGCTACCACGACATTATTAAAAGAGCTACCACGACATGATTAAAACAGCTACCACGACATTATCAAAACAGAGTTAAAAAAATTATCAGAACACAGTTGCCACGACATTATTAAAACAGCTACCACGACATGATTAAAACAGCTACCACGACATTATCAAAACAGAGTAAAAAAAATTATCAGAACACAGTTACCACAACATTATTAAAAGAGCTACCACGACATGATTAAAACAGCTACCACGACATTATTACAACAGCTATCACGACATTATTAAAAGAGCTACCACGACATTATTAAAAGAGCTACCACGACATGATTAAAACAGCTACCACGACATTCTTAAAACAGCTACCACGACATTATTAAAACAGCTACCACGACATTATTACAACAGCTATCACAGCATTATCAAACCAGCTAACACAATATTATTGAAACAGAGTACGAAATTATCACAACACAGCTAGCAAGTCATTTTCAAAACGCAGCTAACATAAAATTACCAAAATAACAGTAATTCAACCAAGATTCGAACTACCTAAGTCTTACATTCCTGAACATAAGATTATTAAAGCAATGCATTTGGTCGTTCAGCGCTCTTTGAAAATGATGAATATTTCAAAGAAAATTTATACCAAACTTTTTTTAAAGTTTAGTCACCAATATGTGGTGATTTTAAGGCTTCTTACCCATTTTGCTGTGTGTGACGCATAATATAGGGATCATCCATTGTTTGATGCGTATTATGTAAAATATAGGGATCATCCATTGTTTGCTGTTTGTCATGCTTAAAATATGGATCATTTAAGGTTTTCGGTAAGTGATACATTTTTTTACTTTATTGGATATTTCATTTAGCATAAAAAGGTAAACGTATTGCATCGATAGTTTCTGAATAATTTCTTTTCAGTACTGTCTACAACTATGGAAAATCTCGCCGGGAAATGGGAGAGCCTGTGTTGCCAGATCGAACGCCTAAAAGAGAACAGCAATTAGCCGATCTGAGAAAAAGTTTGTCGTCCAATTTAGTAAAGTAATAATCCTCTATTGTCATGAAGTATATATACAAATATTTACTGCACACACACACACACACACACACACACACACACACACATATTGTTAACAGTAAAGTATCACATATGGCATGCATTTAATTCTAAGTCTATACTTTAGTTATCTAGAAGACAATCATATTTCTTAATGTGTGTAGTCCAAATTTACAAAGGAACATCTATTTGCTAAACTTCAGGATATTTCAGTCAAACACCATGTAATACATTTTTTTGTGCAAATACAATCCGACCACTTAATGATTGCAATTGCATACGGTTAACTAGGCGAGTGTTTTATGTACAATTTTGTGTACACTGAATTCATGATCTTCATGATGCAAGGTGTGATATTTGATCAAATACAAAAGAAGCTGTTATACATAACTTGATCTTCATAAGGAATTTATGTATTATTGTTTAGCAAAACGATAATGTAATATACTTTAAATCATTGAAAGGAAGTCCGTGTTTTGTTACTCTCTCTCTCTCTCTCTCTCTCTCTCTCTCTCTCTCTCTCTCTCTCTCTCTCTCTATATATATATATATATATATATATATATATATATATATATATATATATATATATATATATATATATATATATGTATGTGTGTGTGTGTGTGTGTGTGTGTGTGTCTTAATCATTACATAGTACCGTCGACGTCACAATAAATATGCGATCGAATGAAAAATATAATTTTATTTGCAAATTGCAACCTCACAGAAATGTAAAGACATCGGGTATGGCTGTTGGTCTGCAGCAGATATCACCAAGCAAGCAACACAAGACGGTCGTGTCCTACTTCAAGGTGAATTAAATGATTTAGATTTTAAAAGAATAAAGTTAACCATAGCTTCTGTTTCAAAGGTGTTTTTCTGCCATATATTCAGTTAGGCAAATGTAAGTGTAGCTTGCATGACTGTATAATTAAATTGGTAAATTGTTGACTAAATAAGCCATAATCATGGAATCAGTAATATCGTTGCATGAGTAAAACCGTCCTCAGTTGGAACATAGTAACAATGTCTATGAAGAACTGACGGAAGTAATACAAATAAATATCACGATCATTATCATCATCACCATCATCATTCAATACAAAATCATTGCCATAAATAAAACATGTTTTGTGTGACACGCGATGAACGTTTCGTCTAGTTTTAAATTACAATTAATTATATTTATGACTGAAATGTGGTATAAATTCCAATTCAAACTGAAAAAAAAAATTGTTTTTATCCTACGCAAAGAAAACAAACATAATGTTTGCCACATAACAATAATTATTATTTCAGTAACTTCTTAAAATAATAATGTTTATCACTGCATTTTATTTTAGTCTTCCTTGCTACAGCTGCTTGATAAAATAAGTAGAGCGGAACACTTTTTTATAAGGTAAGTAGTGCGGAACACTTTTTTTATAAGGTATGTCGTCTATCTGTTCACCCGAATAAGTTGAACGGAACACTTTTTTATAAGGTAAGTAGAGCGGAATACATTTTTATAAAATAAGTAGAGCTGAACATTTTTTTTATAAGGTATGTCGTCTATCTGTTCACCCGAATAAGTAGAGCTGAACACTTTTTTTTATAAGGTATGTCGTCTATCTGTTCACCCGAATAAGTAGAGCGAAACACTTTTGTATAAAGTATGTCGTCTATCTCTTCACCCGAATAAGTAGAGCGGAACACTTTTTTATAAGGTAAGTAGAGCGGAAAACTTTTTGTATAAGGGAATACTTTTTTATATCTCTTCACCCACATATCTTTTTTTAATTTTGACCGCTTTGAGTACCTAAACTTTAAGGTGAATATTCAAATTACAATGTGAATATTTAAACGTTAATGTGAGTATTTGAACGTTAATGTGAGTATTTGAACCTTAATATGAGTATTTGAACTTTAAAATGGGAGTATTTGAACTTTAATGTATTTAAACGTTAATGGGAGTATTTAAACGTTAATGTGATTATGTAACCGTTGATATTAGTATTTAAACTTTAATGTGAGTATTTGAACCTTAATGTGAGTATTTAAACGTTAATGTGAGTATTTGAACTTTAAAATGTGAGTATTTGAACTTTAAGGTATTTAAACGTTAATGTGATTATTTAAACGTTAATGTGAGTATTTAAAGGTTAATGTGAGTATTTAAACGTTAATGTGATTATTTAAACGTTAATGTGATTATTTAAAGGTTAATGTGAGTATTTAAACGATAATGTGAGTATTGTAACTTTAATGTGAGTATTTAAACGTTAATGTGAGTATTTAAACTTTAATGTGAGTATTTAAACGTTAATGTGAGTATTTAAACGATAATGTGAGTATGTAATCGTTAATGTGAGTATTTAAACGTTAATGTGAGTATTGTAACTTTAATGTGAGTATTTAAACTTTAATGTGAGTATTTAAACGTTAATGTGAGTATTTAAACGATAATGTGAGTATTTAAACTTTAATGTGAGTATTTAAACGATAATGTGAGTATGTAATCGTTAATGTGAGTATTTAAACGTTAATGTGAGTATTGTAACTTTAATGTGAGTATTTAAACGTTAATGTGAGTATTTAAACGTTAATGTGAGTATTTAAACGTTAATGTGAGTATGTAATCGTTAATGTGAGTATTTAAACTTTAATGTGAGTATTTAATGGATATGTTAAATTATAGGTTATTCTATGACGAAGTTGTTACCTTCATACGCATAGCAAATGAAGGCTTTGATACAATCGCACTGTTTTAGCGAAGGGATCAACATAACAGCATTGAGCATTGATAGATAAAGTGAAGCAAATATTTTGGTTGGGTGACTCGTTAGCATGTTACACTAGCATTATTACCCTTATATTAATCAGACGTTTTCATGCAATCATGCACATGTCTTATTGGGACTAAACATAGACAAATACCTTGCTTAAAGTAAACCAAGCGATCCGGAAATCATGTTAATTCTGATGTTTTAGGAGACTCTTACGGATATTTGTACTCATTTCATAGACGATATGTACAAAACAGAAATAGTGGCTGGCCAGCGTTCCCAATACACTCGATTGCGACGAAGAGATGTTAACTTTAAAATTTTATTTGGAAAAGGTGCTTTGTATATAATTTGTTAGCTTCCAATTGAAACAGTTCTAGTAGATTTAATACAAATTTAAATCATTTAATATACTACACTGTAACTGCACGATCCAGGTGTCTGAAGCCAAACGAAGATTTGAGACAAAACGACTTTACGGACCATGTGGTTTCAAAACAACTGAAGTATAACGGCATTTCAGAGATGGCGAAAATTCGCAAAATGGGATTCACGTACAGACGATCACATGAAGAATTTCTTTCAAGGTAAACCTTTATTGATGGGGCAATTGAGGAAATACCGTTTCACTATTTTATTGTTTCGAAACGAAGTACTTTGAAGTTTTTCACTGTAACCTAAATAAATGTCATCATTAAAATGTTGTCCTGGCATCGAGACTACACACCCACACCCACACCCACATACACTCACACACACATTTATATATATATATATATATATATATATATATATATATATATATATATATATATATATATATATATATAGTGAAAATTTTATTCTGATAAGGACTGAAACATACAGTGTGTTGGCTTAAAAACCCAGCCATAAAAATATACAATCGATTGTTGTGCATAATTCTATCTTATTACGGAGTAAAACTTGTATTTTGTTGGCTGCCTTACTCACTGGAAAGCACGCTGATACCCAACAGTGCATGTGTTTTTTTTCAAAGTTTAATCGAATGTAGCGAAACAATCAGATGTTTTAGGAGTCACTCAGACTCGGGCTTGAAGCAAACATTACGATTCTATGCAGTGTCCTTAGCATTAATGAAGCAAACAGTACCATACTATGTAGTGGTTTTAACACTGAGACAAACAATACGATTCTATGTAGCTGGCACTAACAGCCGTATTTTGCATTCAATCGTATTACTTTCAGGTACGGCATTGTTTGGCCTGATGTCCAAATTCAGGAGAAGAGTCACGAAGCGGCCATTACAGATATACTAAAATCAGGAAATATTCCAACGGAACTAAAGAAAGATTACCGACTAGGGAAGACGAAAGTAAGCATGCATAATTATTTATGCCGTATCTTGATCTAAACAAATGTGAGGAGCTTTTTGCGTAATCAGTACTTCACATGTAACAGGAAAAGCATTTAAAATTAAACTAAGGTTTTCAAAGTATTCGAGCCCAGACTTAGATAAAATGATATACAATTGTATATGTTTAAGTTTGTCCGTATTTAGCTTTAAAGCACGCCAGGACAGGTATAATTTATTTCTCTATATGTGATAAAATGATTAAAGTTTATATATGAGACTGCTTGTGTCCGAATGGTCTGAAGCGCTCGCCTCGATCGATTACTGCCATCTCACGTCTGTCCAAGCGGGTTCAAGTCTCATGTTTGGCCAATGTGCGTATGTAAGCTGTCTGCAGCTTCCCGTGTGTCGGTGGTTCTAATCGCGAATTTCCTGTGTTCTTCCGGTACCAATTATACTGGCTGCCTTGTGTAGCCTATATTTCGATAAAGTTAGAACAACACCATACAGATATTGTATTGTACAGATAATATTAGGTAATGTTTAGCATTCTTAGGAGCTTCAATTAAATTTAAAACGGTCGTATATGAATTCCCACGCTCGCTTTCCTTGTATATTTATAAATTCCAAAGTCATGCTGACTTTTACTTGATGCATTGTACTATATTCATGTTGCTTCGTTTTTAGTAAAGTCATGATGGTGGAAAAGACCGCAGAACTAAGTACTAAAATATGATGAATAACGAGTCATCAAGATAAAGTAATAGTGTAATCTAAAAAATTGGACAAGCGAAGTTCCAAAAGGTGTAAAATAATACAACTACAGTATTTCGCTATACATTCTATATTTTTATTAATTAATATCTTTGGACTCTGACAGGTTTGAACAAATATTGTTATTTTTCCTTGCAAAGGTATTTATGAAAGAACGTCTTGTCACGTGGATGGAAGGTATGCTATACGAAGTACAGAAAAAGAAAGAGGAGGAAATAAGGATAAGAGAAGACGAAGAGCGGAAAAGAATGGAGGAAGAACGATTACGTCAAGAGGAGGAGATGCGTCGTAAACTCGATGAGGAACGGCGTAAACTCGAGGAGGACAAACAGCGTAAACTCGAGGAGGACAAACGGCGCAAACTCGAGGAGGAACGTGAGAAGGGGGAACGACAGAGCAAGAAGGCTGAATTAGGAAAATCCCGCGAAGAGGAGGATCGGGGTAAACTGGAAGAAAAGGACGAGGAACGTAAAGTTAACATGAAGTGGCAACAGGGCATGAAGGCTGAATTAGGAAAATCACGCATGGCTGAGGAGATGGAGCGGGAACAGTCTCGACTAAAACTTTGGGAGACATCAGAGAAAAACAAAGTGTCATTTCAGCTGGATAGTGAATCATTGATTAGATCTGTAAGTTGTAGGAATGTCTAAAGTAAATTTACAATTTTAGTTCAATTTATTTAAATAATGGATATTTTGCTGAACTACTCCTTTCAGTATTTCTGTGTATTATTCTGTGTACAAACTTTATTGGTTTGATTCCACACTTGGAAACTATCATATCTACCTTAGCACTGTCTACTTTAGTTTAACTTCGGGTCTGGTACATTGTTTTATCTATATATGTCTCATAAATATAGGTTTGATCATGAACACTCAAAACATTTAGGTTATTGAATTTTTAATATCACGGTGTTTGCTTAGGTTTACTATGGGAACTAAATTAGTACCATGAGTCCTTTAGACAGCCACAACAATACAATGACTCAACATATGCAAGTCAAATTAAATTTACTATAAATGCAATCATATGATTATATTTAAGGATACCAAACAAAATTAATACTTTTGTCAACCACAGAGGAACTTTCAGTGGGGTAAAATACACATACTAAGATATATCAACTGTTGCCAAGAATGGCAGAGGGGAACAGTGTGTCGATATAACTATGTTAAGTGAAGTGTCTTGCACTTTGGTTTACATCTAAGTAATACATATATAAATTTTATACAATTAACCATTTATAGAGTAATTACATTAAGCAATATGAAATTTCCATGTTGTGTTTTGAAACATAATGTTTCAGATATGATCATTTAGGTCTCGTCCACTATACTTAATGGCGATGACCTCTCATGACCTTGGATCCCATTATTTTCTTTCAGTGAATGTTTTGAAAGTTTATATTTTTCATTTGGATAGACTTATGCATATCTTCTGGGACCCATATAGGGTATTTGTTGTCATTTAAATTTTTCTGTAATAATTAATACATATACATATACATATAGATGGTCACGTTGACCGTTGACTCCTTAATTATATAATATGTCAAGAATGGTAAAAATATTTCAGCATTAAATTGAAAAGCGATAAATTTTGATATTAGAATAGATGGTTATTATTAGACAGCTTTGTTTTAATTTTTTTCTGATTTAAAAATAATAAACCTCACATTTTACAATGTTGCCTGAAATGCACCGTCGCTCGTTTGGTTAACATGAACTTGGAATATAATTTAATATTTACTAATGTAATCTTTGACAAGCAGAACTTGGTATATAATTTAATATTTACTAGCGTATTCTTTGACAAGCAGAACTTGGAATATAATTCAATATTTACTAATCCAAGCAGAACTTCGCACATTACTTAATTATGTATTGAAGTACTATTCCATGGGTTGTCAAGAAAATCAAGGGTGGATATAGGACACACAATACTAATGATAAGGAAAATAGGGAACCAGCCTGGAAATGGGTGAACATAAAATAGAGCATATATGGGTTTGGCTGACCATTATTGATTAATAATGTATGTTATGATTTAGGTAAAAGAATATTTTGAGAGCTTATTCTAGTTGAAAGTGAAACAATATAGACATGTTTTTATTGATGGAATGTAGGTCCTTTAACATTTTTGAATTTGGAACACTCACTACTAAAATCAGCACCTGACTCTTTTGTGCGGCATCGAAATCAAATATTTCAAAAACATGCAGGTCTAGAAAATGCCGCTGCTCATATATTTTCCTCTAAACAGAAGCTAATATCCCGGTTTCATTAATACTGACAAATATAGGTTTGATCATGAGCACTCAAAACATTTGAGTTATTGAATTTTTAATATCACGGTGTTTGCTTAGGTTTACTATGGGAACTAAATTAGTACCGTGATCCCTTCAGGGGCCAGCTAGCTGTTGTTCCAAAGGTTTTGTTGTGTTTGTCGTTCTGATCGACATCACACAGTTTATTTTTAAAGAGATGTTTCATGATTTCTTTGTGAAATTCTTCCTTTCAACGAATTATTAATTTGCTTTTGCCACTTTGTCGAACCCAATATATTGTTATTGCCTCGTTCGTTATGGCCATATTATATTTTTCATGACGTTATATTTGTCTAATTCGTTTAGGATAAGTTTTATCTTTTTTTTTTTTGTTGAATGCGTTGATGCTTAGCACCTTAGGTATGGTGTCTGCGATTGCATCGATAATTGTTTCTGCCAAAGCGCTTTTTAGCTTTTGTGAATAATTGCAATCTGATAACATTCATAACAACATAAATCAGACCATTAACAAATGTTGACAATATTTCAATTCCCACCACACCGGGGCCCTAAGGCAGAAGCCAGTGCGGTAACAGCTGCACATATCAGTAAGACATTCGCGCCATGATGAACAGTTATCAAAATGGGCATCATTGCGTCAGCAACGTCTAGGGACCTGAGCATAAGATGTGAGTTGACCGGTCGTTCATAGTGTACCTGGTTGGGGTGAGATTGACGTTTCTCTTTAGGTCTTGCCTGTTTGGTCCTGTCTTAGAAGAGAAAGCAGGTCGTTTTGGAAAGTGACAACTGCGCATTTTTTTTACAGTTTCTTTGTGAGAGCTTGTGGTAGAAGGCATGGCGGGACTCTATGGTAAAACATGATCATTATCTTGCAACATGCTAATTCAGATTTTAATCAGATTTTCCTTTACACTTTCAGTTCCGATCTGCTCCAGTGGATGATGGCACGGCTGCGATAGGTACTGTTTTTGATTATCTTCAAAATTATAACTGGAGAAATAAATATTGTGTGTTTTCGATGCATCCATTTTTGTTTGCTTTACATCCTCCTATTATAGCTAAAACTGATGCAACCACAACCACAACTACTACAACTGCTACTTCTTGTAGTACTACTACTACTAATTATGTTGTTAATAGTCCTAAAATAATGATAGTAACAGTAGCATATTCTACGTGATTGTAATCATCGTCAGACACAGTCAAACATATGTTACGTTTTCAGCGAACATCCTCTCTTGGATTACGATACTTACACATTGTAAGTCATAAACTGTTTATACATGTGTCATGCATCAGGCTGAACCTATGTGAAAACACGACAACTATTTGACAAAGTAGATGACTAACGTGTATGCCAGCATGGTACTGTAGGCTGATTTACTCATCGTTAAATAAATAAAAATTTGTTTTAAACGTTAATACCACTGCAATATAGTTTAACCAAAGTTAATTTTCAGCTCTAATTGTTGAAGACTCTGCCCCTAAATGAATGTCATTAAAATCAACATTTATAGAGGAACATTATTGATCGCTATGGACTTATTACACGGTAAGAAGTTCCAAATGGGCCAAGAAAAGAGGACATAGGGTCCAATCATAACATATAACAGGGTGGCAATAATTTGTTTTCAAAAGCACAGTTTTCTCTATGATAAAACAACGCACGATATTTAATCCGGTTTCTACTGCTGCACACCTTTAGATTGACATCACGTTCAGTTTAGTTACACTTATTGCAATTGCTCACAACCTCAACTGGAGTTCGAAACTAGCAAATAAAAGAAATCTTACTGGATACGCCGCATTAGAACATTGAAACCATTCAATTTAAACCAAGACGATTAGAAAAAGAAAGCCATGCACAAATAAATTATCATTTTGCAGCCGACACATTTTCTGTTAAAGAATTTTATAAATGTGCTTAATAGTCCATAATTAGTATTCTAAGAATGAAATATCCGGGAAATAATTTGCGCTTGCATAAACCTAAATAAAATGACAGATATCGTTATGGATCATCGATTAATAGGACAATAACATTATTTTCCAGCTGCCGCATTGATTCCGCAACAAATTCAAATAAACTCGCTGACGATAGTTATATACTAGTTTTGCACTGTTGTCAGTTTATTGCATTTATTTTAATCAACCCTTGACACCCGTGATCATTTCATGTTGATCCAGTATAATTGAAAGGACTGTTATTCGCAATATCATTCATATAATCAGATAATGACAATGTTTCCATGAAAATACAGATTTACATTGAGTGATAAAGAGATTTTTGTAAAAGGAACAGCACGCCCTCTAATTCTTAGCGTTCTTGACTTTGTTTTCTGTAGAAGAGAAAAAGAATTTCACCACGGGTGAGCTTATCGGTTCTGGGGTATTTGGAAGAGTTTACAAAGTTGTTGATTCCGGGACGCAAGACGAGCAGCTTGCTGTCAAACAAATAGCATTTTGCAGAAGCAACGAGATTAAAAAGGTAAACAATACTGCATAGTACATACAATTATAGAACAGAATACGCAACTAATCTAAAACAAAGAAATGTAATTCAAGTATCTACGAACAAATGCGGAACTATAATGAAGCTTCATATTTCTAGGTAGGTAGGATTTCGATTTGAAATCAAATACCTTGAATATATGTAATAGATTATGGAATGCTTGAAAAGACTCTTTGAAACATTAACATATTTTATTTCACCTGCGACCAGTTTGTCTATTTTTCGTTAAATTCGTATTTTAGTAGAGTACGTGTAATAACGAGTCGATTGTGTACAGTTTGCTTTATGGAACAGAAAACATCATATCATGTTTACAACCTATTTTGCAACATGTATTTGATAGTATGATGAAGGAATTCATTTGCTTCAGTAATTAACTTCACAAGTAATTATGTTGCTTAAGTAATTAAGTTAATTATTTATATTGATGTTAATAGATTAGACATGGTATTGGGGTTCTAAATTCACTTTCATGATTCAGCGCTTTTTTGAAATCACTGAATATTTGTACTCATTCAAAATTATAAATGTCCTTATAATGATAAGATTGAGAGTGTAATTAATGTATATTATTTAATGTACGGCTACCTGTTTAATTTGCAGGACAATTTTTTTCAATTTTCTCTCAGGTCATGGATTCTTTAAAAAAAGACGTCACAATGCTTAGAGGTTTGGAACATGAGAGGATTGCGAAGTATCATGGATGGGCGGAGGAAAATTTCTTATTTTCCATATTTTTGGAATACGCATCGAATGTAAGCGTACGAGATAATTCATGCATTTAAATCAATAACCAGCTTTACCTGATTGATGACTGGTGCTTGATAACTATAATCTGATAACGAAAACCCGACGCCTAATACGGGTGGTCGCGGGATTGAAATCTTGCCGAGTCATACCAATTACATAAAATTGGTACCAGCAGATATATACCTCGCTTGGCGCTCAGCATTAAGAGGTTAGTATTAGGGCTGGTCTTCCTGGTGTCAGATAATGTGACTGGTGGGAATGTCATTCTACATGTCTGCTGCATGATGCCCCAGTGCAAGACATTACTATAGAATGCCTCACTGCAGACATCGCAGCGATGTGACTGAAATATTGTTAAAGCTACGATACAAATCCAAATCACACGCGCACAATCACAATTACAATAGTGTAATAAGTTATAACCAAAGACCTATCCTGGCTTTCTATCGTGAGAAATTGAAGTAGTGATGTATATATATGTATATATATATATATATATATATATATATATATATATATATATATATATATATATATATATATATATATATATATATATATATATATATATATATATATATATATATGTGTGTGTGTGTGTGTGTGTGTGTATAGACTGTCAATCTTATTATATATAACACTATCACATAATCAGACGCATTTCTGTACATTGCACTTCTACAAAGTGTACACAGACAGCCACATATCCATGAGCTGATATATCCTTACACATGATACTCCTACAATGTTGCTCACTGCAACTATTATATAAAATTATAATTCAATTAAACATTTGCAAATCTAGAATATCAAATTAATAAATGCACGAGGTTACTGCGAATTAACCATATAGCGAATTGCAATTTTAATTCTTTACATAAACATTGGTCATATCTCAAACTATGCATATATATCAAACACCTTATAATTAATTATAAGTATACATACTGCACATAATTAAAGTACAATTAATTTGCCGTAATAGATTACAACAATTGAGCAAATAGTCACTGACCTGATCTGAAGCTCCTTTGTAATTCTCAGATGAACAAGTTTCTCGCCACTTTCGAATGACGTTGAAATAGCTAATTTTCCCTTATAATTTCTGCCAGATGGTTTAGCGGCTACTGATGTTTAGATCTCAAGATAATAGATTTAAGTTTGCGATTCTATTGGTGGCCACGCCTTGCTTAACTCCGAGATAATGTTGATTTAACCCTGATTCACATACTTAGCAGACAGAGTCCCCTCCCCGACAGTCTGTCAAGGGTGGATGTATGACCACTCATTTGATGTTCCTTTGATCCGAACACAGGATTTCATCCCTTACGCGTGAACTATGTTATGGCAATGTTATTTAACTGTCTTGGCCCAAAACGGTGCAGTCATGAGTTCATATTACCATTTGAAAAAACTGGCTGGACACCTCATTGTTCGAAGGATTCACCTCTGTACATTATTACGCGAAATTAGTAGCCTCATGGTCTAGCATATACATGTTGCAATCTGGTTTTTTTTCCTTACAATATGACACTGTACATATGGTTTGATTTATGTTGACTGGAATAAACCTATTGATTTAATGAATATCATTCATTCTTGCAAAATTGTTGATCTTTGACGCAGTCAGGTTCCTAATGTATAATACAGCTTTTTCATACGAAAGATTTACAACATTGGGGTATCATCTTACTGTTTCGGACTTGGGCTTTAACGACGGAGATTAATCCTCTTGCTATCATTAAACTACATTTATCCAACAACACATGATCCAACTGGGAGAATTTTTATTTTAGTTAAAATAATGACAAGAAAGAAAGATAGCACGTCTTAGAAACGAATTACTATACAACATGTTAAAGCAAACTATAATTTATTTCAGTCTTGAGAAACAACGCTTCAAAAAATATTTGCCATAATCATCACTGGACGAAAGAATAATAGGCATTTCTAATGTACGTTTATAAAGAAGCAAAGATGATATATAACACAGTTGTGGCGTCAGACCCCTCCCCCCTTCCGAGAAAAAAAATTAAATGACGTCACGGCTTGACAGCTCCGGTGGCTTAATTGGTTAGGGATTCCGCCTCTGGTGCGGGAGGACACGGGTTCGAACCCCTGCCGAGTCATATTAAAGACTTATTAGCATTGTTACTACCAGCTGCCGCTCTCAGCGCTCACCATTAATGGGTTAGTGCTATGACTGTTCGGCCTGGTGTCTGGATAATGTGACTGGGTGTGACATAATGTTAATGTCTGCACCGTAATGTCTCAGTGGTAGACATCTGTATAAAATGATATGCTGCAGACGTCGTAGCGATATGACTGAAAAAAAATAGATATCAAAGCTACGTTAAGAGTCCATATCACAAGAATACACGCAGCTTTTATGAGTTTTTAAAATTCGTATTCATTTGAATTTTTTTAAATACTGCAATAAATATTACAATACATTTATATCCCAATTTCTGTAAATATTAAATTATAGTGTTATTTCTGAATTTAAGTGTGCATTTAATTTTGTGAATAATAAATGGCTTATGGGTTTTATTTAATAACCTGTACATTAATCCATATACAATTATGTATTCGGTCTATCTAGGAAAATTGTTTTTCCTTTAAAAACCGAATTAAAATTAAGAAACAAAACCTATATTTTTGTGTTATTTTACAATCAAACATAATTACCTTTTAAAAAGAAAACTAATATCGGAAAATGAACAAGTTCAGATTTGAGTGTTCATATCTTAATTTTTGTCGATGAAGGCAAGATAATTATTTTAATATTTATTTTTAACAATATCACATGTTCTTTTCTTTGTACATTTGTTTGCGCATGTATGAAATTGATGCCATGATACTCAGATAACTAAGTGATCAAATTCAATTGTTTCAGCGCTCTGTTGAGGACTATTTGAAAAGTAACGGCGCTTTGAAAGACAATTATGCCCTGGGACTTACTCGTCAGGTACTAGAGGGGTTAGCCTTTCTTCATTCGCGTGGAATAGTTCACAGGGACCTCAAAGGTAATTTGTTTCCTTATCCACCCACCGACAGTTGTCAGGAAACATCAACTATTTGTGAATGTTAATGAAATTTAAAACAGATTCTTGCGACGAACAATTTGCTGTGTCAAATCTGCAAAGTGCAACAGTTTATGTTAGATGAGTATTTCTTTAGGTTTACATATTTTAAGGAAAAACAAATATTTTGGTACTAACGTATAACCAAAGACAGTGGTATGAGGTTCGTGTATACACTTATGTTTAGAAATATAAATGAAAAGTGAGGAATTACAACAACTTCTGAGAACACGCCGTGAAGACAATCGACTCATGTGAGCGAAGAAAATTGACTCATGTGAGTGAAGACAGTCATTGGGAGTGAAGAAAATCAAGTCATGTTGAGAGTGAAGATAATTGAATCATGTTATGAGTGAAGACAGTTGACACTTGCGAGTAAAGACAGTCGACTCGTGTGAGTGAAAACAATCATGTTGGGAGTAAAGACAATCATTTTGGGAGTGATGACAATCATGTTGGGAGTGAAGACAATCGAGTCATGATGTGAATGAAGACAATCAAGTCATGTTTTGAGTGAAGATAATTGAATCATGTGAGTGAAGACAATCGAGTCATGTTGTGAGTGAAGACAATCGAGTCATGATGTGAATGAAGACAATTGAGTCATGTTGTGAGTGAAAATAATTGAATCATGTTGTGAGTGAAGACAATCGAGTCATATTGGGAGTGAAGCCAGTCGAGTCATGTTGTGGGTGAAGACAACCATGTTGGGAATGAAGACAATCGCGTCATGTTGTGAGTGAAGATAATTGAATCATGTTGGGAGCGAAGCCAGTCGAATCATGTTGTGAGTGAAGACATCCATGTTGGGAATGAAGACAATCAAGTCATGTTGTGAGTGAAGATAATTGAATCATGTTGGGAGTGAAGCCAGTCGAGTCATGTTGTGAGTGAAGACAACCATGCTGTGAGTGAAGATAATTGAATCGTGTTGTTAGTGAAGACAATCGAGTCATGTTGGGAGTGACGACAATCGAATCATGTTGTGATTGAAAATAATTGAATCATGTTGAGAGTGAAGCCAGTCGAGTCATGTTGTGAGTGAAGACAATCGAGTCATGATGTGAATGAAGACAATCGAGTCATGTTGTGAGTGAAAATAATTGAATCATGTTGTGAGTGAAGACAATCGAGTCATATTGGGAGTGAAGCCAATCGAGTCATGTTGTGAGTGAAGACAACCATGTTGGGAATGAAGACAATCGCGTCATGTTGTGAGTGAAGATAATTGAATCATGTTGGGAGCGAAGCCAGTCGAATCATGTTGTGAGTGAAGACATCCATGTTGGCAATGAAGACAATCAAGTCATGTTGTGAGTGAAGATAATTGAATCATGTTGGGAGTGAAGCCAGTCGAGTCATGTTGTGAGTGAAGACAACCATGCTGTGAGTGAAGATAATTGAATCGTGTTGTTAGTGAAGACAATCGAGTCATGTTGGGAGTGACGACAATCGAGTCATGTTGTGATTGAAAATAATTGAATCATGTTGAGAGTGAAGCCAGTCGAGTCATGTTGTGAGTGAAGACAACCGTGTTGGGAGTGAAGACAATCAAGTCATGTTGTGAGTGTAGACAACCATGTTGGGAATGAAGACAATCGAGTCATGTTGTGAGTGAAGATAATTGAATCATGTTCGGAGTGAAGACAGTCGATTCATGTTGGAGTGAAGACAATCGTTTTGGAAGTGAAGATAATTCGATCATGTTGCGAGTGAAGACAATCGAATCATATTGGGAGTGAAGCCAGTCGAGTCATTTTGTGAGTGAAGACAACCATGTTGGGAATGAAGGTAATCGAGTCATGTTGTGAGTGAAGATAATTGAATCATGTTCGGAGTGAAGACAGTCGAGTCATGTTGGAGTGAAGACAATGGTTTTGGAAGTGAAGATAATTGAATCATGTTGTGAGTGAAGACAATCGAGTCATGTTGGGAGTGACGACAATCGAGTCATGTTGTGAGTGAAAATAATTGAATCATGTTGAGAGTGAAGACAATCGAGTCATATTGGGAGTGAAAGCAGTCGAGTCATGTTGTGAGTGAAGACAACCATGTTGGGAATGAAGACAATTGAGTCATGTTGTGAGTGAAGATAATTGAATCATGTTGGGAGTGAATACAACCATGTTGGGAATGAAGACAATCAAGTCATGTTGTGAGTGAAAATAATTGAATCATGTTGGGAGTGAAGCCAGTCGAGTCATGCTGTGAGTGAAGACAAACATGCTGTGATTGACGATAATTGAATCGTGTTGTTTTGGGAGTGAAGCCAGTCGTGTCATGTTGTGAGTGAAGACAACCATGTTGGGAGTGAAGACAAATGAGTCATGTTGTGAGTGAAGATAATTGAATCATGTTGGGAGTGAAGCCAGTTTAGTCATGTTGTGAGTGAAGACAGCCATGTTGGGAGTGAAGACAATCGAGTCATGTTGTGAGTGAAGATAATTGAATCATGTTGTTAGTGAAGACAGTCGTGTTGGAAGTGAAGATAATTGAATCATGTTGTGAGTGAAGACAATCGAGTCATATTGGGAGTGACGACAATCGAGTCATTTTGTGAGTGAATACAATCTCGTCATGTTGGGAGTGAAGGCAATAATGTTGTGAGTGAATACAATAGAGTCATGTTGTGAGTGAAGATAACTGAATCATGTTGTGAATGAACACAATGGAGTCATGTTGAGAGTAAAGATTATTGAATCATGTTGTGCGTGAAGAGAATCGAGTCAATTGATTGAAGACAATCGACTCGTGTGAGTGAAAACAATCATGTTGGGAGCAAAGATAATCGTGTTTGGAGTGAAGACAATGGAGTCATTTTGTGAGTGAAGATAATTGAATCTTGTTGTGAGTGAAGACAATCGAGTTCTATTGGGAGTGAAGACAATCGAGTTATGTTCGGAGTGAAGACAATCATGTTCGGAGTGAAGACAATGGAGTCATGTTGGTATTTAGTTAATAATATAGGTAATGAGCCCTAATGTGAGACCGTTGTAACAAACAACAACCAAAGACGTTCATCACCCCCAATAACTAGTTATTTTGATTCGCATTATGAAATTCTTTTAAGCGTAAAATTAGAAATCGGGGATAGATATATGTATAGGTTACTAAAACATCGATCTTGACAGTATTCTTGTATCCAGAGTTTTCGATTGAGACGAGTCTCTCTCTCTCTCTCTCTCTCTCTCTCTCTCTCTCTCTCTCTCTCTCTCTCTCTCTCTCTCTCTCTCTCTCTCTCTCTCTGCTATCTCACACTTTGTTATTACACATTTTTCATTTTCAGCGTCAAACATCCTACTAGACAGTGACCTGAACATCAGGCTGTGCGACATTGGTCTTTCCACTACACTCGAGACTCATACCTTTGCTAGCAGAGGCTGCACAACTAGTGTGGGATCTTCCTTTTGGTCGTCACCGGAAGTTGTAAAGGGAAAGAAATATGACGCAAAGACCGATATATGGTACCTTTACGCTTTTTCCATACCTAAAGTTTTGTTTTTTTGTCTGTCACACATTGTGTCATAACCTTGTTTCGTTGTTTTTTGGTGATGAGCGTCTTTGATTATTTTATTGTTATAATGGCCTCACGATAATTAACCTCACATTAATTGGCCATATATTTCAGTTCTAATGTTAAGACTTTTCAATCAAAACTAAAAGCATGAAAATAAGCAATGTTTCATGTGCCTTCTAGTTTCGACTTTAAATGTTCCATGTCATGGCAACTAACATGGTTTAATTTTGTACTGCTTATGGTCAATGATAGTAGCCAGTTCGAATTAACAGTTTAAGACATTTGAAACCTTCCAGAAAACTCTATTAAATGCTGGCAATTCAAATGATTTTCAGCACAAACTTTGTATTGGGTGCCTGTAGTACATAACATAAACATCACCATTTAGATACACGTGTATCACCTATGTTGTAATATATTATTAGGAGCCTGGGCTGCACCATGATTGAGCTGGCAACGGCACAAAGACCGTGGTATCCCCACACACCCTACACAGCTCTTCTGAGGGTAGGATATGATGTATC